>CM034541.1:5458098-6058098 GCA_020002185.1 Paraescarpia echinospica
TCTCTAGGATATTTTGGAAGTGGTGTAAAGAATAACTTTTGTGCATATCGTGTGGAAAATTGTTCCACAGGCCAGAGAGCAGCGATGGAGTAGTAACCGATAGTCCTTCATTTATAAAATGTAGAGTACGTTTGTTGTGTGTGATGGTACTAAAATTTGAGCGGATCATGCGCCGAGCGTTAGACTTGACGATATCTTTCAACATTCAATTTTGTCACAATGTACTGTCAGGTCGATAAAATGACGTGTGCAATACTTGTGCGTGTAGGCAATGTTTACAATGAACTACTTGCGTACGTGTGATAGTAATTTTCTTAAACCATTTATGAGAACTCATAAAACAAACAGCTTTGAGTGTTTATCAATGAAATATAGCGTATACTGAGAAAGTTAAAACGTGTAAAATATGTATGTATCTCATTTAATACAATAATTATAAGTGAAATAAAATAATGTTCCTACTTAGCACAGCATCCGCAGGAGAGCTCGAAGCGATTTACATTTTACTCCCTGCCAGACCGGTTCAAATGAACACCAATTGGACTTTCGGAAGAGCGATTAACCCAACCCAACTTCTTGCAGAATATATAAGAGTCTCCTCACACTCCGCTAAATGTAACCTATGGAAAATATGTCTTAATTCTGCTGTCAAAGAGGTTAAATGCAATCACGTGTGGTTGTGTGGCATTATGATCCAAATTAGAAATAACTGTAAAATAATGTGCCACAATGTATCCATGCCGTGTGAAGGCTTATCGGAAGACGATTCGTTTGCAGAATATATGAATATGTTATGTGAAATACATATGTTTGTACACATTAACAACCCCGCTCACGTTATATTCGGGGATGAAAGGAACATAGGTCTGGCTAGGAATACACCTCATGCACATGCGTTACAGAATGTTATATTTAATGTTAATCTTAGGTCTATGCGGAGATGCGCAAGTGACATATACATATGTAAGCCCAAACAATGTTACCTACATAATTGATAATAAAAAAAAAACGGCTAAACTAGGACGTAACTTTCGCGTATGGTGTATTATAGACGACTTATTGTTTCATGACCATGTAGAACTTAAAGATAGCTTGAACCTAAATGTAGAACACATGTTCGAAAAAAACTATTGCCACAGACTAGCAATGCATACAAGCAGTACTGAACTCATTAAACAAAACAGTAGTGATCTTCAATATGAACTCTCCAGGTTACAATACGACAAAGAAGCTTTGCAGTGTAAGAATGTTATGTGTAAGAAAAATGTATATCGAATTATTTAGAGTATACCATTATATATTATATATGTGCATATAAGCATCATAAATTACTCTTAACACCTGCCCTAAGGTAATTATAATTAATCTGGTGATAGAAGGAAAGTTCCTGCGGGATAAAATGAAGTTGAACACTTGAAACAAGAGGCCATCTTCAGGCAATTTTTTCCAATTAATATAATAAACTCTACAATAGAGTGTCACACGAAACAATTAATATGTATTTCCGAGTCATTTATCTTGGTATCATTGTTTTAAAACTATTTGGCGTTATTATGCCATATATCTAAGGAACAAAATGTGCTTGCAACAACAGTATTTGCAATTTGATTTGGTCATAATAAGATGATGACTGTAAAGTGCAATTTATTAACACAATGTTGCTGCTCTTACTATGGCCATCTATTACGGGTTATCCAGAGTATAATGTTTCCACTATATGTTCAGCATGGCGAAAAGTACTCAGAAAATAGTTGAGGCTAGCACCGCTTGCACACGATGATGTTATAAATGAATGTAACAGCCCTTCAAACGAAGTAATAGTTAATGCGAATGCGTTATACGAAATGCTAGAAATCAAAAATGGTTTTAAGACATGCACTAGTTTAAATGATGAATATGTCAGCCGTATGATTACGGAAATCACTGTATTTTAAAGAATGTACAATTCAATGTTCGAAAATTACACAAATTATTTATAACGTACTGCATAAACATGTGACATGAATAAAATGCCTAAGCCAATTCGGCCCTTCACTATACTCTTGAATGTCACACCCATCCAATTTGTAATGTATCATCATACTACCCAATTCTGGTTTGAGTGCCATTTCAGAACGACATGCCGCAATATCGGTGTCCTGTATGATGCATGCGCGGCGAGATGGGAGCACGTTGGGCTCCCGTTCTACCGCATGGAAGATGATACTGTACGACACCGATCCCGCTTTTCCCTGAATCCGGGTAGAGACGATGATTGACGGACGGATGAATGGGCACACATTTTCGAGTCGGGGGCCACTTAATTAAGGACCTCGGGAACTTGGACAAACATTTTTTAATTGGGGGCCATGTTCTCTGTCATCTGCCACTAGAGGGCGCCATCTGATGGCTTTAAAATTAAGGGCCTTATATACAACATTTTACGGGCCATTTCTATATCGTAACTATCATCTAAAGGGTAATTCGTGTATGTCATGTTCAACATTTAAAATGTCTTTCATAAAGTTTCTATCTAATTATTTTTGAGGGAAGTTTATTAAAATAATTTATGTGCAGAATTACATATTACGTACATAGTGTATTTAGCTCACAGTTTGTGCCTGAATTACCCTCAAGACGATGATTTACTTAAAACATATAGTTTGTTTGATCAGTTATCAAATATGTATTTTTTAGTTAGTAAAAGGTATATGCTCTTAAAAGCGTAACTTATATATTGTGTCCAACTTATAATGGACCACTAATAAATAGTGTTCAACGTATAAAGAGTCATTAACATATCGTGTCTAACATATAAAGGCCCTTTCATATATTGCGTCCATGATATAAAGGGCCAGTAGTGTGGTGCGAGCACAGGTTTGTATGACCCGGGTAGTATCGCAATGTAGTGAGTAGCTACTAGCGTTTTGCTCTCGCTTTCACCTGCGACCGCCAGCTAGCCCCTATCACAGGGGCGAAAAGGGACATGAGTGCGCAAGCCTCCCCTGCTGGTACATAGCCTCTCCATAGACAAGACTCTAGCATGATCTCCTTGTGGTACACTGCGGTAACTGGACTCCTTACGGCCCCACTCTTACTTGCCAGGGAGGTAGGAGAAGGACAACTCTGAATTAAAAGCCTGTAGACCCAACACACTTGTAACTGGGGATTTTGCGGCCCCAGGCTAACATGCTAGGAATCTAGGAGAAGGACAACTCTGATTTAAAACCAGGGTATACCCAACTCATTAGGCTTGACAGGCAGTGGGTCTAGGAGAAAGAAAACTCTGACTTCTAACCATGGGCAGATCAAGTCCACTAGTCATGGAAGACATTGACCTACGGGAAGGAAAACCTGGAAGACAAACCCACCACATGGGTCAGCCATGTGGCTCGAATAAATGACCTCAATTATATGATATGTCACTTAGTAATTACGAGATTGGCTATCGCGTGCGGGGGAACCGATGCGTTGGGACTCAGGCACTAGCGGGAAATCAGCGAAGACCTGGAGGGTCGAACAGCCGGCGTCCACTCTCATGCGAAGTCCAGTTTGCCACCCACATTGTGGGAACAATGATGGGGAAACGAGTGGAGGTGGTGGAGCTGATGAAGAGGCGACAACTATCAGTGATGGGGGTACAAAAAACAAGTGGAAAGGGGACCGGGCAGTGGATCTGGAAAAAATGGTTTAAGATGCTGCATGCAGGGGGAGATGGAAGGACGAATGGAGTGGAAGCAATTCGTAATACGTATGGAAATGTACACCTAAGTGTCCATATGTACGTCAATTTGTACAAGAGTACATTTAATCTCCTTGTATTATGTATGTATGCTGATACACTGAGTAATTATCAACTGTAAAACAAGGCATATGCATATTGTGACATGTAAATTTTGATGTTGATTATATTTACGGGGTGGCTCCTGTGCTAGCGATGTTGTATATCTTAATGGGAGTCTCCCGACCTTATCTAGTATTCATGTTATTCATTGTGTATATATCGTATATATAGGTCAAATAAACTGATTCTGAGTCTGAGTCTGAAGCGATTATGAAGGAGGAATACATAATTGTGGAAAGGTAACTCCAGTGTGGATGTTAGTTGGAAGAGAGATGATGTGCATACTATCGGGCTACGCATCATAGACAGGGATAACTCAAGAAGACAAGGATGCATTCCGAAACAACCTGGAAGAAATTATTGGGCACGTAGAGCCGGAGACAATGTTGTTTGTGGCAGGTGATCTAAATGCACATGTAGGAAAGAGACAGAACAGCGAGGAGACCTTAAGAAAGTACGGATATGAAACGAGAAACAGAGAGGAACAAAACCTGGTCGATATGCTTTGCCGAAATCAGCTAGTGGTGATAATCTCCGTCGCTTAGAAGATCACATACACAAGTGGAAACAACAGTACAGAGATGGATATGCTGATTGTTAGAAGAAGCCAACGAACAAGGTTATATACTGCAAAGCTATGGCAGAAGAGCACATAACGAGCAAACATAAACCAGTGTTCTATGAAACAGGGAAGCGGGAAGCAAAGATAGGTAATCAAAAGGTGGAAATGTGAAGGAGAGGTGATGGCCAATACAAAACCGAAGTAGAGAGGAAGTTCATGCTACTCCAAGAACAAAGGGAGGATGTGGAATCAGAGTGGAAAGTACTTAAGGAAGGCTTTGTTACAATAACTGGCCGAACACCAGGAAAACCCAAACAGGTCGAAAAAAGAAAGAGCAGTGGTGGTGGAACCAGAAGTTGAACAAGCGAGAGAAAAGGAGGCACTGAAGGATGTGGAAGAAGCGAGTGATGAAGAAAAAACAAGGCTGAAGCCGAGAGAATAAGATGGCATAAGATGGCAGCAAACAAGGCAGTTACTAAAGCAAGAGATGAAAAACAGCAGGAATTATGTGATAGCATTGAAGAAGACGGAGGGAAAAACAGATCTTCAAACTTGCCAGGGATAGAGACAGAGACAGCAAAGATAACATACGAACAACAGCAATGAAGGGAAGCGAAGGGACACTGGTCACTGGAGCAAAACAAGAGCTGGGTGTTTGGGAGAAGTACTTCAAAAAACTACTAAATCTGGAGGAAGAATATGAGATAGAGATACATCATATGGAAAGAAGAAAGCTGGAGATCAGGACATTAACCGAAGAAGAGACGGACAAAGCACAGAAGAAGATGAAAACAGAAGAGGCTGTAGGAGTGGATGAACTCTCAGTGGAAATGCTGAAAACAAACAGACTATTTGGAATCAATTGGCTGACGAAGCTGTTTAATGATTGCTTCACAACAGGAGAGATACCAGCAGAATGGCGAAGAGGCGTGATTGTGCCGATATGGAAGGGGACGGGGACGGGGACATCCATTACCCAGGTATATATAGAGGCATCATATTACTGAACCAAGCACTGAAATTGTTGGCAAGGATAATGGATGCTACAGCAAAATCGGAGAGAATCAGCTGGGATTTAGGAAAGGGAGAAGAACAGATGATCGATCGTTTGCCATTACACAAATTATTGAGAAGAAGATATAATTTAAGAAGGATGTATCATTCGTTTTGTAGATCTCGAAAAGGCATTTGACACCGGGCCGAGAGAACTCGCATTTGCAGTCATGAGATGGATGGAGGTCGGAAAAGCAGAAGCCAGAATGGTTGAGGATATGTACAACGAAACAACAGCGGTAGTGAGAGACGAAGGAGACACATCGGAACAATTTGGAGTGGACGTCGGACTCAGACAGGGAAGTGCCTTGAGTCCCCTGCTTTTCATTATGGCGATGAACCTGATCAGTGGAAAGATATCGGAGCAGGAAGAATTTAACAAGATACTGTATGCAGACGTCCTAGTAGTGGTGGCTGATAACAAAGAGGAACTACAAAAAGCATTGCACGAATTGAGTGATACCTTGAGAAAACACGGCCCCAGTAATGAATCTGAAGTAATGTTGATATGTCAACAGGAGGTAGATCTGCATGTAGTTCTTGACGGAAAGACCATCAAACAAGTGAACAGCTTTGTATACCTGGGCGGTACAGTGTGTGAGGATGGAAGGAGTAGTACAGAAATACAGAGGAGGGTGCAAGCAGGAGCAGCAGCATGGAAGAGGGTAGAAGGCATCGTGTGGGACAGAAAACTGAAGAAACAAGTGAAAGTTAAAGTGTTGGAAGCCTGCGTTGTACCAGCCTGTATATATGGGTTGGGAACACTGCCACTGACAGAGAGACAGGAGGAGAAACTACTAGTAGCAGAAAACAACTGGGTCAGAAGAATATGTAGAGTAACCCGAGAGGATAGAAGGAAGATGAAGGAATTGAGAGAGGAGATTGGAATGATAAAACAACTAAAGAGGAAAGTACCGGTACCAGAGTAAGATGGTCGGGGCATGTACATAGAATGGGTGAAGACAGACTGGCCAAAAGAGCGTGGAAAGTAGAAGAGGGTGGCAGACGAAGGAGACGAATACAAAGGTTGAGATGGAACGGCAGCATAAAACGAGACCTGGGGAGGGCTGACGAGAACAGCCATGAATGGATGGCCATTGCGAACGAGAGAGAGAGAGAGAGAGAGAGAGAGAGAGAGAGAGAGAGAGAGAGAGAGAGAGAGAGAGAGAGAGAGAGAGAGAGAGGGAGAGGTGGGAAGAACTGGTAAGAAAAGTAGAAGAAGCTACTGGAGTGACGTTGTCCCAACCCCGCAAGGCAGCAAGGGGAAGAAGGAGAAGAAAAATATATAAAAGAGACATTCATATAATAATTTGGCAAATAGCTTGACACTTTGGTAGAAGAAAATTTAATTTTGTTAGCAATAAGTTTGTAGTCAAAACAAAAAAGGTCTTAACATAATTTATTTCAGCCATTGTGGATTGGCATATAGTCAGTGCGGGCGTACATTCAATCGTATTTTATCTCACAGTTACTTACTATGATTGTGAAACAAATTATAATTGCTGCGTACGTAGTCAATCTTATTCAATCTCACTGTTACTACTAGTAACCCACTATTTTAGACATACATTTACACATTGAACAATAACAGTGCCAAGGATGACTTTTTTACATTGATCTGTAAGGATTGTTAAAGTCGTATCCACAAAGTGTGTTATTCGGTCTGGTGAACAACATAACTGAAATAATAATTAACTACAAACATACAAATTCAGAGCACATTCTTCGCATCATGATGACAATTTCAATATGTTAGCCAACCAAAAAAGAAATGAATTTTTATCATATTCAACTGTCAATCAAGTCTTGCTAAAATTAACACATTCAGTGTAATCATACTACACAAGTAGACATAGTGGGGCTATTGATTTACGCCTATATCACATAATATCACTTCAGTCGTAACGAAAGCACATCAACGCGGAGGCTTAAAAGTTCATCATAATATTATCAGTCAATACGTACGCACTACAGACAGTTCATAGGCACTTTCACGATCACTAACATCACTTGATCAAAATTGTAATTCCGGCAGACGTACATAAAACGAACAAAAAAAGGAATTGCAAGATAGCAAGACTACAATTAATTTTAAGTCAAAAATTAATACAACAATCAATATTACATATTCAAAAGCACTTTTATGAAACAGAAATATTGTAAATATATATATATATATATATATACATATATAAATTCATACATCACACATTATTTGCAATTATTCTGTACAATGTACTGTCAGGTCGATGAAATGACGTGTGCAATACCTTTGCGTGTAGGCAATGTTTATAATAAACTACTTGTGTAACTCATTATAGTTAGGTATAATTGATACACTCATTTATACTGTGTGCGTGTGTAACTCATTATCCGTACATATACTTGATATACGCAATTATATTGTGATCACTGAATATCAGGTGACTTGGATATTCCACTTAACAATGTCCATATTAGTATCATTGATTGTCAAATATGACGTGTGATGATAATTTTTTTAATCGTTTATGAGAACTCTTAAGTCAAATAGCTTTGAGTGTTTATCAATGAATTATAGTGTACTCTGAGAAAATTAAAACATGTGCTATATAATATGTGTGTATATCATTTAATTCAATAATTATCAGTTAAGTAAAGTAATGTTCCTACATAGCACAGCATCCGCAGATCTGCTCGAAGCGCTGTAAATTGTATTAAAACAAACAGCTTTGAGTGTTTATTAATGAATCATAGCGTACACTGAGAAACCTAAAACTAAAACATGTGCTATATAATATGTATGTATCACATTTAATTCAATATTTATAAGTCAAATAAAGTAATGTTCCTACATAGAACAGCATCCGGAGGACTGCTCGAAGCGATTTACATTTTACTCCCTGGCAGACTTATTCAATTGAACACCAACTGGACTTTTGGAAGAGCGACTAACCCAACCCAACTTCTTGCAGAATATTTAAGAGTCTCCACACACTCCGCTAAATATAACCTGTGGAAATTATCTCTTAAATATGTGCTTTCAAAGAAACAAAATGCAGTAACGTATGGTTGTGGGGTGTTATGATCCAAATTAGTAATCACTGTGAAATAATGTGCCATACTGTATCCATGCCGTGCAGTGTCTGGTGGGAAGTAGATTCCTTTGCAGAATATAAACCGATCATTGTTGAACTTCAAGATATTTCATTGTAATATATGATTTACATTTGTGTTATTAAGTTAATAGTATTACCACTCAGCTAGTTAAGAAAAACGACATATGCAGTCAAATAAGACTCAATATTATACACGTTATATGCCAACAAGCGGCCAGCTTGACGCGTGTTTGGCTGTAGAACAGTTGCACGTCTTGCCGAAACCGACTGATCGCAGCGTAGAGGTACAGATTGGTGACATAGTTTACACAATTACATCGCCACGTAGTCAGCTAAATATGAAGGCCAATGTTGAACAATCACTCTGGCAGTCATAAGTCTACTGCAACGGCTGTGATATTGAACTCCAAGAACAGACATTTACCGTTATTGGTTTGTGTAGCAGTGATTTTGTTGGCGGCACTGAAGCTGATTGCGATGCGTCAATCTGCACATTTGATTTAGCCTTGGTAGATGCATGGTCGGATCCCGGGTCACTGGGCCGTGAAGTTTCCTCTTTCGATATGTTAAAAGCCGGTGTATGGATGACCAAGAACATAAATTGCTACGCTGTTATTGGCCTTTAGCATCGACATATTTTTGTTGACCAACTAACCATGGTACATGACGCAACTTAGTTGCAGCGAATCAATTCTCGAATCGGTTCAACAACTGTTGTGCATGATTAAATCGACACGCAACACGAATTCTTTTGAGATGCGAAACATCGTACATTGCAGGACTGGTCAAAGTTTGTTGATCAAACACGCAACTCGCAACAAAACTTGTACAGTGTACGGCCAGCATTATACGTATTGTTAAAATGTGCAGTTTAATAATTATTTTGCATTTACATTAAACTAAGCGAAACATACACGACGAACACAATGTTTTTTTAAATATTATAAACGATTTAGCTATGCGCATCTACTTAGTCTGAAAAGAAGCGTCGGAAATATTAAGTTATTAAGTTATGTTGGCATTCAATACTGGTCCGACGCTATCCACATTTCGTTGTAACAGACAAACAAACAGTTTATTTAAACAATGTTCACAAAGGTACACATTGTGTTGTTAAACTCACATCGCGTATTATAAAAACTGCCAACACATGTCATATGCATCACCTAAACAGCCTAATTTGGAGAGTGCTAACTAAAACATCAACGGATCTCTTAATTAAATTTAGAGGTCTACACTTGTTACGATATTCCGTGACCGACGTATAACTGTTTATATCACGTCTCAGCTCTGTCACGATATTGCGTGACCCTCGCACGTAAGTAGTTTAGTTTAGACTATATTTGCACGCAAAGTGATTGGACTCGCTTTTCCATCGACATGATGGTACACTTTTGAGAAAAGTGATTGTTTTACGACATTGTCAGGTAGAACAAAAAGAGATGATGCACCACACAGTATATTTATATATACAACATCGGGCTTTTAAAGAAGATATTTCGGATTCTTCCTGATAGCGTTTCGAACATTGTTAATTTCTTCATACACATGGGTGCGTATATATATATATATATCTACGCATGATTGCAGGTATACATTCATGCATGCACTTACGTATGTTACAAACTCACCAAAATGCTTAATGTGTTTCCGCTTTGTTCCGTGTCTCAAGGGAACATTTTGAGAAATATGATACATAGCTTCTAGTGGGGAGGTGGCGAAAACGTGAAATCATAGTGTTAAAGGATGCATAACAATGCTATTTTATTCGATCTTTCCTAATCAACTTGCTAAGCTGCCTATCTGTAATCATATGTATGTTGCGGCCTTCTGTCCAATAAATGTGCTCATGGCATACAACTAAATGTCAGGTGTAATCCTGTCTTATTGAGCTTCGTGAGTGATTGAGCTCCGGACTCTCGAGTCTCGACTGAGAGAACGCAGGTTCGAATCCTGTGCGGTGGTGTCGAACCATTTGCAAGTCCGTTTAATCTACATTGCTTCAGTTCATTCAGCTGTATGGATGAGTATCTTGCAATAGACAGCGGTGTTTATTAGTGTACGAAGCATATTCTTGCACTAATTGCAGCGTGGTGTAATGCTTCCCAGAGAAATCCAGATGGTTTAAATTGAACAGTCGAACAGGTCTGCCAGGCAGTAAAATATAAAGTGCTTTGGGCAATTCCGAGAACTTGATACTGCGCTATATGAGAACGTACCTCTTACATTCATCCTATTAATCTGAATTGCTAGTTGAACAGATGGGTGATGAAAAGGGGGTGGGATACACAAATTTATGGGGATACTTAGTTGGGAGGGAAGACATGTTCATGAGAGATGGCCTCCATCTGATTTCGCAGAGGACTTGCTACAATATGTTGACAGTGGAACAGGCTGCATCTAGTTAAACTAGATGCAGCACATGCACACAAGTATATTACAAGTATATTATATATGTACATGTATGTATGTATATATGTATATATGCATACATACATATGTATATATATAAATGTATATATACATATATATATATATATATATGTATATATATATATATATACATATACATATATGATATAGTTAAGTATATATATATATATATATATATATATATATATATACGTATATAATATATATATGTATATATATATATATATATATATACATATATATATATAAAATATAGTTATGTATATATATATATATACATATATAATATATTTAATGTTCATGTTAAAGCTGCTTACTCAACGTATTCAACTTAACGAAACACTGGGGTCGCTGTTCAATGAGAAATGCAGTTTACCACAGAAGGTCGAATACACGTAGAGACGCAATATTTGTTGATGGATATGCCAAAGGATATATTGTCCAGTTGCTACTGAAGTTATTTATCCGGGTGGCAATTTTATTCAGTATCGAAATTGTTAATTTTAAGACGGCGCTAATTTGATTACATTACTGACACCGTCACAAATAATGGTTGGTTATTGTTAGATATGACTATATTGCGGTAATATAGGATGATAGGGAGATCAAATGTGCATACATATGAGAGGGTAATATATATATATATATATATATATATATATACATATATATGTTCGGTGTAAAAATGTGGATCTCATTAAAATATCGAAACAATTAAAGTGTCTGATTTATGTTGTGTTATGCTACAATCAATATTGTTAGTTGAATATTACTCTGAGAACACGACTACTTGACCGCATGACTGTAAGTAAAGACGACCAAATCGCCACAAACTAAATAACCGAAAATGGATAAAGAGTGAAAGCCTAGTTTATGTGATAAACCATTTTATTGTTAATATATGTATAACTATTATTTATTTGAACCCCTTGCATACGATTAATTGTTTTTGGAGGTGTTGTTTGAATTTCAGGTGTAGGGTGTTCTAATTTGATGCGATGATTCTACACAGTGTTGTATAATTTGTTTTCTACACAAATATTGATCAGAGTGAACCATGGCCTTATTACTAGCAACATCTTAAAATAACGCTTGAAAATGGTTTGTTGTATAAAGTGTAACGTGTATGTTACATAACGAGTGAGTCATACGTGAGAGGTGTAACATGTGTGACAGGTGTACCAGGTGCAAAAGGCGCAGCATGTAAAACGGGTGTTATCGGTGTGCTATGTGTCACAGATGTAACATGTAAGACAAGAGTAAAACATGTAACCGGTGTGACAGGTGTGAAAAAGACATAATATGTATCAATGTTGTATGGCATGTTAACCGGTGTGACAAGTGTAACATGTGTGACAGGTATAATCGTTGTGACATGTGTACCTCTTCAGGTATAGAACATCCGAAAACGTTGACATACGTTCTCGACTACTCTCACTGCCGTTTTGTGGCTTCGGCAAGCTTCTACGTTACGTCAGCCTAAATCAGCATCTAGACATTTAAAATGGTGGAATAGTATTTAGGCAGTACCTACAGACAGACCAAATAAGACAATCTGGCATTGCAATGTACATGACGACTGCCAGGGATAAAACTGTCTTATTATCTGGATAACGCGCTATAAAGAATTTTGCCTTGACAAACACATACATAATTAAGTATGACAACATTTCGAGTATATTATTTGTACCAAACGCATGGTAAGTGGTAAGGTTTGCGTGTCCAATGTGGGCCCATGTGGCTTAGACAGGCCAGCAATCCACAAAGCCCAACGTACGTCTAACACATATACAAGTAGCCAATAGAATAAATCAGTATAACGAACAGTACACTAACACACACACACAACCACACACGCCCAAACGCGCACGCACACACACACACACATATATATGTATATATATATATATATATATAAATGCTATTACTGAACATTCTTTGGGATATTTCTTTTTCATATCAAACATTTTTTTTTATATCCAAAATGTATTTGTACCTGGTAGAGACTTTCGTTTACCTTTTCACGCTGACTTCTTCAGTACTGATGACGCTGAATGACGTCATTCAGCAACACCGGTACTGCAGAATTAAAAAATGCACTTATATATATATATATATATATATATATGTATGTAGATATCTATATACATTTGTGTTTGTGTGTGTATGTGTCAGTGTGTATGTGTGTGCAGAGTGCACTATGTACACATGAAAAAGATCCGCATACCAAGATGGCCTTTATACAATATGTAACTAAATTCTTACTGTAACTAAATAACGGTACAGTATATTGTTTTAGTAATTTATGTTTCAAGTGAAGTGATGCGTTTAGAACGTCGGTGATCATCATACTACGAACTACTCTCACAGTTCGCATGACGTGAGGCGATATAGCAGCACATCGCCAATACATTGAATTAATACATATTTTAGTGCAACCCAAATAAGGGAAAGAATCAATGCTGCCAAACAAATAATACACCAATCAATGTAATTGCGCTGAAATCCTACTAGTGTTCTTATCAAACATATCGTCATGTTTTCACAGGAGAAGTAGTGTGATGCAATTCAGATTATTAGGATGAATAAAACTCATGAATCTCAATAACGCAGGATTACACCTGTTTTTGTTTTGTATTTCATCTATTTGGTTATAGCTAGGCAACTTAACACTATTTACACATGAAAAACATTCGCACAGCTTAATGGCCTAAATATAATATGTAACTAAACTCCTACTGTAACTAAATAACGCAACAGTTTTTTCTAATAAATGATTTATATTGAAGTGTGGCTTTTAAGACTTCGACGATCATAATACTCTCAGCTCGCATGACGCTATATAGGCGATATACATTGTATTGATGTTGTGGAAACGATACCCAAACAAAGGGAAGAATTAATGCTCTCAAACAAGTAATACACCATTTAATATAATTGTGTTGAAATCCTACTAGTAGTCTTATCAATCATATCTTCGAAGTTTGGAGAATTAGTATGATGCAATTCAGTTTAATAGGATGAGTGTCACTCATAAAGATGCTACGAAATATTTTGTTGTATATAATCAGCGGATTTATCGGATAGACAGCGCAACAAACATTGTATTATAGTTAGGTTGCTTAGCAACTTGACCGGGAAAGAGCGGATCAAAAAAAAATTGTTATGCTTCCATTAACAACATTATTTCACCTTTTTGTCACCTCTCAAGTAGAAACTATATATCCTATTTATTTATAATTATGTTTCCATGCGACATGGGACAGAACAAAAAAACACAAAGTATTTTGCTGATCCGTGAACAAAAAATCAACAGTTTGCATACGTATGTTAATATACGCAACTGCACGTACGTGCATGCATCTATGCAAACATCCTTGCATACATATATGCGTACCAGTATCCATGCATACGTGCATACACGCACCCACGTATATGAAGAAAGGAACAATGTTCGAATCGCCATCAGGGGAAATCCGGAATATCTATATATATATATACTATGCTGGGTTCTCAAATGATATATTCCGGATTTCCCCTGATGGCGATTCGAACATTGTTCCTTTCTTCATATACGTGGGTGCGTGTATGCACGTATGCATGGATACTGGTATATATGTATATATATAAATATATATATATATCATATATATATATATATATCATATATATATATATATACATAATATGTATATATATATATATATATATATATATATACACAATATATACATATACTGTGTGTTGCGTCATCTCTTCAATGTTCGATTTGACACTGTCATTGAACAATCACTTTTATCAAAATGTTCCGTTATGAATAGAGTGTCCAGTAGTTTTGCGAGCAAACATTGTCTAACCTAAACTACTTACGTGCGTTTATCACTCAATATCGTGACAGTGCTGTGACGTGATATATACGCAGTTATATGTCGATCATGGAATATCATAAGTTTAAACCTCTACCTATAATTAAGAGATCCGTCCATGTTTCAATTAGCCCTGTTCATATTTGGCTGCTTAGGTTATAAATACGACATGTGCAGGTAGTTTTGCTAATACGTCATATCTGTTCTACAACATAATATGTACCTTTATAACAATTGTTTAAACAAATGATTTATATCACTGTTGCAGCAAATGCGGATAGGGTCGGACCATTACCTTACGCTTGTTTGTCCATGACAACGATTTTGCCCAACGATTCGTATATGTTGAGCTCAGGTTCTTGGATATTTAGGCGCTATAGAAGGGTTCCATTATTATTGTTATTATAATATATTTATTACCGAAAATATGGTAATTTGTGTAAATTAGTATTGACGACGGTTCTTGTCAGAGTTAATAGATGCGCATAGCTAAAACTTGTTTCATAATATAAAACAAAACATTTAATTCATTATGTATGTTTCGCTTACCTTAATAAAAGTGCAAAGTAATTACTAAATTGAACAGTTCAATTATACTTTTAAAACACATCATTACAATGACGATTCACCATGTGACCGTTCTGGTACCTTAACGGCGAATACAGAACACACCTCGTTTTCAATTAAGAGCTTACCGATGAAAAATAGCCATTTGTACCTAATTGTTTAGATTCGACCGCATTTCGTTTGATGTGACAGTAATTTTACACTGAAAGTAATTTACCACACAACACGTAGACACATGCGCAGTACTGTTCTATGTCAATCATAGAAGAGGTCAATGGCGATTGCAGCAATTGCTGGTAGATTGACAGGCATATGATTCGCTACTTACCGAGAGTTGTCGAATGACAAGGGACCATGGCCACCACCTACTAACCGGGCAGTTACAAATACCGCTGTTTGCAACAATCCCCTCCGCGCAGATGCATATTTTATCGTTGTGTCAGAAACCATCCTAGTATTTCTGATGAACGCACTAGAATGTCGAGTCACTATAGATATATCAGCTCTTGCGATAAGATCTCCTTTCAGAGTGTGGCTGAAGTGTGAAGTTACAAAACGCTGAGACTGAAGAAAGGTAGTACCGAAAAAACGCTTAGTTGAATAAGCTCTGAAGCAGCATGCAATTGAAGAATTGTGGAGCTGAACGTTGGAATACATACGTGATGTGATATCGAATCACGTCATTGCGTATCTTGTTTGTAGAAAACTGCTTATAATGACGTTTCGCCTGAATATTCATATATGTCAAAGTGGAGTTTACATGATGTGTCAACTTGTCGAAAATGCGTAAGACCCATGTACCACACAAATATGGTGTGTAAACTGGTGAAGCCATTGGAGGATATATCTGGAGCGACGAATGTGTAAAACACTTGAAGTTGAGTTGACAAGACCACAACTGACGTTGTTGCCCGTCAATGTTCAAGGAAAGTTTAATTTGCCAAACAATGTATGCGTTATGTTTTGAGCGGATTCTGAATATATAGAATCAATCAAACACTTGTACCATTAGTGAGCTGTATGAACATTGCGGGTGCATGACTCAATACGTGTTGTTGATCAGACGGATTCAGACAACATGGATTCATTAAACACTTCAAACTGGACAAGTGATTCGAACTCACTGCACACTTCTTTCAATTCCAGCTGGGATTTGGCGAAAAACAACGGAACACAGCGATATGCGTATCCATATTTTGCCTTTTTATTCCTGTGCGCGCTTGGTTTACCCGGGAATGTCCTTGTATTTGCGGTCTACGTATCAAAGATGACAACGTCTACGAGAGTGTATATGTTTGCACTGGCCGTCGCTGATTCAGCGGTATGTGTTTGTGGAATTGTGCTGACAGCAATCGCTGCTAATCGTGCTATCAATTTGTTATTTGTTCAAATCATCAATGCATCTGTGGGATTTTCCATGTTTCTTCTGGTGTTTTTGTCTGTTGAGCGCCTTATTGCGGTTAGAAGACCGCATTCATTCACTGTGGATCCAACACGCGCGAAGAAGGCTGCTCTGGTTATGGTTGCTTTGGCTGCAATAATAGTCAACATATTTCCATTTATTTTACTGAGTACGGGACACAGACATTATACTTATGTCTTATCAATGTTCTTGGAATTTTCTTCAACCGCCGTTATGACCACGTGCTACACGTTAATAGCGGCATCTCTTTTGCAAAAAGTGAGAGCTTCTCGTATGAAAACCGGAGTTGTAAACATTACATATTCCCCTCAACCGGGTACTTCAAATTTAACAGCACAAAACGATGATGCCACTACACGGGACAATAAGACGGGTCAAGCATATACATCTGACACTAAACCAAACATTCAGTTTATCTCAACGAAAACTGTACCTGTGACACTTGCCAACAAAATAACTGCAGCACAACGCAAGAACGTCAAAGGAGTGTTTCTCATGTTCATCGTCACTGTTGTTTTCGTAGCTTGTTGGCTGCCAGACTGGTTGAATAATGTGGGAGTTTCTATCTCGCCAAACGTAAGGCGAGTATTTATTCTGAACTCTGTTGTCAATCCGTATATCTACGGCATCGCCAGCGCTATGTTCCGGGAAGACGTGCGACAGTTCTACCATCAGATGCGCGTCAAACTATCGGTGTGTTACCACTGAGCATATCCTTTGATCTGATTATACACATCGTCTTTCCTAACTTGCTGCATGTTAACAATGTATAATTAATGTTGTGACTGGTATGAATGATAAACTATTAATCAATAAGCATTGTTTAATAATATGCACTGTTCTCGCGGTTAGCATTACGCGTAAAGACTACAGAGGGAATGATGATGTGTACCATACATATATATATATATATATATATATACATATATATATATATACAATTATATATATATATATATATATATATAGAGAGAGAGAGAGAGCATTGTTTTTGTTTTAATGTTGTGTTTATAAAACAAGCACGCGCGCTCTCATTCTCTCTCTCTCTCTCCCTCAATCTCTCTCTTTACTATTCTATACACACACACACACACACACACGCACACACATACACACACACACGCACACACACACACATGCACACACACACAATCATGTAATACAAGACCACTCCCGTGCAACGATATAATAATATAATCAAATAAATCCCAAACTCACTTACATAATCACCTAGTATAACTAGCCATTCATGTTTCATTTCGTAGCAAACGCAGTGTATGTATACTTAGAAATGAAGAAGGACACACTTGAAAACACACACTTAATGTATACCGTGTAGCTGATAAGTTAATATACTGTTTTCCTGTGATGAAAATGGTAATTAAAGTGCGATATATTTCAATACATAATTCTGACGTTCGAAAGCCATATATCGCATCTAGTTACTGCATGATACAATAGTACTGTATTCCTGCCGTAGTCTCTCTGAGAAAACACTTTCATTAGTACTAATTATTATACTACCCAATTTTTTATAATTGTAAACGATAAATGTTTTAATTACATTGGTCAATGTCATACGAAGTATGTAACTAATATTAATATATATACGATACAATGTGTTATTATACTGATATAATTGTATACATGTTGAAAACGGTCGTACTGCAAGAACGTCGGCTCGTCGACCGTGAACAATGACCACCGCTTCCGGCAACTCGACGTCGTTGTTGACGACCAAGTCTACGAGGTGCAGTTGAACAAGACAACCGTGAGGTACCAACTACCCATCCAGATTGGCTTGTTCGTATACCAGTACGCCAAGCTAAGGATGCTGGGGTTCTACTATAACTTCATCGGCGCGTACGTACCCCGACCTCTCTTCGAGTACTGCTATCTCGCACTCGCCGGCCGGTACGTCGACGACTTCGTAGAACCTTCCAAGCGCGACCACTACTTACGTCACAGAGGCAATTGGCTCCCGACGGAATTGAGCAAGCGCCAGAAAGACGTTGACAAAGACACCTTCCTCGCCGTGCTGACGGACCGACGGAACAGCACCGGCCGGAACCAGGGCTTTCAAGTGGAAGACTCGAGCATGCTCGCATACATCCATGAGCTTGCCGCGATCACGTTCTTCTACGCAAGCGCCACGTACTCGACAACGGGGTCACCTCGGCCCTCTACTCGTGTAGGAGGACACGGCGACGAGCGTCTAGCGCTCCCCATCGTCCGCCTCGGTGTCAAAGAAGGACTTTGCGCAATTAGCGCCTGTGTTATTTGTTTATTTGTTGTAATGAGCGAACAGTGTTGGTCGACAGTACTTATCGTTTTTTTTAGTTATGCCATTTAAGATTGAATACTTATTATCTTAGCTTAACTCGTTCTTAAAGAGATAATGCTTTTAATCGCTATTTTTATATTTATTATGTATATATCATGTATAAAGAACTCGTTCTCTTATGTTGTACGCTTTGTGGTCGCGAATAAAACGTTGGCAAACTTTATTCCTATTTATTAATTTAGCATATCACTAGGCGGCGACACTTTTCCCACGCTCCAGTCCTACGGCTATCAAAACACATACGGCCGGCGACGATCTACCGCTCACACCAACAACTAAAGGGGGCCCATCCAACCTTCCGCTCTCACACTTTAAAGGTCATCGTCCAAAAACTTGTCCTAAAACAGGTCTGATAACCTCCACTTTTCACACCGATTTCCGTCCATCCGTTTTCAAAACGAATTTGTCCACGATCACCACATCATCATACAATACTCGTCGCTGATTGGTCAATTTTAATGACGCGATAATGGAGCCTCTAGCGTGTAGCTCGTCAGACGTTTGCCCAATCTGGAACAGTGTGTCCTTAAAACAGGTCTTATAACCTCCACTTGCCACACCGATTTTCCGTCCACACGTTTTCAAAACGAATTTGTCCACGATCACCACGTCATCATACAATACTCGTCGCTAATTGGTCAAATTTAATGACACGATAGTGGAGCCTCTAGCGTGTAGCTCGTCAGACGTTTGCCCAATCTGCAAAATTGTGTCATGTTAAATGATAGGAAGAATGGGCAAGTTTTATATAATTTGGCTGATATAAAGATTGATATGGACTCCCCTTTGTCCCAACGTCGATAAATTTACTATCTCACGAGGGATGCCACAATGTATAATGTTGTGTCGGCTACAATACTGTGCGAATCGAACAAATAGAACATGTTTGGATGACGAAATAATTGTCTGATCGGACCCTGACATAGCCTTTGACATAGCCATTTGAATTTCGAACAAACAAAGGAAATTAGGTCGCACAAGTAAATATCAGCAATGTGACAACACGAGGAGGAATCGAGATTCAAACTCAATGCATCCTGCATTTCCCCAGAATGTGCCACTCGTTGAAATCAACGTGTGGTCAATTCAGATAACAACCAAGCAATAATAACACACATAACAAAAAAATGTTAAATTTCTTCTCTCGTAAAAAATGGACTGTCTTTGCTGACCGTGCAAGCTGTACTTCCCAGCATGCTCTTGTTGGACCAGTTCATTTATTCCGGGTCGAAAGGTTACATCCTAACATCTCTATTAATATCATTCTAATTAATTAGAACTTCACATACACATACACACACACACACACACACACACATATATATATATACACACACAGACACACACACATACATATACATACACACATACACACACACACGCACACACACACACACACTCACACACACATATACATGTAATACAATATATATATATATATATGTATACACCCTGGGGTATATAATATATATATATATATATATATATACGTAATACGTATTTATGTATGCATAACAACTGTTGGGTTAGCAGTTGTATTTGTATAGTTACATACATCTTTACAAAATAAAAACATGTTAGCAAATGTATTTGTAGGAAAGCAATAGGTAATTTCGAATGAAATATATACGCGACAATATATTTAAACTGTTAATGTGAAGTCCACGCTGTTAGATAGTTAAATTTTCAGATGACATAGAGCATCCAATAGCACATATCGTTGTCACCAGAATGTTGGCACAAATTCGAACAACAAACCTGCTGGGCCTCCGACATACTAGATTGTTCGATAATTGTCCAATAATGTCTGCGCTTATACAGTTTCCTGTAAAATTCAATAAATTGCTATAGAAACCAATACTCAGCTTAACTAAGTCCTTTTCCTAGATTTTAGTATGGTAATGTGACCTGCAGCGACTTTCGAAAACTTTTCATTATCGTCAGAAATGAAAATGTTCCACCAAGTGAATTTCTGTGAACTTTTTAAATAATAATAATGCATATGCATAGTGCTAACTAAAAACGCTATAATAAGTGCTATTACAATTTGTTTGAGGCTAAACCATAGAGTGACTGGCCTAAGTCGAAAAATGGGGTACATGTAAATTGCGATAATTTGTAAATGAGTACATAATCTTTATTTATAGTATTCTCACATAACGTAGACTCTGTATAATAATTATGCAGTTACGCACCACCACCTGATTCGCTGTGGTTTTCCAGTCTTTGTAAATAAGAATGATTTGCCAAAACTGGACGTATCTCGATAAGCCAAAAGGCGTCCTTTTCCATATGCCATCTAGAGTTAATTTATGTGTGGCAATCTTGTTAAATCTTGTTAAATCTTATTAAATCTTGTATCAGCGAGGAGCGAGATGATGGCAACATAGAAACCATAATTATAGCCGATGATACCTAGCTAGGTATATTATTAATCCAAACCATTTGTTTTGTTAAATAGTGTAGAGTGTCAACGGGAGAGAGTATATGAAAAGACGATTAGTCAGTAACAATACAAAACATACCCATGTTGTCATACGTTCAGTTCTGACCATGCATGTATGTTTAATTGTCATGTAACATACCTGTTTACGTATCTGTTAATATTGCTTTATGAAATTGCATAGAACATTTCTTCCTGTGAATCTAGTGCGATGCACACGTCCTGAAAGAGACAGTGTTTCTTAATTAATTCATGTGGAATGCACCAATTATTTGAATGAAAAATGTGCATGTCTGATTGTTAGACTTTGCACCACTATTTCAATTTATGACAATGTTGACGTTGCTTCAGTAATAAATATATTTAACAAGATTTAACAAGATTGCCATCCAGAAAATTAACTCAAGATGACAAGTGGACAAGGAAGCCTTTTGGCTTATCAAAAATCCAATAATTGTTATTTACGTGTATCCCGCCCTTTTAAGTTATGTGTCGATTTTATTTTTAAGTATATTCACGCTACTACCACCAATACAATCAGGAGATAATCTGTTCCATTCATTTATAGTCATTCTGCGATATGGCCTCCACGCTTGAATACGATATTCTAAATGAGGCCTAACTATTGTTTGGTATTATTAGCTGTCTTTCCTTATACGTTTTATTTCGCTTAATTACTCCAAGGATTTTATTTCCCGTTGAAGCGGCAATACTGCACTCTCTGAAACCTTCATATCAGCACTAATGGTTAAACCTAAGTCCTTTTCTTTTATAGTAGTACTTAGTACTGAAACTCCCATTGTATATTGTACATCTTCATTTCCATGTCCTGTGTGGAGGCATTTACATTTCCAAAAATTTAACAATATTGGCCATTTTTCAGACCATTAATGTTATCAACCTGTCAAGATCATCTTGTAAATGTTATCTTCATCACGTTTAATCCTTCTAAAAAATGTTGTATCATCCGCAAATGTCAAAACCTTGCTTGTTATATCATCGTCCAAATCGTTATATATATATTAAGAATAATATTGGTTCCAGTACAGATCCCTGTGGCACCCCACACAAAACTGATTTCCAGCTTGAAGCCTTCCTATCAACTATTACCCTTTGTTTTCTGTTAATTAGTAATCTTTCTATCCACTTAATTAAACCATTTCCTATGCCATGTGCCTTTGTTTAAGCAGAAATCCCTCGTCTACCCACTTAGTGATATCTTCCAAAAAAATATAACACATTTGTTAAGCATGACCTCGCTTTTAGAAGCCCCTGTTGAGATAGGTTTAAAAAGTGATATTTAACAAGAAAATCCACCACGTGATCTTTAATTAGTCTTTCTAATAATTTGCAAATCACTGACGTTAAACTCACTAGTCTGTAGTTCCCTGACTTGTTTCTGGAACCTGTTTTAAATAACGGTATGATGTTTACTTATTTCCATTCTAAAGGAAGCACTCCCTCTTCTAATGTCAAGTTGAAAACTGTTAAAAGTGGTATGCAATTTTGTTTCTACAATTTCCAGTAGTAGTTTGGGCGGAATCCAATCCACTCCAAGTGATTTATTATCCTTCATAGCCCTAATTTTCTTAGCTACCTTTTCCGGGGTTACAATTAACTGTCCTAAATAGTATAATTCTGCCCCCTTGAACTCAGCCTCTGGTATTGTCAGTGAACTAATATCTTCCCAGATAAACACTGAACACTAAAATGCTAATTCAGGTCTTCTACCATTAAGAATCCCTCTGACATTATAATTCCAGCATTATTTTCTAGAGGACCGACCTTATCCTGAACTTTCTGCTTGCTCCAAACATATGAATACAAACTCTTTGTGTCTTGTTTTATATTACAAGCTAATTTTTGTTCGTAGTTCTCTTGGTATTTCTAATTTCAGTTGTAGCTTTGCTTAGTGCTTCTTTATCTATATGATTTCCTCATCGTTTGTTTGAACATAATTTTTTTAATTGCTCCTTTCGATAAGTATTTATTTCTGGTCCGTTTATATTGTTTTTTTAAGGGAACACATTTATCGACGTTGCACTCTAATTCACTCTTTAAGATATTCCAACATTATGTTGCTGACTTATTTTTCATTGTGTTGTTCTACTCTATCTTTGCTAAATATATCCTCATTTCCTGATATCTTACTTTGTGAAAATTTCTCCTGAACTGCTTTTAATTATTTCTTTCTAATTATATTTTCATTGTAAAATGTATATGGATGTGATCACTACTTCCCTGTGGCTCAAATAATTTGACATTGTCAACTAATTCATTCTGTGAGGACAAAACTATGTCTAACACATTCTCACCCCTGGTAGGCTCTAGCACACGTTGAGAAAGGAAACTCTCCTATATTAAAACGAAAAACTTGTGGTCCTCACTCCCCGTACTCTGTAGAAATTTCCATTGTATATGACCATGTTTAAAATCTCCCATAATAATACAGTCCCGTTTGCTAACTTCCTTTACAGCGTTTTGTGTTGTTTCATTCTCTTTTACACTTATGTTTGGACTACGATAAACTAACCCCGACGTTAACGTTGAGTTTCCTGTATCTACATTACACCAAACAGCCTCTTCGCAATCTGTCTCTCTTTCCAATTTTATTTCATAAGCATGAATAGATTTTTTTAACATGTAAAATAACTCCACCTCCCATTCTTCCTATTCTATCTTTTCTGAACATTACATAGCCTGCTAGTCCCAATTCGGCATGTGATATATCAATTGTGGCCCATGATTCGGTTATACCTATTATGTGAGGTTCAATATCTTCTACCACAATGTTTAGTTAATTTCTTTAGTTGGCTGTGCTCGTTGCATTTAAACAAACGCATTTATATCGTGATTCAGAACAGTTTTCCAAGCTGTACTTGTGTTGTCCAATGTCTTGTTGTAGAATGAATGAAAACTTTCACTTCAAAATACTGACAACACTTTGTAGATTATTGTGTATACGTTTACACGACTAACCCTACTAAATGTAGATAACCTTAAAATATACCCAATTAATATTAGAGGACGGAACATGTTTCCGACATATCTGGCAATGTACATTAACATAAACTTAATATATCTACTGTCTGTATCACATGTTTTGTATAAGACTATAGTTAGTATAAATCATGCAGTCATTGCCAATAGCCATTCAAATAGGACACATGCCTTGGCTTCGCAAGAAAGTTAACTTCTGTATGATATAGCCATAGACCTGCCATGGCAATTTCCTTGCAAACGCCAAATCCTGGCTTTGCCAACTTTAGAGGAATATGCAATTTAAAAACAATACAGTACAATTTATACGGATAGCTGCCTATGGATATAAGGGGATGGGTTATGTCCATGGCATGAACCTTGACCATGCCTGGTCAGTCATGGATCAGGGCATAGGTACGGGTGATTCATACCTGTATATAAGATGATATTAATGTACATCATGTCTATGACGGTGAAAAGTAAAGATTAGGCCTAGCCGAGATGTTGTGTCTTCACGCCGTCTTCGCCTTTGTCCTCTACGTCCACGGCCACACGCTACGGCTATACATACGGCTTATGGATGCGAATCTGCCCGACAACTCTCTACTAGAATAAACTACAGTCTACACTTTGACTACATACAACAATCAACACTGCCAGTAACAGTGACAACTGACAGTGTCATTCAATGATTCAGATGAGCCTGCCTCGTGTGAGACAACACAGCGTTTCCAGATAATTTAGGCCCTAACTCCCTAAGCCAAAACCCAACTGCTAAACTCACAATGACAGTTATTTGCTGTGGAGTGTGTCATTTGAACTAGTATAGGTAAAGTTTGTCCGTCAATTTCGGTCTTAATGTTGATGAGCGCTGATGTCTCGTGAATGGTGAAGGGAGCGCTCCACAGACATTGCCGAACAAAAAGTTGTTTTTACAAACTCAGCTATGAATAATCATGTTAAAATATATGGAATTCAAAATATAACATGGAACATTTTTATGATAAATTACATAAATAAAAAACAATAATACTAATAGTTAAAGTAATATATTAAACACTATATATACAATGAGAATAAATCATGTCGTCTTCCACAAGCGACCGGACTTTCGCTTTCGACCTACGTTTAACGCTTCCCGATACATATATATTTTATATTTTATGAAGTAGCATATATACATAATTATTGAAATTCAACTCATTATAATTTCAACAACAAACAATTAATCGGTTATCTTACATGGCCTCAATAAACATTTACACAGACAGGTTGGCTGTTGTCATTTTACCCGGCTTACTGGCTCTCTGTAACATTTGAACTCTTAACTGCTCTTAAATTAGAGATCATTTAAATAATTATGAAGATGATCCCTCGTGTGTGTAAGATGACAACAGCCACCCTGTCTGGGTAAATATTTTTTGAAAGAAATTCAGCGAGGCGGTTGCAGTAAAGACCATTGCAATGTTATATTGGCATTTTGAGATAAGTATTCCTTTAAAACGACGTGTGGACGTTACCTGTGTACATGCATAATCAGAATGTAATGAGGTTGGTTCGAACGACTTTGTGCCACTTTCAGTAATTCACAGCCATTTCAGTACGACAGACCTCAATACCGGTATCCTCCATTATCCAGACGCCGCGAGATGGGAGCAGAGTTCGACCGCCTGGAAGATAACACTGGTTTTCACTGTTCGACTATGATACCGGTTTATCCTGAATCCGGGTTGAGACGATGATTGGCTCTCGGGCTAACAATAAAACTTAAAGTTAAATAAGAGTACAAATATAGAAGTTTATGTTACGCATTGGAACAATTTTTTGATATTGACACACGTGATAAACATAATAGTTAAATCCTAATTTATTTTTTGAGTAAAATTCTCGATAACGACACTGATTGGATGCTCATCCAAAACATTTCCTGCAAAATTTATTATCGAGTAACACTAGCATCCACTACCCAGGGGTCGCGAGATGCGAGCACCGTAGGAGCGGTACTCGATGCGTGCATTCATAACGCGTGTTCTCGTCCAGACTCTTCTTCCCGGCGGCGAAGTCACACAGATGGGCGAGAGTCGGTTAAGCGAGACTACTATACCGGCCGCGCGGTATGTGACGTTACACTACGACAGGCCGGTGCAGCGGCAATGACAATGTCTGCCATTTAGTAATAATTATTCGCATTGTGGAGCCACATGTTGTATATCGCCTTATGGCTAGTGCCTTAGCATTTCAATAGAGGTAATCATGGATTATCGCCCAGTACATTTGTTTCCAGATTATTGCGTTTTTGTGTTACTGGTTGCACAAATCTTCGACCACGGTAATGGCGGACGATGTTACTTATGACGGCGGTGGCGATTTACCAAGTAATAGCTTACTAAGACGGATTGTTTGATGATATTAATTATGTATTCTATCGAATATTGCCGATCGGAGTAACGTTACCAATTGAAGCAAAACTGCAACTATCAGCAACAATATATTTGGCCATTACGCTAATGACGAATGACGTAATTATCAGATTGTTGGTTACCATGACGAAGAAGTTGAAATGTACCTTTACTTATTTTATTTCATGATTATACTACTTTCAGAAAATATATGATGTTCCTCTTAGTAAAATGTGTTTTTGTTGCAGAAATCGTGATTTACATGTCAAGGTACTGGGAATGCCGTACTCAGTGATCAAATAATTTAGGGCTTGTTGTATTGAATTGGTTAATTCGTGACAGAACCTCAGATTCCTAGGTTCTTGTTCTTGTGTCAATGTGACTTGTTTTCAAGTTGGATACGAGGACGTCTTTACGAGGATGCAATGTTGTTAATCGCGACACCATATCAGATACAAATATAAAAGTCTACAAAACTGTTGTAGTTCACGGTTTTTTACTGGAGCTGAAATATGGACACAATGCAGATGATATACATGGAGGCCTTTGAGCAATATCACGAACTCTACACACCAGCAATGACACTATAAATGGTGCGTGTTCGTATTGTTAATCAATGAATACGTTCCTATAACAAAACATTCAAGCGCTCTGAAAGAAAAAAGAAATTACATTAATTATAATTTGTTCAAATGTAAATACCTGAGATTTGAACATAAGAACTAATAAACAAACCGTATACATGTAACCGATCATTGTTGAACTTCAGGATATTCCATTGCAGTATATGATTTAATTTACATTATTAAATTAATACTATTACCACGTAGCAAATGAAGAAAAACGACATATGCAATCGAATAAGGTTCAATATTATACACTTCATATGGCAACAAGCGGTCAGCTTGACGCGTGTTTGGATGTAGAACGGTCGCACGTCTTCCCGAAACCGACTGATGGCAGCGTATAGGTACACATTGGCGACATAGTTTACAACATTTCATCGCCGCGCAGTCGGCTAAATATAAAGGTCAATGTTGTACAACCATTCTGGCAGTCATAAGACTACTACAACGGCTGTGATATTGAACACCAAGAACATACATTTAACAGTATTGGTTTGTGTAGCAGTGATTTTGTTGGCGGCACTGTTGGCGCCACTGAAGCTGATTGTGTTGCGCCAATTTGACTTAGCCTTGGTAGATGCATGGTCGGATCCCGGGTCACTGGGCCGTGAAGTTTCGTCATCCGATATGATGAAAGCCGGCGTATGGATGACCACGAACATATATTGCTACGCTGTTATTCGCCCTTAGGATCGACAGATTTCTGTTGATCAACTGACCATGGTACATTACGCAACTTTGTTGCAGAGATTTTATTTTCGAATCCATTCAACAACTGTTTTGCATGGTTAAATCAACACGCAACTCGAGTTTTGTGGAGTTGCGAAGCATCGTACATTGCACGACTGATCAACGTGTGTTGATCAAACACGCAACTTGCAACAACCGTTGTACAGTGTACGGGCAGCATTATACGTATGGTTAAAATGTGCAATTTATTAATTATTTTGCATTTATATTAAGTTACGCGAAACATACACCACGAACACAATGTTTTTTTATATTATAAACGATTTAGCTATGCGCATCAACTTAGTGTGAAAAGAAGCGCCGGAAATATTAATTTATCAAGTTATTTTGGCATTCAATACTAGTCCGAATCTATCCACATTTCGTTGTAACAGACAAAAAGACAGTTTATTTAAACAATGTTCACAAAGGTACACATTATGTTATTGAACTGACATCGCGTATTATTAAAACTGCCGGCACATATCATATGCATCACCTAAACAGCCTAATTTGGAGAGGGCTAACTAAAACATCAACGGATCTCTTAATTAAAGGTAGAGGTCTACACTTGTTACGATATTCCGTGACGACGTATAACTGTGTATATCACGTCTCAGCTCTGTCACGATATTGCGTGACCTTCGCACGTAAGTAGTTTAGTTTAGACTATATTTGCACGCAAAGCGATTGGACACGCTATTCCATCGACCAGATGGTACTCTTTGGAGAAAAATGGTTGTTCAACGACGTTGTCAGATCGAACAAGAAGAGATGATGCACCACACAGCATATTTATATATACAACGTCGGACTTTTAAAGAAGATTTTTCGGATTCCTCCTGATAGCGAATCGAACATTGTTAATTTCTTCATACACATGGGTGCATATATATACGTATGCATGATTGCAGGCATGCATGCATGCAGTTACGTACGTGTGGGGATACTAACATACGTATGCAAACTGTTGATTTTATTTTCATGGATCACCAAAATGCGTGGTGTATTTCCGCTCTGTTCCGTGTCTCAAGGGAACATTTTGAGAAATAGGGTACATAGCTTCTATTGGGGAGGTGGCGAAAACGTGAAATAATAATGTTAATGAATGCATAACAATATTATTTTTATCCGATTTTTCCTAATCAACTTGCTAAGCTGCCTATCTATAATAGAATGTATGTTGCGGCTTTCTCTCCGATAAATCGGATGATGGCATACAACTAAATGTCAAGTGTCCCTGTTACACTTGTTACGTTTGTGACACCGGTTACATTCCATACAACATTTACAATGTTGTGCCCGTTACATCGGTTACCTATTTTATATATTATGTCGTACATGTTACATCTGTAACACATAGCATACATATTACACCCGATTTACATGTCGCACCTGGTACACCTGTCATGTATGTCACACATGTTATACATGTGACACCTGTTACACCTGACAACAGTTACACTTTATACAACCAATTATTTTCAAGCATTATTTTTAGGTGTTGCTAGTAATAAAGCCATGGGTCACGCTGATCAATATTTCCTGTCAAAACAAAGTATACAACACTGTTAAGAATCATCGCATGAAATTAGCACAACCTACCCCTTATTGTAAGGGGTAGGGTGTGCTAAAGAATGTTTGCAGTGTAAGAATGTTATGTGTAAGAAAACATGTTAACGAATTATTTAGATTATCCCATTATATATTATATATGTGCATAGAAGCATCATAAGTTACATTTAACACCTGCCCTAACGGTAATTATAATTCATCTGGTTGTAGAAGGAAGGTTCCTGGGTGGTCAAATAAAGTTGAACCCTTGAAACAAGAGGCCATCTTCAGGCAACTTTTTTCCAATGAATATAATAAACTCTACAATAGAGTGTCACACGAAACAATTAATATGTATTTCCGAGCCATTTCTCTTGGTAGCATTGTTTCTAAACTGTTTGGCGTTATTATGCCATGTATCCAAGGAACAAAATGTGCTTGCAACATCGTATTTGCAATTTGATTTGGTCATAATATGGCCATCTATTGCGGGTTCTCCAGAGTACATTGTTGCTACTATACGTTTCGCATGACGAAGAGTACTCAGAAAGTAGTTGAGGCTAACACCGCTTACACACGATGATGTTATAAGTGACTGTCACAACCCTTCAAACGAAGTAATAGTTAATGGGAATGTTTTATACGAAATGCTAGAAATAAAAAATGGTTTTAAGACATGCACTAATTTAAATGAAGAAGATGTCAGCCGTATGATTACGGAAATAACTGTATTTTATAGAATGTACAATTGCAATTTTCAACGTTCAAAAATTAAACAAATAATTTATAACGTATTGCATAAACATGTGACATGAATTAAATGCCTAAGCCAAATCCACCCCTCAGTATACTCTTGAATGTCATACCCATCCAATTTGTAATGTATAGAACTCAACGCTCTGCTCTTAAAATTGGATGTCTACACTCGCACAAGTGTCTTTACACACGATATATCTAAATGTATAATCCAATCCTTACACCGTATTCACATCAAAATCATTCCCTACAAGAATCCACAACTTGTGTACAATTACATAGGCATAATGACACGTGGTATCGTTCATAGTTTCCTATTCTTCACACACTCACATCGTATGGCAAAGTTCAACAGAACAAAAACATACTATGGTTTTATTGAGGTATATTTGAGTATACTATTTCTGAGTCGCTTCACGTGGTATCCTTATTGCACGTGGTTGTGTGCCTCTGTTGAATAAATATATAATATATTTAATCAACCAAAACCAAGGCAATGCTATTTTCTTATATTTCATATCATCATTTTCAGTAAATAGTTTGCACGGAATACTAACCACGTGGACATTGTATACGACGAGACAATTATTGAATAACATTACATTATCGTTTACGTGCATTAATAAGAGTAGCTCTACAATGTTGACGTGTTGAAGTTAATAAAAACCGACATGTATATTATATCGGAACAATTGATACGATCAGAGGTAACACGCTGACAGTTTGGCGCGTGTGTGACGGTGGAGCTGTTGCACGTCTTTCAAGATCATGGAACTGGAGGCGCCGAATATCAATGGGTTGACAAAATGCGGTACAATATGCAGGTGTTTCCTGATATGGTACAAGTGCAGGTAAGTCAAACAACATTGAAATGACGAATATTAATTGTTCAATACCGCGAAAGTTTATTTAATTTATCTATACGTATCATATACTGTGCAAAAGAACCGTTTCTCCCCGTCAAAACTGATATACGATATGGAGCTGTCAGTTGATGGAGTAACTAAAATTATGCGTATATATATAGGGCCTATACGGACATGTATTCAATACCAAAGTAACGTTATAAATTACTATTGAGGGCGAATCTTGTAAGAGTACGTAGATGCGCTTAGGTAAACTTTTGTAAAATAAAACAAAATATTTTGTATTGTGTATTTTTCGCTTAGTTTAATAACAGTTCAAAATAATTACAAAATTGCACATTTTAATAGCGCTTTTAAAAGACATCATAACAATAATGATTTCGTTCTGGTACCTTAACGGCGAAAACAGAACACACCTCGCTTTCGCAAGGGCTTACCTATCAACAAAATTATATTGAAAGTAATTTACAACACAACACGACATGTATACACATGGGCAGTAGTGTGCTACGTCAGTCACAGAAGAGGCCAATTTTGATTGGAGCAACTGCTGGTAGAATGACAGACAGATATTTCATGAATTACCGAGAGTTGTCGAATGACAAGAAAACACGGCCACCACCTGACTATCTGGGCGATTACAACTACCGCTATTTACAGCAATCACCTCCGCGCAGGTGCCCATTCTACCGTTGTGTCAGGAATCAGCCTTGTATTTATGGTGAACGCGTTAGAGTTTCGAGCCACACGATATATATTCGGGGGATAATAACTACTTTCACAATGTGGCCGACGTGTGAAGTTATAAAACGGTGAAACTGGATGAAGGTAGTATCGAAGAAACGCTCAGCTGAATAAGCTCTGAAGCAGCAAGTAATTGAAGAACTGTGTAGCTGAACGTTGGAATACATACCTGATGTGATATCGAATCACGTCTTCACGTATCTTGTTTGTAGACGCTTACGTGACATTTTGCCTGAACATTCATATATTCCAAAGTGGAGGTTACAGGATGCGTCAACTTGTAGACAAAACGTACAATCTATGTAACACATATCCATGGTGTGTAAAATAGTGGAGCATTTGAAGGAAATGTCTGGAGCGATAAATATAAATACGTAAAACACTTGAAGTTCAGTTGAAGATACATCAACTGAGGTTACTGCCCGTCAATCGTCACGGAAAGATTAATTTGCCGAACAACATATGCATTACGTTTTGATGGATACTGAATATATAGGATCATTCAAACACTTATAACACTTGTTAGCTGTATACACATTGCGGGTGTATAATCCAATACGTGTGGCAGACAACATGGATTCATTAAACACTACTTCAAACGGGACAAGCGATTCGAACCCATTGCAGACTTCTTTAAATACAAACTGGGATTTAGCGAAAAACACTGGAATACAACAACATGGGTATGCGAATTGTATGTTGTTAATGCTGTCAGCGCTAGGTTTACCTGGTAATGTTCTTGTATGTGCGGTCTACGTAACAAAGATGACAACGTCTACGCGAGTGTATATGTTTGCACTGGCCGTCATTGATTCATCTGTATGCGTTTGCGGAATTGTGCTGACAGTGGCCGATGCTAGTTTTGTTACAGGTATTGTATTTCTTCAAATCATCAATACGTCATTATGGTTGTCCATGTTTCTTCTGGTGTGTGTGTCAATTGAGCGCCTTATTGCAGTTAGAAGACCGCACTCATTCAGTGTGGATCCAACACACGCGAAGAAGGCTCTAGTTGTATTAGCTCTGGCTGCAGTAATATTCTACATAACTGACGGTGTCTTAGCATTTATGCACGCACGGTATGAACGCGTCTTCTTAGTAGGTTCTGTAAGTTTATGCATCGCCGTTATGACCATATGCTACACATTAATTGCGGCAACGCTTTTACAAAAATTGAAAGCCTCTCGTATAAAAACCGGAGTTCTAAACACGACAACAACAAATTTAACAACACAAACAAATTTAACAACACAAACATATGATGTTTGTACTCGGTACACTAAGCCGGGACAAGCACATACATCTGACCGTAAACCAATTATTCAGTTTATCTCAACGAATACTGTGCCTGTGACAATTGCCAACAAAATAACTGCATCGCAATCCAAAAACGTCAAAGGAGTGTTTTTGATGTTCATCATCACTGTTGTTTTCGTAGTTTCCTGGATGCCAGGCTGGTTGTCTACTGCGGGCGTTTCTATCTCGCCAAAAGTCTTTCCACTATTTATTGTAAACTCAGTTGTCAATCCGTATATATACGGCGTTGCCAGCGCCATGTTCTGGGAAGACGTGCGACAGTTCTACCGTCAGACACGCGTTAAACTATCAGCGTGTTATCACTGACCGTATCCATTTGTTCTATTACAAATATTAACTCGCAACGTTTGTGAATGTAAATTATTCAATTAAAATATGAATATGTAATGCTAATTAGAATATTAAACATTGTCTTCGCTTTAGTGTTTTATTGATTAAATACGCTTTGCCTCTCTGTCTCTGTCTCTCTCTCTGTCTCTCTCTCTCTCTCTCTCTCTCTCTCTCTCTCTCTCTCTCTCTCTCTCTCTCTCTCTCTCTCTCTCTCTCTCTCTCTCTCTCTCTCTCTCTATTTCTCTCTATGACACTCTTTAATTTTGTACTGTACAAACGCACACGCAAGCATGTATACAAGGCCACTCACGGGCATCGCCATATCAGCGTTTCCGCCAGCAGGGTTAAAGAGTAAATTATGTACACACACAAAATTATTCTGTGGTACAGATACGTACCAAAATAAGTCTTTTATAGTGGCAAAAAATAAGCTATTATGTGATTAACTAAACGTGGTATTCACTGCGGGATTGAAGCCTTCTCCTCAGGATAGAACATGGCGTACCGGTATATTGGTAGGCCTAGTGTAAAGAATACGGCGTGGTGTCATGGTTGTATATTTTTCACGATATTTTGGAGTGTTAATTTGTTCTGGGTGAGAGAAAAAAAACTTAACAAAATAGCATACTAAGTCACCAATTGGATTATTTATTCAGAAATGTGAAGGCAAGTTTTCAGTTTTCATGTTGACTGTTACATTTGTCATTCATTCTTCTACGAAACATGGACATGATCACCATGAGCCGTGCTGGATTTCCGACTCCAAATGCCGGGAAAACTCTTCTCCGATCATTTATAAATGCATGTTTTTCTGGGGGAGAGCTGCCACACCCCGACCCATCGGGTCGCCTAAGGCGCCTGTGACAGGTTCGCTTGCCAGTTATGTGGTCTAAAAATTGACAAACTACATACCCTAATTGTTTTATCTGGCGGAAACACTGCACATAGATAATATGAAACAATAAATTGTATCCAAACTTTAGTCACATTGTCATTTAATATAAAAAGCAAGTCATGTTTCATATAGAAGAAAAGTCAGTGTGTGTGTGTGAACTTAGGAATATAACAGGACATTGCATTTGCAAACGTGTATACAACGTATAATCTGCAGGTAAAACATTGATATTTAGTAAATTGATTTCCTCATCCAGATAATATACAGCACAATTCAAGAGCAATGTAACACAGATGAGGTGGCTACCAGAGAAGTATAACTTATCGAGCTGGTAGCCAATTAAATCAAACTCATATAGGTTACTCCCACATACATAATATTACGTATATAAAGGTTGCATTCAATTGCAATAGCTTCAGGTTAACGACTTCTGTAAATTAAAGCTAGAGATGTTGTACCAATATAAGAACAATTTTACTATTTTCAGGTGATGAAAATCGTAAAATAATTTGCACTGTTTATGTTTAGTACATATTTTTTTTGGCGAACGAATGCATGTTAAACGACAGCCATTGATCGCAATCAGTTACTATTTTATACAATAATACGGTATTCCTCTCATAGTCTCTCTCAGGAAACACGTTTATTAGTAACAATTATCATATTACCAAATTCTGGATAATTGACAATGATACAACCTCGGTATGGTTTAATTATGCTAGTCAATGTCATACGACTTACGTGTCTAATACCGACATTATTATTATTTACGATACAATGCGCTAGAGTGTTGATATATTTATATTCGTGTTGTGGATACATATATGTAAATCGTATGACTGTACGTTTTTATTGTAATGTTGAGTGTCTTAAAGGTAAACTCAATTTGACAATGTGATTAGTCGTTCATGAATGTATTGAAACATTACTTTTTGTGCAGTGCGTTATATTTAGCAAACGCATGTTAAACGATAGCCATCTGTTGCAATCAGTTACTATTTTATAAAATTGTACGGTATTCATTTCATCGTCTCTCTCAGAAACCAAGTTCATTAGTAACAATTATCATACTACCCAATTCTGGATAACTTACAACGATACAAACTGAGTATGTTTTAATTATGCTAGTCAATGACATACGACGTATGTGACTAATACTCACATTATTATTATATACGATACAATGCGGTATTGTGTTGGTATATTTATGTTCGTGTTGTGGATACATATTATGTAAATCGTATGACTGTACGTTGTTATTGTAATGTTGAGTGTATTAAAAGTAAACTCAATGTGACAATGTGATTAGTCATCCATGAATGTATTGAGACATTTGTTTTTTTGCAGTGCGTTTTATTTAGCTACCTGAACATAACCACAGGTACGGCGAATTGTAAACATGCCATGTAATTACGAAATTACACGTGATATATACGTGCTATATTGCATATGTCACGTTCTCACTACATGGTATCCATGCTATTAATGTTTGCATATGTTTATCCTAGTGGCTATGTATGTTACGATATTTAAAATAGTATTTGGGCACATACATATTACAGACATATTGTACGCATAATGAAATTATTGTCGATATAATTGTCACTTGTCTCGTAATTAATATCAGCTGAACTATGACTTAGGAGTTTCGTATGTTTGGACCTTGCTATTCAAGCTGTCTTTCTATATATGTCTTTCTATCTCTGTCCCTGTCCCTGTCTTGTGTATTCTCTGTCCCTGTCCCTATCTCAGTCTGTCTCTCTCTCTCTCTCTCTCTCTCTCTCTCTCTCTCTCTCTCTCTCTCTCTCTCTCTCTCTCTCTCTCTCTTTATTTCTCTCTTCTCTCTGCCTCTTTCTCCTTATCTCACTCTATCTCTATTTATCTTTGTTTCACTCACTCTCCCTCCCATTTCTCTCTATGCATATATTCCTATACTTTCACGAACATGACTTCCTTGCGTGGCCCTCTGTTTAAGCTTTTTAAATGACCAAGAAAGATATGGCCAGCAAGTATATTTCAAAATATTATCATTTCTCAATCGTTTTGTTATTTCAAAATGGCCACGTGTATGGCGAGATAAAATGTCACCGTATAATGTTTTGCAATATTACTTACACTATGACACGGAGTTTTTTTTCGAAAACGCATTATCCAATCATAATGATATTACAGTGTTGCATAATAAGACTTAGGAGTTTCGTATGTTTTGGTAGTGCTACTCAAGCTCTCTTTCTCTCTCTGCCTCTCAATATATATGTATATATCCCTATCTCATGTAGAGTATGTCAGATTACATGTATGTCTGTCTCTCTCTATAGATAATATATATCTGCACACACACACGTTCATCAAGTTCAGCAATGTGCTACTCACAATGATTCCACAAACACAGACTATCGAATCAGCTACGGCCAAAGCAAATATGTACACTGATATCGATGTTCTCATTCGTTGCAAATAGACAAGCCCCACAAGAACATTACCTGGCAATCAAAATACACATATAAACAAAGCAGTGTTAAGATATTTCACTGGTTCAGCAGTGTTATTCACATTTACATCGAAGCTCTCATTGAAGAACGGTTGTACCAATTTGGATGCACGAACGCACACACAAAAATACGCACTCACTCACTCACACACACACACACACACACACACACACACACACACACACACACACACACACACACACACACACACACACACACACACACACACACACCCACACACACACACACACATACACAAACAAACACACACTCTCTCTCTCACACAAACACACACACACAAATACACTGGCACACACACACACACACACGCGCGCGCGAGCGCGCGCACACATACACACACACATTGACATTCGAATACGAACCGTGTTCACGTCCGTCCGTCCGTCCGTCACATGTATGATGTGGGTAGCCACCAGCATAGCACACACTGAGATTGTACATCTGAATTGCGCTGCAGTGTATGTATGTTTCCCCGAAAAAGGGCGCTGTCTTGCAGGTCTAATTAGGTATGTCGTCTGTTTCCGTCTGAAATAACCATACTTTCATATTACAAAGCAAGTCATATGTTTTTTTATACTTATTCTATTTCAATAATATTATTGTGGTTGATGCAATGGTATTAACTAATTTATATTTTCTCAACGGTTGATATATCCGTGAAGTCTACATAATTATGCGACACATCTTAGTGTAAAATAGATTGTCAAACAGATGCAAACCGAAGAAGGAGCTATTCTAAGGCAGTGATTGAGGGGGCAATGAGGAAAGAGAAGGTGTTTATGGGCGACTCCATTATGAGAAAGACGGACAAGACACTGAGCGTGGGGAAAGACGTCGTTGTTTGTCTACCGGGGGCTAGAATTGAACATGTCACTGAAAGGGTAGAGAAGGTATTGGGACATGGCAAGGGGGGGTCTATAATGGTACATGTAGGAACAAATAATGCAGACAGGGAGGGAACAACTGCGATAGTACAGAAGTATAGACAGTTAGTGAGGAAGCTAACGAAGACAAGAGTTGAACAGGTTATTCTGTCAGGAATTTTGCCAGTTATGGGAGGAAGGGGGGCAACGTATAGAAACTGCAAGAGGATGGCGATCAACGCACTATTTCAGCAGACGTGTGAAGAAGAGGGGGTGGGATTCAAATATTTATGGGGATACTTTGTTGGGAGGGAAGATATGTACATGAGAGATGGCCTCCATCTTAGTGGAAAGGGGGCAGCTGTTTTCTCAGAGAACCTGCTTCGATCTGCTGACAGTGGAACAAGTTGCATCTATTTAAACTAGATTCGCAGGGGCACTCACATAAAAGCCTGAAAATGAAGGCATAGATAAAGACAGCACAAATAAATCAGCAAATTAAAATCTGGAAAACTCTTCTGAAGCTGGATATAAATGTGTGTGTTTAAATGCAAGGAGTATAGTAAAAAAAAGAAATGAACTAAACATTATGGTAGAAGATACTGACCCTCATATAATAGGTATAACCGAATCCTGGACCACCACCGATATATCAGATGCCGAATTGGGATTGACAGGATATGTAATGTTTAGAAAAGATAGAATAGGAAGAAAGGGAGGTGGAGTTATTTTATATATTAAAGAATCTATCCAGGCTTATGAAATAAAATTAGAAAGAGAAGCAGATTGCGAAGAAGCTGTTTGGTGTAACATAGTTACAGGTAACTCAACGTTAACAGTTGGGTTAGTTTATCGAAGTCCAAACATAAGCATAGAAGAGAATGAAAAAATACAAAACGCTATAAGGGAAGTAAGCAAACGGGACTGTATTATTATGGGGGATTTTAACCACGGGCATATACAATGGAAATCTCTTCAGAGTATGGGGAGTGAGGACCACAAGTTTTTAGTGTTAGTTCAAGATACTTTCCTTTCTCAGCATGTGCTAGAACCAACCAGGGGTGAGAATGTGTTAGACATAGTTTTGTCCTCACAGAATGAATTAGTTGACAATGTCAAGATACGTGAGCCACTGGGGAGTAGCGATCACAACCAGATACATTTTACCATCAAAGTAAAATCAGAAAGGAATAGTAAAAAGCACTATAGGAGAAATGTCCACAAAGGAAGGTATAAGGACATGAGGAAATATATAGCAAAGATAGACTGGAATAACACACTGCAAAATAAGACAGCAACAGAATGTTGGAATATATTAAAGAGTGAAATTAAGTGCATAGTCGACAAATTTGTACCCTTAAAAAAACAAGGGAAACGGTCCATAAAGAAACTCTTATCGAAAGAAGCCATTAGAATAATTAAGTATAAACAAATGATGTGGAAGTCGTATAGATGTACTGGAAATGATGAAGACTACAACAGTTATAAAGAAGCACTTAACCAAGCTACAGCTGAAATTAGAAATTCAAAGAGAAGCTATGAACAACAATTAGCTAGTAATATAAAACATGAGAGCAAGAGTTTTTATGCATATGTTCGAAGCAAACAGAAAGTTCAAGATAAGGTCGGTCCTCTAGAAAATAGTGCTGAAAATATAATATCAGAGGGATTCTTAATGGCAGAAAACCTGAATGAGTACTTTAGTTCAGTGTTTACCAGAGTGGATATTAGTTCACTGCCAGTACCAGAGGCTAAGTTCAAGGGGGCAGATTCAGACTATTTAGGACAGTTAGTTGTAACCTGGGAAATGGTAGCTAAGAAAATAAGGGCTATGAAGGATAATAAATCACCTGGAGTGGACGGGATTCCGCCCAAACTGCTATTGGAAATTGTAGAACAAATTAGCGTACCGCTTGCAACAGTTTTCAATTTGTCATTAGAAGAGGGAGTGGTTCCTTTAGAATGGAAAGAGGCAAACATTATACCGTTATTTAAAAAAGGTTCGAGAAACAAGTCGGAGAACTATAGACCAGTGAGTTTAACATCAGTGATTTGCAAATTATTAGAAAGAATAATTAAAGATCACATGGTGGATTTTCTTGTTAAACAAAACTTGATCAACCCATCTCAACATGTTTTTTTTAAAAGCGAGGTCATGCTTAACAAATATCTTATGTTTTTTGGAAGACATCACTAAATGGGTAGATGAGGGATCACCAGTAGATATCGTCTACTTAGATTTTCAAAAAGCTTTCGACAAAGTACCACATCAAAGATTACTGCTGAAACTAAAGGCCCATGGCATAGGAAATGGTATAATAAACTGGATAGAACAATGGCTGATTGACAGAAGACGACGTGTAGTAATTGATGGGGAGGCTTCAAACTGGAAATCGGTATTGAGTGGGGTACCACAGGGATCAGTATTAGGACCTATATTATTCTTAGTATACATCAACGATTTGGATGATGAAATAACAAGCAAGGTGTTGAAATTTGCGGATGATACAAAATTGTATAGAATGATTAAAAGTGATGGAGATAGACAGTATTTACAAGATGATCTTGACAGGTTGATCAAATGGTCTGAAAAGTGGCAAATGCTGTTCAATTTTGGGAAATGTAAATGCCTCCACACAGGACATGGGAACGAAGAGGTATAATATACAATGGGGGGTATTGTACTAAGTACTACTGTAAAAGAAAAGGACTTAGGGTTAACCATTAGTGCTGATGTGAAGGTTTCAGAGCAGTGCGGAATTGCAGCTTCAAAGGGAAATAAAATCCTTGGATTAATTAGGCGAAACATAACGTATAAGGAAAAAGAGCTAATGATACCGCTGTACAAAACAATAGTTAGGCCTCATTTAGAATATTGTATTCAAGCGTAGAGGCCATATCGCAGGAAGGACATAGATATGCTAGAAAGAGTACAGAGGAGAGCAACTAAAATGATACCAAAACTGAGGGATCTTAGTTACGAAATACGCTTAAAAAATGCGGTTTAACAACACTGGAGACCAGGAGATTGAGAGGAGATCAGATAGAAGTGTTTAAAATATTGAATGGTTATGAAAATATTGACAGAAATATATTTTTTTCAATTAGGAAAGATAGAAGGACTAGAGGACATGAAGTTACATTAGCAAAGGAGCAGAGTAGATTAGATATAAGAAAGTTTTCATTTTCACAAAGGACTGTAAATGACTGGAACAGATTATCTGATGATTGTGTGGGTGCTAGTAGCGTGAATATGTTTAAAAATAAAATTGACACATACCTCAGACGGGCGGGATACACATAGATAAAAGTGTCGGACTCTCGATAAGCCAAAGGGCTTCCTTGTCCACCTGCCACCTAGAGTTAATTCTCTGAGTGGCAATCTTGTTAAATCTCGTTAAATCTTGTTAAACCTTCCGAGTTGACAATCGTACGCACTTATCTAGGTGACTTCACTGGCGATGGATATTACAGTCTACGAAACCTGATCTCGCCCTTTGCAACGCTGCCTGTTCGCCGTATTCAAGTGACTTCGACACTTCCAGTTATTACGCACAATGATTCGACATTACGAAAAATACGTCCACGTTATTGGGATGCTGAGTCGGTACTTGATTTACAACTGACAGCTATATACACTATATATGATTTAATATATATTAATATTTTCTTTCCTCGCTCACGTAATCAACAGTAAATTGACAAAACAACCAGATACACCGTGATCACAGAATACTAATAAGAGTTGATTTATTGATGTATGCATAGGACATTAATTGGGAACTGTTGCTGACGATTAAAATAGCATCGGATTGCACGCGCTTTTCGGATCGGGTTGACAAAGACCCGGCACATCGACCTAGTCTATTCATATGGCTAGGCATACCTGTTCCTATTAGACGGCTATAACCTCGAGCGCTACATTTCAGGAATTAATTTTCCACCCCTGTCATAGGAGATAGGACAAATATCTTTTATAAAATACTGTACGTGTGTCAACATGTTCTCCTTTTATGTGGTAAATCAGTTGTTCTCAACGTAAAACGTAATACGTGAAACGTAACCTAGCAATCGAAAGAAACATGCGTGCGTGGCAAATAATTCGCAAAAAGGTCGCTGTGCAATATAACTGACAACATGGAACAGACGCTAACACAATAATGCTAATAGTATCAACCATCATGCCAATGGAATAGAACTACGAATAGCATGTGTACGTTCTACACTCTATCACGACTATGTGTCAACTTCACATTTTCTCCGACCTTCGTCATTTAGAACTAAGAAAGAGTAGCTGCGAGCGCGTTATTGTGTTGTTGTAGCTATCCTGTTTGTTTTATAACATTTCATATATTACTATCACGACTGTCATCTATTAAGGCATCCCGTCGGGTGACAGGCATTTTTGGTAGTCGCATAAGTATTGAATATTACGTCGTGATGAATAGAAATTAACGTTCTTAAAGTAAAATAGTACATACAAAGGCAAAACATAAAACAATAGCAAACCTGGATTATAATGAATATGGTCACCTTGATTTATTATTTTTATAATTGGTTGGCGGGAGAAAAACTTGGGATTGGATCATTGAGATGTTGCGGGTTAGGAAAAATCAGAAAAGCATGAAAATATTGATCAGATAAGTATAATTTTGTGTCAGTATTATTAATAAACTACCTGTAGACATACTAATAAAAGACTTTAGCTAAACGTTAATCCAACATGGGTACATGGGGACTCACGAAATCAGAACTAGATCATCTGGATGCGTACCACCGTCGTCATCTACGCCAGATCATCGGCATATGTTGGCCACATCGCATTTCCAACGAGGCACTGTACCACCGTTGCCGATGCCGTCCGTCCCATCAGCGAAGCTGTCATAACTGCAAGATGGAGTCTATTCGGGCACGTGCTCCGTATGCCACCCGATACACCCGCTCAGAGAGCGATCGACAACTATTACGCCGTGGACACAGGTGTCACGACATACATGGGTCGACCGCGAACGGCACTGCCGACAGCGTTGAGCGCGGACGTGCGACGCATAGGCCGTACGCTACGTTGCCGTGCCGATGTCGACGCTCTGCGCGCACTCGACCGTGAACAGAGGCGACAATTGGGGCTGGCCATTTCAAAATAAGAAAGCACCATATGAATCCATGGAATTGACCATTTTAAATTATTTATTTACATTTTTATTACTTTTTAGTGCAATTTCTACTGACTTTTTAACGATTATTTTATATACATTTTTATCATATGGACATTTTAATTATACATGTATTTATTCATTTAAATATTTTAATTTATTTATATATCTATTTATTCCACTTCTTCAAAGGAACTGTGATGGTACATTTCGTGCGGAATGGCACAAGCGAAACAGACGCGAACTACATCACGTCTGCCACGCGAAAGTGCTCATAATAATAACAATAAACGTTAATCAGAAAACAAATATTTTAGACAAATTTAGCTTCGGTGAGCGATATTACAATAAATAATATAGAGTAATCGTAGTGTTACGCCCATTCGCTAGGGGACTCATAGCGTATGTCTAGCGTAGAATAGTTGGGCACTAGATGACAGGTCATTCTAATTCAGAGTCTACATTATTGAGTATATGAGAATAATTGATTTGGAGTATATAGAATACACAAAATGACGTATCAGCCAAATATGTAATAACTTAGTTTCAATTTAATTCATGAAACAGTGCGAACTGGTTCAACATTCACACATGTAAATATATAGTTATTTTTGTAATAGAAGGCCACTTCACTTAGACTTAGTCATTCTGGTATACAATATACGGAGGAAACAGTATTTCTAAACAGTGAGTAAAAAGGTATAAACTATTTTGAATAGCTAATTAGATTATTATTATTATTATTAAATAAATTCGGACATGGCGCCTTGCAAGACGCAAGTCAAAGCAAAGCGACACCTGGTGCACGATGACTGCCACATCTGGGTGGATTTGCCTTGTCCGGCTGTAGAAAGTCATTAACAGATACTAAGGAAGAAGGACTCACCTTTATGTGCGTGGGGTGTTGTTGGAAGATGGAAGGAGGGAAAGACATTGGACAATCGACTGCAGGAAAGGTGAAAGCCGTGAAGGTGACAGGGGAGAAAGTGACCGTATAGAACGAGGTAGGAGGGACAATGGAACGGGAAAGGAGAGAGGAAGTTTTGAAAGTTGACGGGACGAAACGAAGTGACAGTAAATGTTACAGAAGAGAAGTATATAAAAGAAAAGTTGGCATGAGGAAAGGTGACAAGAGAAAAAGCTACAGGAAAGAATGGAACAGAAGAAAATGTGACAGATTCAAACCGGGGAAGTGATTGAGGGGGCGATGAGAAAAGAGAGGGTGAACAGGTGCTACCCTATTCTGAGAAAGACTGAGAAGAAACTAAGCGATGTGGAGGATGTCGTTGATTGTTTACCGAAGGCTAGGATAGAACATGTGACTGAAAGGGTACAGAACGTATTGGGGCAAGGCAAGGGAGGATATATATTAGTACACGTAGGAAAAATATTGCAGACAGGGAAGGACAAACTGGGAGAGTTTAGAAGTAGAGACAGTTAGTGAGGAAGTTAAAGAATACAAGAGTTGAACAGATTATTCCTCAGGAATTTTGCCAGTAATGGTAGGAAGCGGGCCAACATAAAGAAACTGCAAGAGGATGGCGATCAACGAACTAGTTAAGCAGATGTGTGAAGAAGAAGGGGTAGGATTAATTAAATTCATGGGGATGCATTGCTGGGAAGATATGCATATCAGAGATGACTCCATCTTAGTGGAAACAGGAGATGGCAGTTTCCTCAGAGAACCTTCTGCAATATGTTGTCAGTGGGAGAGGTGGCATATTTTACAAATGTATATTGGAGGGATTCACAGAGAAGTCTAAATATATGTAGGCATAGATGAAGACAGCACAAACACATCACCAAAGAACAGCCTGGTAAAATGTTCTGAAGCTGGACATCAATGCGTTTGTTTAAATGAAAGGAGCATAGTAAACAAAAGAGGTGAACGAAACATTATGTTAGAATAAATTGACTTCCACATAATAGGTATAACCGAATCGTGGGCCACCACCAATATATCAGATGACGAATTGGGACTGACAAATTATGAAATGTTTTAAGAAAAATATGATAGGAAGAAGAGGAGGTGGAGGTATTTTATATATAAAAAAATATATCCAGGCTTATGAAATAAATTAGAAAGAGAATCAGATTGCAAAGAAGGTGTTTGGTGTAACATAGTTACAGGAAACTTAACTTTAACAGTTGGGTTAGTTTATCGAAGTCCAAACGTAAGCACAGCTGAGAATAAAAACGTACAAAACGCTACCAGGGAAGTGAACAAACCGGACTGTATTATTATGGGGGATTATAACCATGGTCGTATACAATGGAAATCTGTACAGAGAAAGTGGAGTGAGGACCACAAGTTTGTAGTTTGAGTACGAGATAGTTTCTTTTCTCAACATATGCTAGAACCAACCAGGGGTTTGAATGTGGTTGACATAATTTTGTCCTCAAAAAATTAATTAATTGACAATGTGAAGATATGTGAGTTACTGGGGAGCATTGATCAAAACCAGACACATTTTACCATCAAACTAAAATCAGAAATTAATACTAAAAAGCAGGACAGGAGAAATTTCCACAAAGGAAAATATAAGGACATGTGGAAATATTTAGCAAATATAGACAGGAATAACTGAAGAAACTCTATCAGCAGCATATAAACACATGCAAGAACAAACACAGGCTCAACAAGAGGCAAGCTGAGCAGGAAACTGAGTTTGGCAATCGATTGCTGGAACTCTTTGATGAGGCACATGCAGAGTGTGATCAGCTGATCCGCATTGCTCGCTACGTGGAGTTTCTGCAAGGTCACCGAAGTGAGAGGAAGATGGTGATGGCTGGGGTGGGAAAGCCTTTCAAAGTGAAAGAGCAGAAACGAAAAAAGCGAAAATACGACGAGATGCAGCGACGAGAGTTTGCCTCCTAGGCGACTGATGAGACCGAGCCACTCACAGATTCATCACAGGATGAACAGTCGTATTCTGATGGCACACTAGATGTTGATGTGGCTATCTCTATCAGCAAATATCACCACATTCATCAAGATGTATCTGGATCATCGCAGTCTTTTGAGGGGGCCGAACCAAGAAGGTAGCACGGCGCTGTTTTGTTGATGACCGGATGTTTGTCGCTAGCTTGGACAGAACACAAACAACATCACGTCAAGCGATGCATATTATGACACCTGCATTGATGGTTGCTGACATTGATGTGTCAAAATTCATTATGTGTAGAAGTTCACTCCACACAGCACTTAGAGATGGCCGCGTCACCATCGCACTGGCCATTAGAGAGAATCTCCACCCGTATGAACCTCCAGTCGCACATTTCAATGGAAAACTACTACCTAACAGGCAAGGTGACAAATCAGATCGCATGTCCATCGTAGTGTCAGAGAAAGGGGTCGAAAATTTGCTCGACATTCCGCGAATTTCATCTGGCACCAGAGCAAAGATGGGCAACGCTGTCATCCAGTTTCTGCTGGATTGGGAGGGCTTTGGCGAGATTATGCTTTGATACAACATCAAGCAATACCTGCACCCACACAGGTGCCATCACTGTAATTCAAGAGGCATTTCAAAAACATATACTTTTTCTCGCATATACTGGAGATCATTGCCCGTGCAATTTTCGATATATTCTTTGTGTCGAAGGGTCCAACTATCCCGCTCTTCAGTCGGTTCAAGGAGAACTGGCCTCCATTGATCAAAGAAAGTACAACTCTCTGAACAGTGAAATAACTAGGTCATCTGGGTGTGCCTTGACTACACAAAAGAAGCAAAGGCTGGAGAGTCATAAAGTTACAGCAAGCGATGATGAAGCTAGATGGCGCCACTCACGGACATTTGAAATTGCACAACGAGCTCCACTAATACCGATTTTGTTTATACTAGTTGGCGTTTCCAATTGTGTTCAAGTGCATCAGGTGGCGGACTGTGGTCCCCCGACTCCACCGACTCCACCGACGACACGTTTGTCAGCGATACGACAGGAAACGATAAGTGAAAAAATAGACTGACAAACTTGAACTCCCGCCTTCGTTGTTGCCATGACCGTATAATGTAAACAACTACCTTAAACCACCAAATGGAGACACATTGTTGCTACGCAATCACAAACTTGCCATGCCAATTAAAGGAAAGAAAAAGGGTAGTGCCAACCAGACTGACAGCATTTCAGTCACAGAGACTCTGAATCAAGACATGCGCGCGGCAATAATTTCCCTTATCCAAACCAACGACCCAATAATTGCCTCAGTCGTTGACTCAATTAGTCAGGCGATCATTGCCCGGCTAATTGAGAATACATACTTTATTAGCAAAATCGTTGAGTCAGACTTAACATCTGACGCTGTGGCAGACATCAAGCAAGAAGTGTACACATCCTGCCAGGATATCGCCAAAGCTGCTGCTGAAGCCGATGAAATGACCGCCCGCGTCACAAAGCTGGAGGCGGACGAAGTTAAGTTTAATGAAGAGATTGATGCAGTTGAACAGTACAGCAGAAGAAACTGTTTAATCGTGCATGGTGTGCCCAACTCCGCAAACTCAGAGACCGCTGTGCTGGACATCTTCCAACACAAACTCGGCATTTCGACTGGACGCGAACACATCGACCGATGCCACCGTCTCGGATCGTCTTCAAACTCAACTAACACGAATCCGCAGCCAAATGTTGTGAAATTCACAACAGACCAGCAACGACAAAACGTGTTCACAGCGAAACGGCGCCTAAAGAGTACAACATTAATGAACACGGAAAACTTGACCAGACGTCGCAGTGAATTGTTAAGCAAAACAAAGATGCTGAGCATCGTCACTGCCACATGGACGGCAGACGGCCGCATCGTATGCCTTCTTCGAAACGGTAGGAAAGTCACCATCTCAACCGACCAAGAACTCCGCCAACTTGACAGACAATAAACACCCGTGACCGGACCGAACAATACTGTAGCACTGGCTATACGGCAATGAAAAACAACAGCATTTATGTGGAATACATGTGGAACATGTAAACGATGATGTAATTAAATGCTCAATATGCAATAGTATGGACATAAATCCAACGTATGTGAATGATGATAGTAATAGTGAGAATACACAACAATATAATGATAGCTTGATAACCGATGTTGATTCAGTAGAAAATAATGTTAGTTTAAATGTACTTCAAGATGACAATATACATGAGCTTGGCCCAAGAATTAAGCCGGAAAACTACTTTTTTAATGGGAAGACTCCTTCTTGTAATTATTATTCACATCCTCAATGTATATATTTACAGTATTGTATAGTACCTATGATGTTTTGTATAAAGCATTGCATGTTTTTGATATATGCTTTTTTGCTGACATTTACTCTCGAGCGAACTGCCCCACATGAAATGACGTATTTAAGTAGTGCAATTTCATATTATTTACATTTTAGTCTACAGGTATATGATGTGCATCGATATATATAGATATAGAGTCATATTCACGTTGTTTTAAATTTATTGGGAGGGAAATGTTTATACATTTTTTTTACTACGTTTAGTGTTAGTTATTTTTCATTTTTATTGTTGGGACTGCATTATATATAGTATTTCCCCAAAGCTTAGTGTCTACGCAATAATCATTTTCTGTTTTGTTCAATATCCTCTCTATCACATATTAAAAACGGATGAAATGAATGAAGATGGGGATATTGAACCATTTCAACATTCACCATACTTTGACGATGATAATTTAATAAACCATTTAACGAACAAGCAAAGCAAATTTATTAACAGATTAAGTAGATATTTATATATTGCGATTTTAAATGTATCCCTATTTCGTGCTTTTATTAAAAAACTTCGGGTACTTTGAGAGGTGTCTTCTTCTAAATGGATTTCTCTGACATTTTACCATGGTTTATTAAAAAAAAATGTGTATGCATGGTTTATTTAAAAAAATCACCATGTAAAATGTTGCCACTGTACTGTGTACATACAGGGAATCACTCCAGGTTGTTATGTTCATGAACATATATAATTATATATGTATATCCAGAGATAGAGAGAATATATATATATATATATATATATGATTTCTTTGCCAGCGATATTATATTACATTATATATATATTATATTACATTATATATATATTATATATATATAATGTAATATAATATCGCTGGCAAAGAAATCACGAACCTTCAGCGTGTCCAAAATTGTCTAAAAAGAGTAGTTACAAGATCACCTCGTTTATTCTCGCTCTGTACAACTTTTGAAATCTATGCACTGGCTTCCTGTATGATATCGTATACTGTTTAAGATATGTACCATAACATACCAGGCTCTGTCGAGTAAGCAACGATCTTATTTGCATTCACTGCTTACTCCTGCAAGAAAACCTATCCAGCTTCAATCATCTAGTTCTGACGTACCTTTTGTTCCATGAGTCAACACTAACGTTGGAATTGTTTTTTTTGTTGCTGAACCAACTCTTTGAAATATGCTCCCTCTGAGGGTTAGATCAAAAATTATGTCGTTATTTAAAAACTTACCTTTACAACTTTGCTTATACACCATAGTTCCCTAGCACCTTGACAAATCTGTTGACAACTGGAATACTGTTGATGGATTTTCAGATTGACTAATCTTTTTGTTTTGATGAAACTCTCATGTAGGTTTCCAGGGATTTACGCCCAATGGAAGTTATCTTATTATATATATATATATATATTATATATATATATATAATATATATATATATATATATATATGCACACACACACATATGTATATATATATATATATATATATATATATCGCTCTCGCTCTCTCTATATATCTCTGTACATATACTTATATACGTTCATGGACCTAACAACCTGGCGTGACCATCTATGTACATACGCGTTCTTTTGCTATTCTTTATAAAGACGTATTCATACAATGAGGACATCAACTAATTACTTAACCTTATTTGTGAATTTGCAATGTGGATATATAGTCATTATTAAAATACATCTCCTCAAAATTGTAATGCCGTGAAACCACAATTACGGTTTGTAAGTGACAAAAGAGAATATAGCCAGCAAGCAACGTTCAAAATATTGCTATTTCTCAATAATTATGTTATTGATCTTTCTCTGACTTTTTTAATTGTTTCGTATTCTTCTCTCTCTCTCTCTCTCTCTCTCTCTCTTTCTCTACCTGTATATGTAGATATCCCCTCTACCTTTATATACAGGTAGAGAGAGTGAGAGTGAGAGTGAGAGAGAGAGAGAGAGAGAGAGAGAAGAGTGTGAAAGAGTGAAAAAAGACAGAGAAAGATAAATAACAAAATTATTGAGAAATAGCAATATTTTGACTATATTCATATATATATATATATATATGTATGTGTATATTTGTTTTTTTATCTCGCCATACACGTGGCCATTTTGAAAAAACAAATGATGGAGAAATTATAATAATTTGAACTTTACTTGCTGGCCATATCTTTCTTGATCACTTAAACAGAATACACAGTGGGCCACGCAAGGAAGTTATGTTCGTGGTCGTATAGGAATACATGTATAGAGAGAGGGGAGATTGAGTGAATGAGAAAAAGAGAAATATAGATTGAGTGACAGACAAAGAAAGAGGGATAGAGAAAGAGAGAGAGAGAGAGAGAGAGAGAGAGAGAGAGAGAGAGAGAGAGAGAGAGAGAAGAGAGAGAGAAACATAAAGAGAGAGACACACAGACACAGACAGAAACAGACAGTAATACATATAGCCATACACACAATACACAAGAGAGGGACACGGACAGAGACGATACAAGTGACACTTATTTCGACAACAATTTTATTAAGCGTACAATATGTATGTAATATGTATGTGCCCAATTACTATTTAAAATATATTAACATACATAGCAACTATATTAAACATATGCAAACATTAATAACATGGATACCATTTGGTGAGAACGTATGTATATATATCACGTATATATATCCCATTTAATTGCATAATTACATGGCATGTTTACAATTCGCCAAACCTGTGGCTATGTTAAGGTAGACTTAATATAACTAAATATAACGCACTGCGCAAAAACAAATATCTCAATACATTCATATTCCAGCATGCCACGCACAGCGAATATCATATGCAGACACATCATCCATTGTGTTAAATGTATTATTATTTAGGACATGACAATAATTTGCGCTACTATTTGACAATGGATTTTCAATAAATATATTGACAAAACTGCATGTAATCGGCGAATTGTGATTGATACATGGAAATCTATGTGTATCAACGTGAGTTTGCCTGATTTTGCGTGTATCTTGGTCGATTGCCTGAATTTGCCTGAAATCTTAGTCAATTGCCTGAATTTGCCTGAAATTGCCTATGTATCTTGGTCAATTGCATGAATTTGCCTGTATATCTTGGTCGATTGCCTGAATTTGCCTGAAATATTGGTCGATTGCGTGAATTTGTCAGAAATTGCCTGTGTATATTGGTCGATTGCCTTAATTTGCCTGGGTATCTTGGTCGATTGCCTGAATTTGCCTGAAATATTGGTGGATTGCCTGAATTTGCCTGAAATCTTGGTCGATTGCGTGAATTTGCCTGAATTTGCGTGTGTATCTTGGTCAATTGCGTGCATTTGCCTGTGTATCTTGGTCGATTTGCCTGAATTTGCCCGAAATCTTGGTCGATTTGCATGAATTTGCCTGAAATCTTGGTCAATTGCCTAAATTTGCCTATGTCTCTTGGTCGAGTTGTCGGAAAGAGGTGAGATGTCATGCGGTAACCCGTCGAATTGTCGGAAAGAGGTGAAATCTCACGCGATAACCCGTTAAGTTTGGTGTTTCGTTTGTCCGACAAGTTTGTTTTTTGTCACTCGTTGTCACTCGTTGGTCTAAGTTTTGTGTTTTGGTGTTTCGTTTGTACGTCCGTTGTCTCGTCTCTTGTCTCGTACGTACTCTCGTGTGATGTGTCACCCGTTGTCTCGTGGGAAATCTCGTCCGATGTCTCGTCTCTTCTCTCGTCCGTACTCTCGTGTGATGTGTCATCCGTAGTCTCGTGGGATACATCGTCCATTGTCTCGTCTCTTGTCTCGTCCGTAATCTCGTGTGATGTATCACCCGTAGTCTCGTGGGATATCTCGTCCGTTGTCTCGTCTATTGTCTCTTCTGTTGTCTCGTCCGTACTCTCATGGGTTCCTTTTCGGTTACCGATGCCAGGTTAGGTGTTTTACAACAGAAGCAAGTTTGAAAGGTTTACCGAAGAAGCACGACTTCAAACACTACAGTATGGAATAAAGATAAAAACGTTCTAATGGGTATTTATACACTTGACTATTAATACGGTAAACTATATAAATACTGGTACATCTAATCTGGAAGGATATTATGTTCCTGTACTGTTCTATCATAACGCTTCACTTTGTTACGCGCCTGATTCGAAAAAGAGATTTGCAACCAATTCTTTATTCGATAAGTTTTATGTCAAAGCCGCCGTGCATGACATCAAAGCTATCAAGCTTGGTAACTACAGATCTCGTATGACAAATACTGTTACATGACAAAGGGTTTGACCAAAATATTACACAGATAGCGGGTAGTTTGAGTGCTTTAGCAGATAAATTCCTGTCGTATAATTTCCTATCGTTTAGCGTAGGATTTATCTGGTATGTTTTAACACGGGACAAATACCGGGATGTTCTTCCAACATATAGAGCATCCGTTACCAGTTTGTACCGGTTTGTTACAGAATTCCTTGAATAGCGACAAGAAGATGTCCAAACCAACATTGAAAAGGGCCAAGAAGACCAACATAGTCAGTTGTAATGAAACAAGAGAAGCACCAGCGGCAAGATGCGCACGACCTTGGCGGGTGAAGAATATAAATCGGCTCTTTTCAAAGCCAACCACCTTCTCACAAAAGAGTATTAACTATGTCGATATTGATGCAAAGTCTGGTAAGTACAAATCTCGTATGATAGATAATGTTACAGGTCAAAGGGTTTGACCAAAATACTACGCAAACAGCTGGCAGTTTGAGTATTTTAGCAGATAAGTAACTGTTTTATAATTTCGTATCACTTAACACGCGATAGATACCCGGATGTTTTTTCCAATACACAGACCATTCGTTATCAGTTTATACTGGTTTATACTGGTTTATACTGGTTTGTTTATAGCCGGTGTTCGATATAGTTCTTACAAATGATAGCTAACCAAATAACTATGATAGCTTTGATGTCATACACGGCGCGCATGCTCGTGGGCAATAATCAAACAAACAAACAAACAAGTCCAGAAACGTCTCGAGTACGGGTTTTTATAAAATACACGACTTTAGGCGCTATCGTATGGAAATAGAGTCAAGAAATGCTTTAACGACGTCACTGCTTGAATTAAATACTATGAGGCAAAATACCCGGATTGGGTTTACATTACATAAGCGAAAGCTCAAAATGTTGACTAATCGAATCACTATGATTACGACCAACTCACTTCGTGTATAGGATTACTGCGCGTACCATGACGTCACTATTGATGACGTCACATGATGGGATTACATTACATATGCGAAAGCTCAAAATGTTGACTAACCAAAGCACTACTTGTTTGTCCAACTCACCTCGCGCACAAAATTACTGCGCGTAGTAGTTTAATGACGTCATGCAGGGTGCCCGCGCTCACGCTCGCAACAAACAAACAAGTACAGACACGTCTCGAGTACGGTTTTTATAAAAGACACGAATTTAACCACTAATAAAAATAGTCTATATGTTTGACTTATGATGTATGTCGGTGTTTGTGAATAATTGTAGGTCAATGTTTAGTACTGGCTATGTGTTGTACGTCTATATATGTATGTCGTAGGTCAATGTTTGTGTGTTGTATATCAGTGTTTGTAAGTTGTTTTAGTGGATATGAGCTGTAGGTCACATAGGCTTTAGCCACTATGCTTTAACATGGGACAACTTCCTATGCTTTAACATGGGCTTTGTGAGGTTAAAACAAGAAGGGTAAAATTGGCACATCAGACTCAAAATGTTGTCGTATACCTTTACGATCAAGGGAAATTGACGTTTAACATGGATAAAATGCCGTATCCTTTAACATAGGGAAACCTCCTATGATTTAACATGGAGAAAATGGCGTAACTTCTAACATGGAGAAAATTGGTAGGACATGTTTCAGAGGACAATTTGGGGTAAATTGATACATCCAACTCAAAATACCGTCGTATACCTTTACCATAATAGCTCCTATCCTTTAACATGGGGAAAATTAGGTTGATATATGTATGTTGCAAGTCAATGTTTGTAATAGGCTCGTGTTTCACAGGATCACAATATTGTCGTATAAATGGTCTATCTTCTAACATGGGGAAACTTCCTATGCTCTAACATACGGTTTACCTCCTACGCTTTAACATGGGGAAAATTTGCTATCTTTTAACATAGGGAAATTTGGTAGGACAGGTTTCAGAGGATAATTTGGGTTAAATTCGAAGCTCCTATGCTTTAACATGGGGAAACTTTCTATGCTTTAACATAGGGTTCACCTTCTCTCCTTTAACATGAGGTTAATCGCCTATCTTTTAACATGGGTTATGTAGGCCTAAAACAAGTAGGTTAAATTGATATCTCCAACTCAAAATATTATCGTATACCTTTACGATAATAGCTCCTATGCTTTAACATGGAGAAAATTCCCTATCTTTTAACATGAGGAAAATTCAAAATTTCATCGTATACCTTTACGATAATAGCTCCTATCCTTTAAAATGGGGAAAATCCCCTATCTTTTAACCAGGGAGTGCCCGGAGCAAATCCCTATATTTTAACATGGGAACGGAACTACTTTTCCTTCCGTATCTTTTAACGTGTGAGTGCCCTCTAGCAAATCCCTATATTTTAAGCTGGGAGTGCCCCAGAGCAAATCCCTTTCTTTTAACATGGGATTTGCACCACCCCGCGCCAACATTCGCGCTAAGGGACCTACTATACTACTGGTGTTCAATTGAACAGGTCTGCCAGGGAGTAAAGTGTAAAAGGCTTTGGGCAGTCCCGAGGTCTGGACACTGCGCTATATAAGAATTTACCTTTTACATTCATCCTATTAATCTGAATTGCATCATGTTAATTCTCCAGTGAAAATTCAACGCTCTCTTTGAAATGAATACTAGTAGGATTTCAACACAATTACTTTGAATGGTGTATTACTTATTTGGCAGCATTAAGTCTTCCCCTTGTTTGGGTATTGGTTGGAGAACAAATTGTATTAATACAGGGAATAACGTCGATATATATATATATATATATTATGTATATATGTATGTATACATACACACACACATATATATATATATACATGTATATATATATATATATGTGTGTGTGTGTGTGTGTGTGTGTGTTTGTGTGTTTGTGTATTTATATACATATACATAATACATATATATATATATATATATACATGTATGCTTAATGTATATATATATATTGTATAATATATATATATATATATACATTATATATATATATATTTTACCATATATACATATATATATATATATACATATATATATACATATATACATTGGTCGTTAGACTTATTATACTATGGGCTAGTTGTATATATATATATATATATATATATATATAGGGTATAATATATATATACATTATATATATATATATATTATACATATATATATATATATACATATATTAAATATATATATATATATATATATATACACTGGTCGTTAGACTTATTTATTCTGTGGGCTACTTGTAGATGTGTTGGGCTTATCTTGGGATTGGGTTTGAGGATTACTGTCCTGTCTGAGCCACATTGGCATCACATTGGACATGCAAACGTTACAACTTACCATATGTTTGCTACATATAACATACTCAAATGAAAATAATGATGTCATTTAAAATATGTGCGTTTATGAAAGCAAACTACTTTATAGCGCATTTTGCAGTTAATAGAACAGCTTTACCCCTGGCAGTCTTGTTCATTGCAATGCCGACGTGTCTTATTTGGTCTGTCTATGATTACTGCACAATGACTATAACACCATTTTCAATAGCTAGATGCTTGTTTAGAGTAAACTGAGGCACATGTTACACATGTTACATTTGTGACACCGGTTACATTCCATACAACATTTACAATGTTATGCCCGTTACACCGGTTACCTATTTTATATATGTCGTACATGTTACATCTGTAACACATAGCATAGCTATTACACCCGTTTTTTTGTCGCATCTGTTACACCTGGTACACCTGGTACAACTGGTACACCTGGTACTCCTGATACACCTGGTACACCGGGTACACATGGTACACCTGGTACACCGGGTACACCTGGTACACCTGGTACACCTGGTACACCTGGTACACCTGGTACATCTGTCACACATGTTACACGTATCACTTGTCATGTATGTCACACATGTTATACATGTAACACCTGTTACACCTGACAACAGTTACACTTTATACAACAATTTATTTTGAAGCATTATTTTCAGATGTTGCTAATAATAAATCCCTGGTTTACGCTGATCAATATTTTTTGTCATAACAAATGATACAACACTGTATAGAATCATCGCATGAAATTAGCACACCTTACCACTGAAAACCCCAATACATACTGACAATAAAACTGGATTGTCATACAAATTAGGCTATCACTCAATGTGGCATTTACACGTACCCTCTCATACCCAGTTGGCTCTAAATAGACCATATATTCGCACGGTAACAAAAATAACGCCAGTCTTTTGAAAATTGTTGCTGAAATTATGCAGAAGTTATCTAAGAAATCATGGGAAGATATTATCACACACGTTACAGTTATAGTCGTCTTAATATGACCAAAATCGCCCATGAACATAATAAACCCTATCCAAAATTTAGCAATACCATCGGCGCATAAACTGTCCCTACTAACAACGGATATATGATAGCCCAGGTGTACAAAATATAGGACATTATACAACACGTGCCCTTGAAAACCGCAGTTCTGTTGTCGCGTTGACAACTACGACCTCTATTAATCAGATATCTGCTCTTAGAACCGTTAACATTTACGTTATATTAATTTGCATATGTTTCGCAAATCTCGATTAAAACTACAACTCCGGATCCTGCGGGTGTTAGCAAAGTGAGATCGACTGCCTATCAAATACCACCCGTATAGTGGTTGCCCATGTGGCATCCAACACCATTCTTTTCTAACTGTTCAAACAGTCCATCTATATATATGGAGAACAGAATAAGAGACATAATTGCTCCCTGTTTGAACCCATTACAGGCGCTAAGCTAGCGTGACATACCAGAGCCCCATCTCAATTGACGTTATTATTTAGTATACATATATACAAAGTAATCTTAACACCAGGGGTGACACCTTTAGTGTTAGAAGTACTTTAAACAGCTTAAAATAATTAACATATGTCAATTACATTTATTGGAAAAAAACATTACAGAACACATCCTCTTGTTTTTTGAGAATACTAAAAAACAAGAAGCCAGGTCGTAGTTGTAAACGCGACAACAAAACTGCAGTTTTCAAGGGCACATGTTGTATTGTGTCCAGAATGTTGTACACCCGGGCCACCATATATCCGTAGTTAGTAGTTAATATGTTCATGGCCTTTTTTGGTTATATTAAGACGATTGTAACCGAACGTGTGTGATAATATTTTCCTATGATTTGTTTAGATAACTTCTGCATAATATCTGTCACAATTTTCAAAAGACTGCCTATATTTTCTTTACCGTGATAATGTTCAATTACATTGCATTGGTCTATTTGTGTTTTAAACGACAGTAAAAGTTCAGGAATAAAAGGCTCCTTTGAACAGGATAGTCTCTAGGATATTTTGAAAGTGGTGTAAAGAATAACTTTTGTGCATATCGTGTTGAAGATTGTTCCACAGACCAGAGAGCAGCGATGGAGTAGTAACCGATAGTCCTTCATTTATAAAATGTAGAGTACGTTTGTTGTGTGTGATGGTACTAAAATTTGAGCGGATCATGCGCCGAGCGTTAGACTTGACGATATCTTTCAACATTCAATGTTGTCACAATGTACTGTCAGGTCGATAAAATGACGTGTGCAATACTTTTGCGTGTAGGCAATGTTTACAATGAACTACTTGCGTGCGTGTGTAACTCATTATCGTTAGAGATAATTGATCTATGCAATTATATTGTGATCATGGAATATCAGGTCACTTAGATATTCCATTTAGCAATGTCCATATTAGTCTCATTGATTTTCAAATATGACGTGTGATAGTAATTTTCCTAAACCATTTATGAGAACTCATAAAACAAACAGCTTTGAGTGTTTATCAATGAAATATAACGTATACTGAGAAAGTTAAAACGTGTGCTATATAATATGTATGTATCTCATTTAATTCAATAATTATAAGTGAAATAAAATAATGTTCCTACTTAGCACAGCATCCGCAGGAGAGCTCGAAGCGATTTACATTTTACTCCCTGCCAGACCGGTTCAAATGAACAACAATTGTACTTTCGGAAGAGCGATTAACCCAACCCAACTTCTTGCAGAATATATAAGAGTCTCCTCACACTCCGCTAAATATAACCTGTGGAAAATATGTCTTAATTCTGCTTTCAAAGAGGTTAAATGCAATCACGTGTGGTTGTGTGGCATTATGACCCAAATTAGTAATAACTGTGAAATAATGTGCCACAATGTATCCATGCCGTGTGAAGGCTTATCGGAAGACGATTCGTTTGCAGAATATATGAATATGTTATGTGAAATACATATGTTTGTACACATTAAAAACCCCGCTCACGTTATATTCGGGGATGAAAGGAACATAGATCTGGCTAGGAATACACCTCATGCACATGCGTTACACAATGTTATATTTAATGTTAATCTTAGGTCTATGCGGAGATGCGCAAGTGACATATACATATGTAAGCCCAAACAATGTTACCTACATAATTGATAATTTAAAAAAATGGCTTAACTAGGATGTAACTTTCGCGTATGGTGTATTATAGACGACTTATTGTTTCATGACCATGTAGAACTTAAAGATAGCTTGAACCTAATTGTAGAACACATGTTCGAAAAAAACTATTGCCACAGACTAGCAAGGCATAAAAACAGTACTGAACTCATTAAACAAAACAGTAGTGATCTTCAATATGAACTCTCCAGGTTACAATACTACAAAGAAGCTTTGCAGTGTAAAAATGTTATGTGTAAGAAAAATGTATATCGAATTATTTAGAGTATACCATTATATATTATATATGTGCATATAAGCATCAGAAATTACTCTTAACACCTGCCCTAAGGTAATTATAATTAATCTGGTGATAGAAGGAAAGTTCCTGCGGGATAAAATGAAGTTGAACAGTTGAAACAAGAGGCCATCTTCAGGCAATTTTTTCCAATTAATATAATAAACTGTACAATAGAGTGTCACATGAAACAATTAATATGTATTTCCGAGTCAAGATTTAACAAGATTTAACAACATTGCCATCCAGAAAATTACTCTGGATGGCAGGTGGACAAGGAAGCCTTTTGGCTTATCGAGAGTCCAATACTTTTTATCTACATGTATCCCGCCTTTTTAAGGTGTGTGTCGATTTTATTTTTAAACATATTCACGCTACTAGCACCAACACAATCAGGAGATAATCTGTTCCATTCATTTACAGTCCTTTGTGAGAATGAGAACTTTCTTATATCTAATCTACACTGCTCCTTTACTAATGTAGCTTCATGTCCTCTGGTCCTTCTATTTTTCTTAACTGAGAAAAAAATGTTTCTATCAATATTTTCATAACCATTCAATATTTTAAACACTTCTATGTGATCTCCTCTCAATCTCCTGGTCTCTAATGTTGTTAAACCACATTCTTTTAGGCGTATTTCGTAACTAAGATCCCTCAGATTTGGTATCATTTTAGTCGCTCTCCTCTGTACTCTTTCTAGCATATCTATGTCCTTCTTGCGATATGGCCTCCATGCTTGTATACAATATTCTAAATGAGGCCTCACTATTGTTTTGTACAGCGGTACTATTAATTCTTTTTTCTTATACGCTATATTTCGCCTAATTAATCCAAGGATTTGATTTCCCTTTGACGCTGCAATTCCGCACTGCTCTGAAACCTTCATATCAGCACTAATGGTTAACCCCAAGTCCTTTTCTTTTACAGTAGTACTTAGAACAGTACCCCCCATTTTATATTTTACCTCTTCATTCCCATGACCTGTGTGGAGGCATTTACATTTCCCAAAATTGAACAGCATTTGCCACTTTTCAGACCATTTGATCAACCTATCAAGATCATCTTGTAAATGCTGTCTGTCTCCATCACTTTTAATCCTTCTAAACACTTTTGTATCATCCGCAAATTTTAACACCTTGCTTGTTATATCATCGTCCAAATCGTTGATATATATTAAGAATAATATAGGTCCTAGTACTGATCCCTGTGGTACCCCACTCAATACCGATTTCCAGTTTGAAGCCTCCCCATCAACTACTACACGTTGTCTTCTGTCATTCAGCCATTTTTCTATCCAGTTTATTATACCATTTCCTATGCCATGGGCCTTTAGCTTAAGGAGTAATCTTTGATGTGGTACTTTGTCGAAAGCTTTTTAAAAATCTAAATAGATGATATCTACTGGTGATCCCTCATCTACCCACCTAGTGATGTTTTCCAAAAAACATAACATATTTGTTAAGCATGACCTCGCTTTTAAAAACCCATGTTGAGATGGGTTTATCAAGTTATGTTTAACAAGAAAATCCACCATGTGATCTTTAATTAGTCTTTCTAATAATTTGCAAATCACTGATGTTAAACTCACTGGTCTATAGTTATCTGACTTGTTTCTCGAACCTTTTTTAAATAACGGTATAATGTTTGCCTCTTTCCATTCTAAAGGAACCACTCCCTCTTCTAATGACAAATTGAAAACTGTTGCAAGCGGTACGCTAATTTGTTCTACAATTTCCAATAGTAATTTGGGCGGAATCCCGTCCACTCCAGGTGATTTATTATCCTTCATAGCCCTTATTTTCTTAGCTACCATTTCCGAGGTTACAACTAACTGTCCTAAATAGTCTGAATCTGCCCCCTTGAACTTAGCCTCTGGTACTGGCAGTGAACTAATATCTTCCCTGGTAAACACTGAACTAAAATACTCATTCAGGTCTTCTGCCATTAAGAATCCCTCTGATATTGTATTTCCAGCACTATCTTCTAGAGGACCGACCTTATCCTGAACTTTCTGTTTGCTTCGAATATACGCATAAAAACTCTTACTGTCATGTTTTATATTACTAGCTAATTTTTTTTCATAGCTTCTCTTTGAATTTCTAATTTCAGCTGTAGCTTGATTAAGTGCTTCTTTATAAATGTTGTAGTCTTCATCATTTCCAGTACATCTATATGACTTCCACATCATTTGTTTATACTTAATTTGTCTAATGGCTTCTTTCGATAAGTGTTTCTTTTTAGACCGTTTCCCTTGTTTTTTGAAAGGTACAAATTTATCGACTATGCACTTAATTTCACTATTTAAGATATTCCAGCATTCGGTTGCTGTCTTATTCTTCAGTGTGTTATTCCAGTCTATCTTTGCTAAATATTTCCTCATGTCCTTATACCTTCCTTTGTGGAAATTTCTCCTATACTGCTTTTTACTATTCCTTTCTGATTTTACTTTCATGGTAAAATGTATCTGGTTGTGATCACTACTCCCTAGAGGCTCACATATCTTGACATTGTCAACTAATTCTTTCTGTGAGGACAAAACTAAGTCTAACACATTCTCTCCCCTGGTTGGTTCTAGCACATGTTGAGAAAGGAAACTATCTTGTACTAAATCTAAAAACTTGTGGTCCTCACTCCCCATACTCTGTAGAGATTTCCATTGTATATGCCCATGGTTAAAGTCCCCCATAATAATACAGTTCCGTTTGCTTACTTCCCTTATAGCGTTTTGTATTTTTTCATTTTCTTCTATGCTTATGTTTGGACTTCGATAAACTAACCCAACTGTTAACGTTGAGTTTCCTGTAACTATGTTACACCAAACAGCTTCTTCACAATCTGCTTCTCTTTCTAATTTTATTTCATAAGCCTGGATAGATTCTTTAATATATAAAATAACTCCACCTCCCTTTCTTCCTATTCTATCTTTCCTAAACATTACATATCCTGTTAGTCCCAATTCGGCATCTGATATATCAGTGGTGGCCCACGATTCGGTTATACCTATTATGTGAGGGTCAATATCTTCTACCATAATGTTTAGTTCACTTCTTTTGTTTACTATGCTCCTTGCATTTAAAAAAATGCATTTATATCCTGATTCAGAACAGTTTTCCAGGCTGTTCTTTGCCGATTTATTTATGCTGTCTTTATCTATGCCTCCAGTTTCAGGCTTCTCTGTGAATCCCCCCTGCGAATCTAGTTTAAATAGATGCAGCCTGTCCCACTGTCAACAGATTGCAGCAAGTTCTCTGAGAAAACTGCTGCCCCCTTTCCACTTAGATGTAGGCCATCTCTCATGTACATATCTTCCCTCCCAACAAAGTATCCCCATAAATCTACGAATCCCACCCCCTCTTCTTTACACATCTGCTCAACTAGTGCGTTGATCGCCATCCTCTTGCAGTTTCTATATGTCGGCCCCCTTCCTCCCATTACTGGCAAAATTCCTGAGAGGATAATCTGTCGTTTATCTTGGTAGCATTGTTTTAAAACTATTTGGCGTTATTATGCCATCTATCTAAGGAACAAAATGTGCTTGCAACAACAGTATTTGCAATTTGATTTGGTCATAATAAGATGATGACTGTAAAGTGCAATTTATTAACACAATGTTGCTGCTCTTACTATGGCCATCTATTACGGGTTATCCAGAGTATAATGTTTCCACTATATGCTCAGCATGGCGAAAAGTACTCAGAAAGTAGTTGTGGCTAGCACCGCTTGCACACGATGATGTTATAAATGACTGTAACAGCCCTTCAAACGAAGTAATAGTTAATGCGAATGTGTTATACGAAATGCTAGAAATCAAAAATGGTTTTAAGACATGCACTAGTTTAAATGATGAATATGTCAGCCGTATGATTACGGAAATCACTGTATTTTAAAGAATGTACAATTCAATGTTCGAAAATTACACAAATTATTTATAACGTACTGATTAAACATGTGACATGAATAAAATGCCTAAGCCAATTCGGCCCTTCACTATACTCTTCAATGTCACACCCATCCAATTTGTAATGTCTCATCATACTACCCAATTCTGGTTTGAGAGCCATTTCAGAACGATATGCCGCAATATCGGTGTCCTGGATGATGCATGCGCGGCGAGATGGGAGCACCGTAGGGCTCCCGTTCTACCGCATGGAAGATGATACTGTACGACACCGATCCCGCTTTTCCCTGAATCCGGGTAGAGACGATGATTGACGGACGGATGAATGGGCACACATTTTTGAGTCGGGGGCCACTTAATTAAGGACCTCGGGAACTTGGACAAACAGTTTTTAATTGGGGGCCATGTTCTCTGTCATCTGCCACTAGAGGGCGCCATCTGATGTCTTTAAAATTAAGGGCCTTATATACAACATTTTACGGGCCATTTCTATATCGTAACTATCATCTAAAGGGTAATTCGTGTATGTCATGTTCAACATTTAAAATGTCTTTCATAAAGTTTCTATCTAATTATTTTTGAGGGAAGTTTATTAAAATAATTTATGTGCAGAATTACATATTACGTACATTGTGTATTTAGCTCGCAGTTTGTGCCTGAATACCCTCAAGACGATGATTTACTTAAAACATATAGTTTGTTTGATCAGTTATCAAATATGTATTTTTTAGTTAGTAAAAGGTATATGCTCTTAAAAGCGTAACTTATATATTGTGTCCAACATATAATGGACCACTAATAAATAGTGTTCAACGTATAAAGAGTCATTAACATATCGTGTCTAACATATAAAGGCCCTTTCATATATTGCGTCCATGATATAAAGGGCCAGTAGTGTGGTGCGAGCACAGGTCTGTATGACCCGTGTAGTATCGCACTGTAGTGAGTAGCTACTAGCGTTTTGCTCTCGCTTTCACCTGCGACCGCCAGCTAGCCCCTATCACAGGGGCGAAAAGGGACATGGGTGCGCAAGCCTCCCCTGCTGGTACATAGCCTCTCCATAGACAAGACTCTAGCATGATCTCCTTGTGGTACACTGCGGTAACTGGACTCCTTACGGCCCCACTGTTACTTGCCAGGGAGGTAGGAGAAGGACAACTCTGAATTAAAAGCCTGTAGACCCAACACACTTGTAACTGGGGACTTTGCGGCCCCAGGCTATCATGCTAGGAATCTAGGAGAAGAACAACTATGATTTAAAAACCAGGGTATACCCAACTCATTAGGCTTGAGAGGCAGTGGGTCTAGGAGAAAGAAAACTCTGACTTCAAACCATGGGCAGATCAAGTCCACTAGTCATGGAAGACATTGACCTACGGGAAGGAAAACCTGGAAGACAAACCCACCACATGGGTCAGCCATGTGGCTCGAATAAATGACCTCAATTATATGATATGTCACTTAGTAATTACGAGATTGGCTATCGCGTGCGGGGGAACCGATGCGTTGGGACTCAGGCACTAGCGGGAAATCAGCGAAGACCTGGAGGGTCGAACAGCCGGCGTCCACTCTCATGCGAAGTCCAGTTTGCCACCCACATTGTGGGAACAATGATGGAGAATCGAGTGGAGGTGGTGGAGCTGATGAAGAGGCGACAACTGTCAGTGATGGGGGTACAAAAAACAAGTGGAAAGGGGACCGGGCAGTGGATCTGGAAAAAATGGTTTAAGATGCTGCATGCAGGGGGAGATGGAAGGACGAATGGAGTGGAAGCAATTCGTAATACGTATGGAAATGTATACCTAAGTGTCCATATGTACGTCAATTTGTACAAGAGTACATTTAATCTCCTTGTATTATGTATGTATGCTGATACACTGAGTAATTATCAACTGTAAAACAAGGCATATGCATATTGTGACATGTAAATTTTGATGTTGATTATATTTACGGGGTGGCTCCTGTGCTAGCGATGTTGTATATCTTAATGAGAGTCTCCCGACCTTATCTACTATTCATGTTATTCATTGTGTATATATCGTATATATAGGTCAAATAAACTGATTCTGAGTCTGAGTCTGAAGCGATTATGAAGGAGGAATACATAATTGTGGAAAGGTAACTCCAGTGTGGATGTTAGTTGGAAGAGAGATGATGTACATACTATCGGGCTACGCATCATAGACAGGGATAACTCAAGAAGACAAGGATGCATTCCGCAACAACCTGGAAGAAATTATTGGGCACGTAGAGCCGGAGACAATGTTGTTTGTGGCAGGTGATCTAAATGCACATGTAGGAAAGAGACAGAACAGCGAGGAGACCTTAAGAAAGTACGGATACGAAACGAGAAACAGAGAGGAACAAAACCTGGTCGATATGCTTTGCCGAAATCAGCTAGTGGTGATAATCTCCTTCGCTTAGAAGATCACATACACAAGTGGAAACAACAGTACAGAGATGGATATGCTGATTATTAGAAGAAGCCAACGAACAAGGTTATATACTGCAAAGCTATGGCAGAAGAGCACATAACGAGCAAACATAAACCAGTGTTCTATGAAACAGGGAAGCGGGAAGCAAAGATAGGTAATCAAAAGGTGGAAATGTGAAGGAGAGGTGATGGCCCAATACAAAACCGACGTAGAGAGGAAGTTCATGCTACTCCAAGGACAAAGGGAGGATGTGGAATCAGAGTGGAAAATACTTAAGGAAGGCTTTGTTACAATAACTGGCCGAACACCAGGAAAACCCAAACAGGTCGAAAGAAGAAACAGCAGTGGTGGTGGAACCAGAAGTTGAACAAGCGAGAAAAAAGGAGGCACTAAAGGATGTGGAAGAAGCGAGTGATGAAGAAAAAACAAGGCTGAAGCCGAAAGAATAAGATGGCATAAGATGGCAGCAAACAAGGCAGTTACTAAAGCAAGATATGAAAAACAGCAGGAATTATTTGATAGCATTGAAGAAGACGTAGGGAAAAACAGATCTTCAAACTTGCCAGGGATAGAGACAGAGACAGCACAGATAACATACGAACATCAGCAATGAAGGGAAGCGAAGGGACACTGGTCACTGGAGCAAAACAAGAGCTGGGTGTTTGGGAGAAGTACTTCAAGAAACTACTAAATCTGGAGGAAGAATATGAGATAGAGATACATCATACGGAAAGAAGAAAGCTGGAGATCAGGACATTAACCGAAGAAGAGGCGGACAAAGCACAGAAGAAGATTAAAACAGAAGAGGCTGTAGGAGTGGATGAACTCTCAGTGGAAATGCTGAAAACAAACATACTATTTGGAATCAAGTGGCTGAAGAAGCTGTTTATTGATTGCTTCACAACAGGAGAGATACAAGCAGAATGGCGAAGAGGCGTGATTGTGCCGATATGGAAGGGGACGGGGACATCCATTACCCAGGTATATATAGAGGCATCATATTACTGAGCCAAGCCCTGAAATTGTTGGCAAGGATACTGGATGCTAGAGCAAAATCGGAGAGAATCAGCTGGGATTTAGGAAAGGGAGAAGAATAGATGATGGATCGTTTGCCATTACACAAATTATTGAGAAGAAGAGATAATTTAAGAAGGATGTAGCATTCGTTTTGTAGATCTCGAAAAGGCATTTGACACCGGGCCGAGAGAACTCGCATTTGCCGTCATGAGATGGATGGAGGTCGGAGAAGCAGAAGCCAGAATGGTTGAGGATATGTACAACGAAACAACAGCGGTAGTGACAGTCGAAGGAGACACATCGGAACAATTTGGAATGGACGTAGGACTCAGACAGTGAAGTGCCTTGAGTCCCCTGCTTTTCATTATGGCGATGAACCTGATCAGTGGAAAGATATCGGAGCAGAAAGAACTTAACAAGATACTGTATGCAGACGTCCTAGCAGTGGTGGCTGATAACAAAGAGGAACTACAAAAAGCATTGCACGAATGGAGTGATACCTTGAGAAAACACGGCCTCCGAATGAATATGGAGAACTCTGAAGTAATGTTGATATGTCAACAGGAGGTAGATCTGCATGTAGTTGTTGACGGAAAGACCATTAAACAAGTGAACAGCTTTGTATACCTGGGCGGTACAGTGTGTGCGGATGGAAGTAGTAGTAAAGAAATACAGAGGAGGGTGCAAGCAGGAGCAGCAGCATGGAAGAGGGTAGAAGGCATTGTGTGGGACAGAAAACTGAAGAAACAAGTGAAAGTAAAAGTGTTGGAAGCCTGCGTTGTACCAGCCTGTATATATGGGTTGGGAACACTGCCACTGACAGAGAGACAGGAGGAGAAACTACACGTAGCAGAAAACAACTGGGTCAGAAGAATATGTAGAGTAACGCGAGAGGATAGAAGGAAGATGAAGGAATTGAGAGAGGAGAATGGAATGATAAAACAACTAAAGAGGAAAGTACCGGTACCAGAGTAAGATGGTCGGAGCATGTATATAGAATGGGTGAAGACAGACTGGCCAAAAGAGCGTGGAAAGTAGAAGAGGGTGGCAGGCGAAGGAGACGAATACAAAGGTTGAGATGGAACGGCAGCATAAAACGAGACCTGGGGAGGGCTGACGAGAACAGCCGTGAATGGATGGCCATTGCGAACGAGAGAGAGAGAGAGAGAGAGAGAGAGAGAGAGAGAGAGAGAGAGAGAGAGAGAGAGAGAGAGAGAGAGAGAGAGAGAGGGAGAGGTGGGAAGAACTGGTAAGAAAAGTAGAAGAAGCTACTGGAGTGACGTTGTCCCAACCCCGCAAGGCAGCAAGGGGAAGACGGAGAAGAAAAATATATAAAAGAGACATTCATATAATAATTTGGCAAATAGCTTGACACTTTGGTAGAAGAAAATTAAATTTTGTTAGCAATAAGTTTGTAGTCAAAACAAAAAAGGTCTTAACATAATTTATTTCAGCCATTGTGGATTGGCATATAGTCAGTGCGGGCGTACATTCAATCGTATTTTATCTCACAGTTACTTACTATGATTGTGAAACAAATTATAATTGCTGCGTACGTAGTCAATCTTATTCAATCTCACTGTTACTACTAGTAACCCACTATTTTATACATACATTTACACATTGAACAATAACAGTGCCAAGGATGTATTTTTTACATTTATCTGTAAGGATTGTTAAAGTCGTATCCACAAAGTGTGTTATTCGGTCTGGTGAACAACATAACTGAAATAATAATTAACTACAAACATACAAATTCAGAGCACATTCTTCGCATCATGATGACAATTTCAACATGTTAGCCAACCAAAAAAGAAATGAATTTTTATCATATTCAACTGTCAATCAAGTCTTGCTAAAATGAACACATTCAGTGTAATTATACTACACAAGTAGACATAGTGGGGCTATTGATTTACGCCTATATCACATAATATCACTTCAGTCGTAACGAAAGCACATCAACGCGGAGGCTTAAAAGTTCACCATAATATTATCAGTCAATACGTACGCACTACAGACAGTTCATAGGCACTTTGACGATCATTAACATCACTTGATCAAAATTGTAATTCCGGCAGACGTACATAAAACGAACAAAAAAAGGAATTGCAAGATAGCACGACTACAATTAATTTTAAGTCAAAAATTAATACAACAATCAATATTACATATTCAAAAGCACTTTTATCAAACATAAATATTGTAAATATATATATATATATATAAATTCATACATCACACATTATTTGTAATTATTCTGTACAATGTACTGTCAGGTCGATGAAATGACGTGTGCAATACCTTTGCGTGTAGGCAATGTTTATAATAAACTACTTGTGTAACTCATTATAGTTAGGTATAATTGATACACGCATTTATACTGTGTGCGTGTGTAACTCATTATCCGTACATATACTTGATATACGCAATTATATTGTGATCACTGAATATCAGGTGACTTGGATATTCCACTTAACAATGTCCATATTAGTCTCATTGATTGTCAAATACGACGTGTGATGATAATTTTTTTAATCGTTTATGAGAACTCTTAAGTCAAATAGCTTTGAGTGTTTATCAATTAAATATAGTGTACACTGAGAAAGTTAAAACATGTGCTATATAATATGTGTGTATATCATTTAATTCAATAATTATCAATCAAGTAAAGTAATGTTCCTACATAGCACAGCATCCGCAGAACTGCTCGAAGCGCTGTAAATTGTATTAAAACAAACTGCTTTGAGTGTTTATTAATTAATCATAGCGTACACTGAGAAACCTAAAACTAAAACATTTGCTATATAATATGTATGTATCACATTTAATTCAATATTTATAAGTCAAATAAAGTAATGTTCCTACATAGAACAGCATCCGCAGGACTGCTCGAAGCGATTTACATTTTACTCCCTGGCAGACTTATTCAATTGAACACCAACTGGACTTTTGGAAGAGCGACTAACCCAACCCAACTTCTTGCAGAATATTTAAGAGTCTCCACACACTCCGCTAAATATAACCTGTGGAAATTATCTCTTAAATATGTGCTTTCAAAGAAACTAAATGCAGTAACGTATGGTTGTGGGGAATTATGATCCAAATTAGTAATCACTGTGAAATAATGTGCCATAATGTATCCATGCCGTGCAGTGTCTGGTGGGAAGTAGATTCCTTTGCAGAATATAAACGGATCATTGTTGAACTTCAAGATATTTCATTGTAATATATGATTTACATTTGTATTATTAAGTTAATAGTATTACCACACAGCTAGTTAAGAAAAACGACATATGCAGTCAAATAAGACTCAATATTATACACGTTATATGCCAACAAGCGGCCAGCTTGACGCGTGTTTGATTTAACAAGATTTAACAAGATTGCCACCCAGAGAATTAACTCTAGGTGGCAGGTGGACAAGGAAGCCATTTGGATTATCGAGAGTCCGACCCTTTTATCTATGTGTGTCCCGCCCGTCTGAGGTATGTGTCGATTTTATTTTTAAACATATTCACGCTACTAGCACCCACACAATCAGCAGGTAATCTGTTCCATTCATTTACAGTCCTTTGTGAAAATGAAAACTTTCTTATATCCAATCTACTCTGCTCCTTTGCCAATGTAAGTTCATGTCCTCTAGTCCTTCTATCTTTCTTAACTGAGAAAAAAATATTTCTATCAATATTTTCATAACCCTTCAATATTTTAAACACTTCTATCTGATCTCCTCTCAATCTCCTGGTCTCTAGTGTTGTTAAACCGCATTTTTTTAGGCGTATTTCGTAACTAAGATCCCTCAGTTTTGGTATCATTTTAGTTGCTCTCCTCTGCCCTCTTTCTAGCATATCTATGTCCTTCCTGCGATATGGCCTCCACGCTTGAATACAATATTCTAAATGAGGCCTAACTATTGTTTTGTACAGCGGTATTATTAGCTCTTTTTCCTTATACGTTATGTTTCGCCTAATTAATCCAAGGATTTGATTTCCCTTTGAAGCTGCAATTCCGCACTGCTCAGAAACCTTCATATCAGCACTAATGGTTAACCCTAAGTCCTTTTCTTTTACAGTAGTACTTAGTACAGTACCCCCCATTGTATATTCTACCTCTTCGTTCCCATGTCCTGTGTGGAGGCATTTACATTTCCCAAAATTGAACAGCATTTGCCACTTTTCAGACCATTTGATCAACCTGTCAAGATCATCTTGTAAATGCTGTCTATCTCCATCACTTTTAATCCTTCTAAACACTTTTGTATCATCTGCAAATTTCAACACCTTGCTTGTTATTTCATCATCCAAATCGTTGATATATATTAAAAATAATATAGGTCCTAATACTGATCCCTGTGGTACCCCACTCAATACTGATTTCCAGTTTGAAGCCTCCCCATCAACTACGACACGTTGTCTTCTGTCAATCAGCCATTGTTCTATCCAGTTTATTATACCATTTCCTATGCCATGGGCCTTTAGTTTAAGCAGTAATCTTTGATGTGGTACTTTGTCGAAAGCTTTTTGAAAATCTAAGTAGACGATATCTACTGGTGATCCCTCATCTACCCACTTAGTGATGTCTTCAAAAAAACATAACATATTTGTTAAACATGATCTCGCTTAAAAAAAAACATGTTGAGATGGGTTTATCAAGTTTTGTTTAACAAAAAAATACACCATGTGATCTTTAATTAGTCTTTCTAATAATTTAAAAATCACTGATGTTAAACTCACTGGTCTATAGTTCTCTGACTTGTTTCTCGAACCTTTTTTGAATAACGGTATAATGTTTGCTTCTTTCCATTCTAAAGGAACCACTCCCTCTTTTAATGACAAGTTGAAAACTGTTGCAAGCGGTATGCTAATTTGTTCTACAATTTCCAATAGTAGTTTGGGTGGAATACCATCCACTCCAGGTGATTTATTATCCTTCATAGCCCTTATTTTCTTAGCTACCATTTCCGGGGTTACAATTAATTGTCCTAAATAGTCTGAATCTGCCCCCTTGAACTTAGCCTCTGGTACTGGCAGTGAACTAATATCTTCCCTGGTAAACACTGAACTAAAATACTCATTCAGATCTTCTGCCATTAAGAATCCCTCTGATATTATATTTCCAGCACTATCTTCTAGAGGACCGACTTTATCTTGAACTTTCTGTTTGCTTCGAACATACGCATAAAACTCTTGCTGTCATGTTTTATATTACTAGCTAATTGTTGTTCATAGCTTCTCTTTGAATTTCTAATTTCAGCTGTAGCTTGGTTAAGTGCTTCTTTATAACTGTTGTAGTCTTCATCATTTCCAGTACATCTGTATGACTTCCACATCATTTGTTTGTACTTAATTTTTCTAATGGCTTCTTTCGATAAGTGTTTCTTTTTGGACCGTTTTCCTTGTTTTTTGAAGGGTACAAATTTATCGACTATGCACTTAATTTCACTCTTTAATACATTCCAGCATTCTGTTGCCGTCTTATTTTTCAGTGTGTTATTCCAGTCTATCTTTGCTAAATATTTCCTCATGTCCTTATACCTTCCTTTGTTTGGCTGTAGAACAGTTGCACGTCTTGCCGAAACCGACTGATCGCAGCGTAGAGGTACATATTCGTGACATAGTTTACACAATTACATCGCCACGTAGTCAGCTAAATATGAAGGCCAATGTTGAACAATCACTCTGGCAGTCATAAGTCTACTGCAACGGCTGTGATATTGAACTCCAAGAACAGACATTTACCGTTATTGGTTTGTGTAGCAGTGATTTTGTCGGCGGCACTGAAGCTGATTGCGTTGCGTCAATCTGCACATTTGATTTAGCCTTGGTAGATGCATGGTCGGATCCCGGGTCACTGTGCCGTGAAGTTTCGTTTTTCGACATGTTAAAAGCCGGTGTATGGATGACCAAGAACATAAATTGCTACGCTGTTATTGGCCTTTAGCATCGACATATTTATGTTGACCAACTAACCATGGTACATGATGCAACTTAGTTGCAGCGAATCAATTCTCGAATCGGTTCAACAACTGTTGTGCATGATTAAATCGACACGCAACTCGAATTCTTTTGAGATGCGAAACATCGTACATTGCAGGACTGGTCAAAGTTTGTTGATCAAACACGCAACTCGCAACAAAACTTGTACAGTGTACGGCCAGCATTATACGTATTGTTAAAATGTGCAGTTTAATAATTACTTTGCATGTACATTAAACTAAGCGAAACATACACCACGAACACAAAGTTTTTTTAAATATTATAAACGATTTAGCTATGCGCATCTACTTAGTCTAAAAAGAAGCGTCGGAAATATTAAGTTATTAAGTTATGTTGGCATTCAATACTGGTCCGACGCTATCCACATTTCGTTGTAACAGACAAACAAACAGTTTATTTAAACAATGTTCACAAAGGTACACATTGTGTTGTTAAACTCACATCGCGTATTATCAAAACTGCCAACACATGTCATATGCATCACCTAAACAGCCTAATTTGGAGAGTGCTAACTAAAACATCAACGGATCTCTTAATTAAAGGTAGAGGTCTACACTTGTTATGATATTCCGTGACCGACGTATAACTGTTTATATCACGTCTCAGCTCTGTCACGATATTGCATGACCCTCGCACGTAAGTAGTTTAGTTTAGACTATATTTGCACGCTAAGTGATTGGACTCGCTTTTCCATCGACATGATGGTACACTTTTGAGAAAAGTGATTGTTTTACGACATTGTCAGGTAGAACAAAAAGAGATGATGCACCACCCAGTATATTTATATATACAACATCGGGCTTTTAAAGAAGATATTTCGGATTCTTCCTGATAGCGTTTCGAACATTGTTAATTTCTTCATACACATGGGTGCGTATATATATATGTACGCATGATTGCAGGTATATATTCATGCATGCACTTACGTATGTTACAAACTCACCAAAATGCTTAGTGTGTTTCCGCTTTGTTCCGTGTCTCAAGGGAACATTTTGAGAAATATGATACATAGCTTCTAGTGGGGAGGTGGCGAAAACGTGAAATCATAGTGTTAAAGGATGCATAACAATGCTATTTTATTCGATCTTTCCTAATCAACTTGCTAAGCTGCCTATCTGTAATCATATGTATGTTGCGGCCTTCTGTCCAATAAATGTGCTCATGGCATACAACTAAATGTCAGGTGTAATCCTGTCTTATTGAGCTTCGTGAGTGATTGAGCTCCGGACTCTCGAGTCTCGACTGAGAGAACGCGGGTTCGAATCCTGTGCGGCGGTGTCGAACCATTTGCAAGTCCGTTTAATCTACATTGCTTCAGTTCATTCAGCTGTATGGATGAGTATCTTGCAATAGACAGCGGTGTATATTAGTGTACGAAGCATATTCGTGCACTAATTGCAGCGTGGTGTAATGCTTCCCAGAGAAATCCAGATGGTTTAAATTGAACAGTCGAACAGGTCTGCCAGGCAGTAAAATGTAAAGTGCTTTGGGCAATTCCGAGGACTGGATACTGCGCTATATGAGAACGTACCTCTTACATTCATCCTATTAATCTGAATTGCATCACGCTAATTCTCCATTGAAAATTCAACGCCCTCTTTGAAATGAATGAATCAACAAGTGCGATCAACGCACTAGTTGAACAGATGGGTGATGAAAAGGGGGTGGGATACATACATTTATGGGGATACTTTGTTGGGAGGGAAGACATGTTCATGAGAGATGGCCTCCATCTGATTTCGCAGAGGACTTGCTACAATATGTTGACAGTGGGACAGGTTGCATCTATTTAAACTAGATTCGCAGTGGGGAATCACAGATATGCCCGAAACTGGAGGTATAAATAAAGACAGCAGAAATAAATCAACAAAGAACAGCCTGGAAAACTGTTCTAAATCAGGATAAAAGTGCGTTTGTTTAAATGAATGAATATAATAAACAAGAGAAGTGAACTAAACATCATGGTAGAAGATAGTGAGCCTCACATAATAGGTATAACCGAATCATGCGCCACCACTGATATATCATATGCCACATTGAGACTAACAGGCTATGTAATATTTAGGAAAGATAGAATAGGAAGAAAGGGAGGTGGAGTTATTTTATATATTAAAGAATCTCTCCAGGCTTATGAAATAAAATTAGAAAGAGAAGCAGATTGCTAAGAAGCTGTTTGGTGTAACATAGTTACAGGAAACTCAACGTTAATAGTTGGGTTAGTTTATCGAAGTCCAAACATAAGCAATGAAGAGAATGAAAAAATACACAACGCTATAAGGAAATTAAGCAAACAGGACTTTATTATTATGGGGGATTTTAACCATGGTCATATACAATGGAAATCTCTACAGAGTATGGGGAGTGAGGATCAAAGGTTTTAGTTTTAGTTCAAGATACGTTCCTTTCTCAACATGTGCTAGAACCAACCAGAGGTGAGAATGTGTTAGATATAGTTTTGTTCTCACGCAATGAATTAGTTGACAATGTCAATATATATGTACCACTGGGGAGTAGTGGTCACAACCAGATACATTTTACCATCAAAGTAAAATCATGAAGGAATACTAAAAAGCAGAATATGAGAAATTTCCACAGAGGAAGGTATAAGGACATGAGGAAATATTTAGCAAAGATAGACTGGAATAACACACTGAAGAATAAGACAGCAACGGAATGTTGGAAATTCTTAAAGAGTAAATTTAAGTGCATAGTCGATAAATGTTTACATTTCAAAAAACAAGGGAATCGGTCCAAAAAGAAACGCTTATCGAAATAAGCCATTAGAAAAATTAAGTATAAACAAATGATGTGGAAGTCATATAGATGTACTGGAAACGATGAAGACTAGAACATTTATAAAGAAGCACTTATCCAAGCTACAGCTGAAATTTGAAATTGAAAAGAGAAGCAATAAACACAAATTAGCTAGTAATATAAAACATGACAGCAAGAGTTTGTATGCTTATGTTAGAAGCAAACAGAAAGTTCAGGATGAGGTCGGTCCTCTAGAAGGTAGTGCTGGAAATAAAATATCCGAGGGATTCTTACTGGCAGAAGACCTGAATGAGTATTTCAGTTCAGGGCAGATTCAAACTATTTAGGACAGTTAAGTGTAACCCCAGAAATGGTAGCTAAGAAAATTTGGTCTATGAAGGATAATAAATAACCTGGAATGGATGGGATTCCGCCCAAATTACTATTCGAAATTCTAGAACAAATTTGCGTACTGATTGCAACAGTTTTCATTTGATGGTTAGAAGAGAGAGTGGGTCTTTTAGAATGGAAAGAGGCAAACAGTATACCGTTATTTCAACAAAGTTCGCGAAACAAGTCAGACAATTATACACCAGTGAGTTTAACATCAGTGATTTGCAAATTATTAGAAAGACTAATAAAAGATCACATGGTGGATTTTCTTGTTAAACATAACTTGATCAACCCTTCTCAACATGGATCTTTAAAAGCGAGGTTATGCTTAACAAATATGTTATGTTTTTTGGAAGTCATCACTAAATGGGTAGATGAGGGGTCACCAGTAGATATAATATTCTTAGATTTCGCTTTCGACAAAGTACCATATCAAAGATTACTGCTTAAACTAATGGCCCATGGCATAGGAAATGGTATAATAAACTGGATAGAAAAATGGTTGATTGACAGACGACAACGTGTAGTAGTTGATGGGGCGGCTTCAAACTGGAAATCGGTATTGACTGGGGTACCACATGGATCAGTACTAGGACCTATATTATTCTTAATATATATCAACGATTTGGATGATGATATAACAAACAAGGTTTTAAAATGTGCCTCATATATAATCGAATGTATGTATATATGTATATCTGCATACATACAAATATATATATATATATATATATAAATATATATATATATATGTATATATATACATATATATGTATATATATACATATATATGTATATATATATATATATATGATATATATATATATATGATATATATATATATATATATCATATATATATATATACATAATATGTATATATATACACAATATATACATATACTGTGTGTTGCGTCATCTCTTCAATGTTCGATTTGACACTGTCATTGAACAATCACTTTTATCAAAATGTTCCGTTATGAATAGAGTGTCCAGTAGTTTTGCGAGCAAACATTGTCTAACCTAAACTACTTACGTGCGTTTATCACTCAATATCGTGACAGTGCTGTGACGTGATATATACGCAGTTATATGTCGATCATGGAATATCATAAGTTTAAACCTCTACCTATAATTAAGAGATCCGTCCATGTTTCAATTAGCCCTGTTCATATTTGGCTGCTTAGGTTATAAATACGACATGTGCAGGTAGTTTTGCTAATACGTCATATCTGTTCTACAACATAATATGTACCTTTATAACAATTGTTTAAACAAATGATTTATATCACTGTTGCAGCAAATGCGGATAGGGTCGGACCATTACCTTACGCTTGTTTGTCCATGACAACGATTTTGCCCAACGATTCGTATATGTTGAGCTCAGGTTCTTGGATATTTAGGCGCTATAGAAGGGTTCCATTATTATTGTTATTATAATATATTTATTACCGAAAATATGGTAATTTGTGTAAATTAGTATTGACGACGGTTCTTGTCAGAGTTAATAGATGCGCATAGCTAAAACTTGTTTCATAATATAAAACAAAACATTTAATTCATTATGTATGTTTCGCTTACCTTAATAAAAGTGCAAAGTAATTACTAAATTGAACAGTTCAATTATACTTTTAAAACACATCATTACAATGACGATTCACCATGTGACCGTTCTGGTACCTTAACGGCGAATACAGAACACACCTCGTTTTCAATTAAGAGCTTACCGATGAAAAATAGCCATTTGTACCTAATTGTTTAGATTCGACCGCATTTCGTTTGATGTGACAGTAATTTTACACTGAAAGTAATTTACCACACAACACGTAGACACATGCGCAGTACTGTTCTATGTCAATCATAGAAGAGGTCAATGGCGATTGCAGCAATTGCTGGTAGATTGACAGGCATATGATTCGCTACTTACCGAGAGTTGTCGAATGACAAGGGACCATGGCCACCACCTACTAACCGGGCAGTTACAAATACCGCTGTTTGCAACAATCCCCTCCGCGCAGATGCATATTTTATCGTTGTGTCAGAAACCATCCTAGTATTTCTGATGAACGCACTAGAATGTCGAGTCACTATAGATATATCAGCTCTTGCGATAAGATCTCCTTTCAGAGTGTGGCTGAAGTGTGAAGTTACAAAACGCTGAGACTGAAGAAAGGTAGTACCGAAAAAACGCTTAGTTGAATAAGCTCTGAAGCAGCATGCAATTGAAGAATTGTGGAGCTGAACGTTGGAATACATACGTGATGTGATATCGAATCACGTCATTGCGTATCTTGTTTGTAGAAAACTGCTTATAATGACGTTTCGCCTGAATATTCATATATGTCAAAGTGGAGTTTACATGATGTGTCAACTTGTCGAAAATGCGTAAGACCCATGTACCACACAAATATGGTGTGTAAACTGGTGAAGCCATTGGAGGATATATCTGGAGCGACGAATATGTAAAACACTTGAAGTTGAGTTGACAAGACCACAACTGACGTTGTTGCCCGTCAAAGTTCAAGGAAAGTTTAAATTGCCAAACAATGTATGCGTTATGTTTTGAGCGGATTCTGAATATATAGAATCAATCAAACATGTATACCACTAGTGAGCTGTATGCACATTGCGGGTGCATGACTCAATACGTGTTGTTGATCAGACGGATTCATGCAACATGGATTCATTAAACACTTCAAACTGGACAAGTGATTCTAACTCACTGCACACTTCTTTCAATTCCAGCTGGGATTTGGCGAAAAACAACGGAACACAGCGATATGCGTATCCATATTTTGCCTTTTTAATCCTGTGCGCACTTGGTTTACCCGGGAATGTCCTTGTATTTGCGGTCTACGTAACAAAGATGACAACGTCTACGAGAGTGTATATGTTTGCACTGGCCGTCGCTGATTCAGCGATATGTGTTTGTGGAATTGTGCTGACAGCAATCGCTGCTAATCGTGCTATCAATTTGTTATTTGTTCAAATCATCAATGCATCTGTGGGATTTTCCATGTTTCTTCTGGTGTTTTTGTCTATTGAGCGCCTTATTGCGGTTAGAAGACCGCATTCATTCACTGTGGATCCAACACGCGCGAAGAAGGCTGCTCTGGTTATGGTTGCTTTGGCTGCAACAATAATCAACATATTTCCATTTGTTTTATTGAGTACGGGACACAGACATTATACTTATGTCTTATCAATATGCTTGGAATTTTCTTCAACCGCCGTTATGACCACGTGCTACACGTTAATAGCGGCATCTCTTTTGCAAAAAGTGAGAGCTTCTCGTATGAAAACCGGAGTTGTAAACATTACATATTCCCCTCAACCGGGTACTTCAAATAATGTGGGCGTTTCTATTTCGCCAAATGTAAGGCGAGTATTTATTCTGAACTCTGTTGTTAATCCGTATATCTACGGCATCGCCAACGCTGGTATGAATGATAAACTATTAATCAATAAGCATTGTTTAATCATATGCACTGTTCTCGCGGTTAGCATTACGCGTAAAGACTACAGAGGGAATGATGATGTGTACCATACATATATATATATATATATATATATATACATATATATATATATATAATTATATATATACAATTATATATATAGAGAGAGAGAGAGAGCATTGTTTTTGTTTTAATGTTGTGTTTATAAAACAAGCACGCGCGCTCTCATTCTCTCTCTCTCTCTCCCTCAATCTCTCTCTTTACTATTCTATACACACACACACACACACACACGCACACACATACACACACACACGCACACACACACACATGCACACACACACAATCATGTAATACAAGACCACTCCCGTGCAACGATATAATAATATAATCAAATAAATCCCAAACTCACTTACATAATCACCTAGTATAACTAGCCATTCATGTTTCATTTCGTAGCAAACGCAGTGTGTGTATACTTAGAAATGAAGAACTACACATTTGAAAACACACACTTAATGTATACCATGTAGCTGATAAGTTAATATACTGTTTTCCTGTGATGAAAATGGTAATTAAAGTGCAATACCTTTCAATACATAATTCTGACGTTCGAAAGCCATATATCGCATCTAGTTACTGCATGATACAATAGTAATGTATTCCTGCCGTAGTCTCTCTCAGAAAACACTTTCATTAGTACCAATTATTATACTACCCAATTTTTTATAATTGTAAACGATAAATGTTTTAATTATTGGTCAATGTCATACGAAGTATGTAACTAATATTAATATATATACGATACAATGTGTTAGTATACTGATATAATTGTATACATGTTGAAAACGGTCGTACTGCAAGAACGTCGGCTCGTCGACCATGAACAATGACCACCGCTTCCGGCAACTCGACGTCGTTGTTGACGACCAAGTCTACGAGGTGCAGTTGAACAAGACAACCGTGAGGTACCAACTACCCATCCAGATTGGCTTGTTCGTATACCAGTACGCCAAGCTAAGGATGCTGGTGTTCTACTACAACTTCATCGACGCGTACGTACCCCGACCTCTCTTCGAGTACTGCTATCTCGCACTCGCCGGCCGGTACGTCGACGACTTCGTAGAACCTTCCAAGCGCGACCACTACTTACGTCACAGAGGCAACTGGCTCCCGACGGAATTGAGCAAGCGCCAGAAAGACGTTGACAAGGACACCTTCCTCGCCGTGCTGACGGACCGACGGAACAGCACCGGCCGGAACCAGGGCTTTCAAGTGGAAGACTCGAGCATGCTCGCATACATCCATGAGCTTGCCGCGATCACGTTCTTCTACGCAAGCGCCACGTACTCGACGACGGGGTCACCTCGGCCCTCTACTCGTTCAGGAGGACACGGCGACGAGCGTCTAGCGCTCCCCATCGTCCGCCTCGGTGTCAAAGAAGGACTTTGCGCAATTAGCGCCTGTGTTATTTGTTTATTTGTTGTAATGAGCGAACAGTGTTGGTCGACAGTACTTATCGTTTTTTTAGTTATGACATTTAAGATTGAATACTTATTATCTTAGCTTAACTCGTTCTTAAAGGGAGAGTGCTTTTAATCGCTATTTTTATATTTATTATGTATATATCATGCATAAAGAACTCGTTCTCTTATGTTGTACGCTTTGTGGTCGCGAATAAAACGTTGGCAAACTTGATTCCTATTTATTAATTTAGCATATCACTAGGCGGCGACACTTTTCCCACGCTCCAGTCATACGTATATCAAAACACATACGGCCGGCGACGATCTACCGCTCACACCAACAACTAAAGGGGGCCCATCCAACCTTCCGCTCTCACACTTTAAAGGTCATCGTCCAAAAACTTGTCCTAAAACAGGTCTCATAACCTCCACTTTTCATACCGATTTCCGTCCATCCGTTTTCAAAACGAATTTGTCCACGATCACCACATCATCATATAATACTCGTCGCTGATTGATCAATTTTAATGACGCGATAATGGAGCCTCTAGCGTGTAGCTCGTCAGACGTTTGCCCAATCTGCAACAGTGTGTCCTAAAAACAGGTCTTATAACCTCCACTTGCCACACCGATTTTCCGTCCACACGTTTTCAAAACGAATTTGTCCACGATCACCACGTCATCATACAATACACGTCGCTGATTGGTAAAATTTAATGACACGATAGTGGAGCCTCTAGCGTGTAGCTCGTCAGACGTTTGCCCAATCTGCAAAATTGTGTAATGTTAAATGATAGGAAGAATGGGCAAGTTTTATATAATTTGGCTGATATAAAGATTGATATGGACTCCCCTTTGTCCCAACGTCGAGAAATTGACCATCTCACGAGGGATGCCACAATGTATAATGTTGTGTCGGCTACAATACTGTGCGAATCGAACAAATAGAACATGTTTGGATGACGAAATAATTGTCTGATCGGACCCTGACATAGCCATTGACATAGCCATTCGAATTTCGAACAAACAAAGGAAATTAGGTCGCACAAGTACATATCAGCAATGTGACAACACGAGGAAGAATCGAGATTCAAACTCAACGCATCCTGCATTTCCCCAGAATGTGCCACTCGTTGAAATCAACGTGTGGTCAATTCAGATAACAACCAAGCAATAATAACACACATAACAAAAAAATGTAAAATTTCTTCTCTCGTCTTTGCTGACCGTGCAAGCTGTACTTCCCAGCATGCTCTTGTTGGACCAGTTCATTTGTTCCGGGTAGGCAGGTTACATCCTAGCATCTCCATTAACATCATTCTAATTAATTAGAACTTCACATACACATACACACACATATATATATACACACAGACACACACACACATACATATACATACACACATACACACACACACGCACACACACACACACACTCACACACACATATACATGTAATACAATATATATATATATATATGTATACACCCTGGGGTATATAATATATATATATATATATATATATACGTAATACGTATTTATGTATGCATAACAACTGTTGGGTTAGCAGTTGTATTTGTATAGTTACATACATCTTTACAAAATAAAAACATGTTAGCAAATGTATTTGTAGGAAAGCAATAGGTAATTTCGAATGAAATATATACGCGTCAATATATTTAAACTGTTAATGTGAAGTCCACGCTGTTAGATAGTTAAATTTTCAGATGACATAGAGCATCCAATAACACATATCGTTGTCACCAGAATGTCAGGAGATAATCTGTTCCATTCATTTATAGTCATTCTGCGATATGGCCTCCACGCTTGAATACGATATTCTAAATGAGGCCTAACTATTGTTTTGTATTATTAGCTCTGTTTCCTTATACGTTTTGTTTCGCTTAATTACTCCAAGGATTTTATTTCCCATTGAAGCGGCAATACAGCACTCTCTGAAACCTTCATATCAGCACTAATGGTTAAACCTAAGTCCTTTTCTTTTATAGTAGTACTTAGTACTGAAACTCCCATTGTATATTGTACATCTTCATTTCCATGTCCTGTGTGGAGGCATTTACATTTCCAAAAATTTAACAACGTTGGCCATTTTTCAGACCATTAATGTTATCAACCTGTCAATATCATCTTGTAAATGTTATCTTCATCACGTTTAATCCTTCTAAAAAATGTTGTATCATTCGCAAATGTCAAAACCTTGCTTGTTATATCATCGTCCAAATCGTTATATATATATTATATTAAGAATAATATTGGTTCCAGTACAGATCCCTGTGGCACCCCACACAAAACTGATTTCCAGCTTGAAGCCTTCCCATCAACTATTACCCTTTGTTTTCTGTTAATTAGTAATCTTTCTATCCACTTAATTAAACCATTTCCTATGCCATGTGCCTTTGTTTAAGCAGTAATCCCTCGTCTACCCACTTAGTGATATCTTCCAAAAAAATATAACACATTTGTTAAGCATGACCTCGCTTTTAGAAGCCCCTGTTGAGATAGGTTTAAAAAGTGATATTTAACAAGAAAATCCACCACGTGATCTTTAATTAGTCTTTCTAATAATTTGCAAATCACTGACGTTAAACTCACTAGTCTGTAGTTCTCTGACTTGTTTCTGGAACCTGTTTTAAATAACGGTATGATGTTTACTTATTTCCATTCTAAAGGAAGCACTCCCTCTTCTGATGTCAAGTTGAAAACTGTTACAAGTGGTATGCAAATTTGTTCTACAATTTCCAGTAGTAGTTTGGGCGGAATCCAATCCACTCCAAGTGATTTATTATCCTTCATAGCCCTAATTTTCTTAGCTACCTTTTCCGGGGTTACAATTAACTGTCCTAAATAGTATAATTCTGCCTCCTTGAACTCAGCCTCTGGTATTGTCAGTGAACTAATATCTTCCCAGGTAAACACTGAACACTAAAATGCTAATTCAGGTCTTCTACCATTAAGAATCCCTCTGACATTATAATTCCATCATTATTTTCTAGAGGACCGACCTTATCCTGAACTTTCTGCTTGCTCCAAACATATGAATACAAACTCTTTGTGTCTTGTTTTATATTACAAGCTAATTTTTATTCGTAGTTCTCTTGGTATTTCTAATTTCTGTTGTAGCTTTGCTTAGTGCTTCTTTATCTATATGATTTCCTCATCGTTTGTTTGAACATAATTTTTATAATTGCTTTTTTCGATAACTATTTATTTCTGGTCCGTTTATATTGTTTTTTTAAGGGAACACATTTATCGACGTTGCACTCTATTTCACTCTTTAAGATATTCCAACATTATGTTGCTGACTTATTTTTCAGTGTGTTGTTCTACTCTATCTTTGCTAAATATATCCTCATTTCCTGATATCTTCCTTTGTGAAAATTTCTCTTTAACTGCTTTTAATTATTTCTTTCTAATTATATTTTTATTGTCAAATGTATATGGATGTGATCATTACTTCCCTGTGGCTCAAATAATTTGACATTGTCAACTAATTCATTCTGTGAGGACACAACTATGTCTAACACATTCTCACCCCTGGTAGGCTCTAGCACACGTTGAGAAAGGAAACTGTCCTATATTAAAACGAAAAACTTGTGGTCCTCACTCCCCGTACTCTGTAGAAATTTCCATTGTATATGACCATGTTTAAAATCTCCCATAATAATACAGTCCCGTTTGCTAACTTCCTTCACAGCGTTTTGTGTTGTTTCATTATCTTCTACACTTATGTTTGGACTACGATAAACTAACCCCGACGTTAACGTTGAGTTTCCTGTATCTATATTACACCAAACAGCCTCTTCGCAATCTGTCTCTCTTTCCAATTTTATTTCATAAGCATGGATATACTTTTTTAACATGTAAAATAACTCTACCTCCCCTTCTTCCTATTCTATCTTTTCTGAACATTACATAGCCTGCTAGTCCCAATTCGGCATGTGATATATCAATTGTGGCCCATGATTCGGTTATACCTATTATGTGAGGTTCAATATCTTCTACCACAATGTTTAGTTAATTTCTTTAGTTGGCTGTGCTCCTTGCATTTAAACAAACGCATTTATATCGTGATTCAGAACAGTTTTCCAAGCTGTACTTGTGTTGTCCAATGTCTTGTTGTAGAATTAATTAAAACTTTCACTTCAAAATACTGACAACACTTTGTAGATAATTGTGTATACGTTTACACGACTAATCCTACTAAATGTAGATAACCTTAAAATATACCCAATTAATATTAGAGGACGGAACATGTTTCCGACATATCTGGCAATGTACATTAACATAAACTTAATATATCTACTGTCTGTATCACATGTTTTGTATAAGACTATAGTTAGTATAAATCATGCAGTCATTGCCAATAGGCATTCAAATAGGACACATGCCTTGGCTTCGCAAGAAAGTTAACTTCTGTATGATATAGCCATAGACCTGCCATGGCAATTTCCTTGCAAACGCCAAAGCCTGGCTTTGCCAACTTTAGAGGAATATGCAATTTAAAAACAATACAGTACAATTTATACGGATAGCTACCTACGGATATAAGGGGATGGGTTATGTCCATGGCATGAACCTTGACCATGCCTGGTCAGTCATGGATCAGGGCATAGGTACGGATGACTCATACCTGTATATAATATGATATTAATGTACATCATGTCTATGACGGTGAAAAGTAAAGATTAGGCCTAGCCGAGATGTTGTGTCTTCACGCCGTCTTTACCTTTGCCCTCTACGTCCACGGCCACACGCTACGGCTACACATACGGCTTATGGATGCGAATCTGCCCGACAGCTCTCTACTAGAATAGACTACAGTCTACACTTTGACTACATACAACAATCAACACTGCCAGTAACAGTGACAACTGACAGTGTCATTCAATGATTCAGATGAGCCTGCCTCGAGTGAGACAACACAACGTTTTCAGATAATTTAGGCCCTAACTCCCTAAGCCAAAACCCAACTGCTAAACTCACAATGACAGTTATTTGCTGTGGAGTGTGTCATTTGAACTAGTACAGGTAAAGTTTGTCCGTCAATTTCGGTCTTATTGTTGATGAGCGCTGATGTCTCGTGAATGGTGAAGACAGCGCTCCACAGACATTGCTGAACAAAAAGTTGTTTTTACAAACTCAGCTATGGATAATCATGTTAAAATATATGGAATTCAAAATATAACATGGAACATTTTTATGATAAATTACATAAATAAAAAACAATAATACTAATAGTTAAAGTAATAAATTAAACACTATATATACAATGGGAATAAATCATGTCGGCTTCCACAAGCGACCGGACTTTCGCTTTCGACCTACGTTTAACGCTTCCCGATACATATATATTTTATATTTTATGAAGTAGCATATATACATAATCATTGAAAGTCAATTCATTATAATTTCAAAAAAAAATAATTAATCGGTTAACTTACATGGCCTCAATAAACATTTACACAGACAGGTTGGCTGTTGTCATTTTACCCGGCTTACTGGCTCTCTGTAACATGTGAACTCTTAACTGCTCTTAAATTAGAGATAATTTCAATAATTATGAAGATGATCCCTCGTGTGTGTAAGATGACAACAGCTACCCTGTCTGGGTAAATATTTTTTGAAATAAATTCAGCGAGGCGGTTGCAGTAAAGACCATTGCAATGTTATATTGGCATTTTGAGATAAGTATTCCTTTAAAATGACGTGTGGACGTTACCTGTGTACATGCATAATCAGAATGTAATGAGGTTGGTTCGAATGACTTTGTGCCACTTTCAGTAATTCACAGCCATTTCAGTACGACAGACCTCAATACCGGTATCCTCCATTATCCAGACGCCGCGAGATGGGAGCAGAGTTCGACCGCCTGGAAGATAACACTGGTTTTCACTGTTCGACTATGATACCGGTTTATCCTGAATCCGGGTTGAGACGATGATTGGCTCTCGGGCTAACAATAAAACTTAAAGTTAAATAAGAGTACAAATATAGAAGTTTATGTTACGCATTGGAACAATTTTGTGATATTGACACACGTGATAAACATAATAGTTAAATCCTAATTTATTTTTTGAGTAAGATTCTCGATAACGACACTGATTGGATGCTCATCCAAAACATTTCCTGCAAAATTTATTATCGAGTAACACTAGCATCCACTACCCAGGGGTCGCGAGATGCGAGCACCGTAGGAGCGGTACTCGATGCGTGCATTCATAACGCGGGTTCTCGTCCAGACTCTTCTTCCCGGCGGCAAAATCACACAGATGGGCGAGAGTCGGTTAAGCGAGACTACTATACCGGCCGCGCGGTATGTGACGTTACACTACGACAGGCCGGTGCAGCGGCAATGACAATGTCTGCCATTTAAATCGTTTTTAGTAATAATTATTCGCATTGTGGAGCCACATGTTGTATATCGCCTTTAAGGCTAGTGCCTTAGCATTTCAATAGAGGTAATCATGGATTATCGCCCAGTACATTTGTTTCCAGATTATTGCGTTTTTGTGTTACTGGTTGCACTAATCTTCGACCACGGTAATGGCGGACGATGTTACTTATGACGGCGGTGGCGATTTACCAAGTAATAGCTTACTATGACGGATTGTTTGATGATATTAATTATGTATTCTATCGAATATTGCCGATCGGAGTAACGTTATCAAATGAAGCAAAACTACAACTATCAGCAACAATATATTTGGCCATTACGCAAATGACGAATTACGTAATTATCAGATTGTTGGTTAACATGACGAAGAAGTTGAAATGTACCTTTACTTATTTTATTTGATGATTATATTACTTTCAGAAAATATATGATGTTCCTCTTAGTAAAATGTGTTTTTGTTGCAGAAATCGTGAGTTTAAATGATGTAGTCGATTAACATGTCAAGGTACTGGGAATGCCGTATTCAGTGATCAAAGAATTTAGGGCTTGTTGTATTGAATTGGTTAATTCGTGACATAACCTCAGATTCCTAGGTTCTTGTGTCAATGTGACTTGTTTTCAAGTTATCAGATACAAATATAAAAGTCTACAAAACTGTTGTAGTTCACGGTTTTTTACTGGAGCTGAAATATGGACACAATGCAGATGCTATACATGGAGGCGTTTGAGCAATATCACCAACTCTACATACCAGCAATGACACTATAAATGGTGCGTGTTCGTATTGTTAATCAATGAATACGTTCCTATAACAAAACATTCAAGCGCTCTGAAAGAAAGAAAATCAAATGATGCCTTCGTATTACTATTACATTAATTATAATTTGTTCAAATGTAAATACCTGAGATTTGAACATAAGAACTAATAAACAAACCGTATACATGTAACCGATCATTGTTGAACTTCAGGATATTCCATTGCAGTATATGATTTAATTTACATTATTAAATTAATACTATTACCACGTAGCAAGTTAAGAAAAACGACATATGCAATCGAATAAGGTTCAATATTATACACTTCATATGGCAACAAGCGGTCAGCTTGACGCGTGTTTGGATGTAGAACGGTCGCACGTCTTCCCGAAACCGACTGATGGCAGCGTATAGGTACACATTGGCGACATAGTTTACAACATTTCATCGCCGCGCAGTCGGCTAAATATAAAGGTCAATGTTGTACAACCACTCCGGCAGTCATAAGTCTACTGCAACGACTGTGATATTGAACACCAAGAACAGACATTTAACAGTATTGGTTTGTGTAGCAGTGAATTTGTTGGCGGCACTGTTGGCGCCACTGATGCTGATTGTGTTGCGCCAATTTGACTTAGCCTTGGTAGATGCATGGTCGGATCCCGGGTCACTGGGCCGTGAAGTTTCGTCATCCGATATGATGAAAGCCGGCGTATGGATGACCACGAACATATATTGCTACGCTGTTATTCGCCCTTAGGATCGACAGATTTATGTTGATCAACTGACCATGGTACATTACGAAACTTTTTTCGGATTTTCGAATCCATTCAACAACTGTTTTGCATGGTTAAATCAACACGCAACTCGAGTTTTGTTGAGTTGCGAAGCATCGTACATTGCACGACTGATCAACGTGTGTTGATCAAACACGCAACTTGCAATAACAGTTGTACAGTGTACGGGCAGCATTATACGTATGGTTAAAATGTGCAATTTATTAATTATTTTGCATTGATATTAAGTTACGCGAAACATACACCACGAACACAATGTTTTTTTATATTATAAACGATTTAGCTATGCGCATCTACTTAGTGTGAAAAGAAGCGCCGCAAATATTAATTTATCAAGTTATTTTGGCATTCAATACTAGTCCGAAGCTATCCACATTTCGTTGTAACAGACAAAAAGACAGTTTATTTAAACAATGTTCACAAAGGTACACATTATGTTATTGAACTGACATCGCGTATTATTAAAACTGCCGGCACATATCATATGCATCACCAAAACAGCCTAATTTGGAGAGGGCTAACTAAAACATCAACGGATCTCTTAATTAAAGGTAGAGGTCTACACTTGTTACGATATTCCGTGACTCTGTCACGATATTGCGTGACCTTCGCACGTAAGTAGTTTAGTTTAGACTATATTTGCACGCAAAGCGATTGGACACGCTATTCCATCGACCTGATGGTACACTTTGGAGAAAAATGGTTATTCAACGACGTTGTCAGATCGAACAAGAAGAGATGACGCACCACACAGCATATTTATATATAAAACGTCGGACTTTTAAAGAAGATTTTTCGGATTCCTCCTGATAGCGAATCGAACATTGTTAATTTCTTCATACACATGGGTGCATATATATATGCGTATGCATGATTGCAGGCATGCATGCATGCACTTACGTACGTTTGGGGATACTAACATACGTATGCAAATTTTTGATTTTATTTTCACGGATCACCAAAATGCGTGGTGTATTTCCGCTCTGTTCCGTGTCTCAAGGGAACATTTTGAGAAATAGAGTACATAGCTTCTATTGGGGAGGTGGCGAAAACGTGAAATAATAATGTTAATGAATGCATAACAATATTATTTTTATTCGATTTTTCCTAATCAACTTGCTAAGCTGCCTATCTATAATAAAATGTATGTTGCGGCTTTCTGTCCGATAAATCGGATGATGGCATACAACTAAATGTCAGGTGTCCCTGTTACACTTGTTACGTTTGTGACACCGGTTACATTCCATACAACATTTACAGTGCCCGTTACATCGGTTACCTATTTTATATATTATGTCGTACATGTTACATATGTAACACATAGCATACATATTACACCCGATTTACATGTCGCACCTGGTACACCTGTCATGTATGTCACACATGTTATACATGTGACACCTATTACACCTGACAACAGTTACACTTTATACAACCAATTATTTTCAAGCATTATTTTTATGTGTTGCTAGTAATAAAGCCATGGGTCACGCTGATCAATATTTGCTGTCAAAACAAATGATACAACACTGTTAAGAATCATCGCACAACCTACCCCTTATTGTAAGGGGTAGGGTGTGCTAAAGAAGGTTTGCAGTGTAAGAATGTTATGTGTAAGAAAACATGTTAACGAATTATTTAGATTATCCCATTATATATTATATATGTGCATAGAAGCATCATAAGTTACATTTAACACCTGCCCTAAGGTAATTATAATTCATCTGGTTGGTGAAGGAAGGTTCCTGGGTGGTCAAATGAAGTTGAACCCTTGAAACAAGAGGCCATCTTCAGGCAACTTGTTTCTAATGAATATAATAAACTCTACAATAGAGTGTCACACGAAACAATTAATATGTATTTCCGAGCCATTTCTCTTGGTAGCATTGTTTCTAAACTGTTTGGCTTTATTATGCCATGTATCCAAGGAACAAAATGTGCTTGCAACATCGTATTTGCAATTTGATTTGGTCATAATATGGCCATCTATTGCGGGTTCTCCAGAGTACATTGTTGCTACTATATGTTTCGCATGACGAAGAGTACTCAGAAAGTAGTTGAGGCTAACACCGCTTACACACGATGATGTTATAAGTGACTGTCACAACCCTTCAAACGAAGTAATAGTTAATGGGAATGTTTTATACGAAATGCTAGAAATAAAAAATGGTTTTAAGACATGCACTAATTTAAATGAAGAAGATGTCAGCCGTATGATTACGGAAATAACTGTATTTTATAGAATGTACAATTGCAATTTTCAACGTTCAAAAATTAAACAAATAATTTATAACGTATTGCATAAACATGTGACACGAATTAAATGCCTAAGCCAAATCCACCCCTCAGTATACTCTTGAATGTCATACCCATCCAATTTGTAATGTCTAGAACTCAACGCTCTGCTATTAAAATTGGATGTCTACACTCGCACAAGTGTCTATACACACGATATATATAAATGTATAATCCAATCCTTACACCGTATTCACATCAAAATCATTCCCTACAAGAATCCACAACTTGTGTACAATTACATAGGCATAATGACACGTGGTATCGTTCATAGTTTCCTTTTCTTCACACACTCACATCGTATGGCAAAGTTCAACAAAACAAAAACATACTATGGTTTTATTGAGGTATATTTGAGTATACTATTTCTGAGTCGCTTCACGTGGTATCCTTATTGCACGTGGTTGTGTGCCTCTGTTGAATAAATATACAATATATTTAATCAACCAAAACCAAGGCAATGCTATTTTCTTATATTTCATATCATCATTTTCAGTAAATAGTTTGCACGGAATACTAACCACGTGGACATTGTATACGACGAGAAAATTATTCAATAACATTACATTATCGTTTACGTGCATTAATAAGAGTAGCTCTACAATGTTGACGTGTTGAAGTTAATAAAAACCGACATGTATATTATATCGGAACAATTGATACGATCAGAGGTAACACGCTGACAGTTTGGCGCGCGTGTGACGGTAGAGCTGTTGCACGTCTTTCAAGATCATGGAACTGGAGGCGCCGAATATCAATGGGTTGACAAAATGCGGTACAATATGCAGGTGTTTCCTGATATGGTACAAGTGCAGGTAAGTCAAACAACATTGAAATGACGAATATTAATTGTTCAATACCGCGAAAGTTTATTTAATTTATCTATACGTATCATATACTGTGCAAAAGAACCGTTTCTCCCCGTCAAAACTGATATACGATATGGAGCAGTCAGTTGATGGAGTAACTAAAAGTATGCGTATATATATAGGGCCTATACGGACATGTATTCAATACCAAAGTAACGTTATAAATTACTATTGAGGGCGAATCTTGTCAGAGTACGTAGATGCGGTTAGGTAAACTTTTGTAAAATAAAACAACATATTTTGTATTGTGTATTTTTCGCTTAGTTTAATAACAGTTCAAAATAATTACAAAATTGCACATTTTAATAGCGCTTTTAAAAGACATCATAACAATAATGATTTCGTTCTGGTACCTTAACGGCGAAAACAGAACACACCTCGCTTTCGCAAGGGCTTACCTATCAACAACATTATATTTAAAGTAATTTACAACACAACACGACATGTATACACATGGGCAGTAGTGTGCTACGTCAGTCACAGAAGAGGCCAATTTTGATTGGAGCAACTGCTGGTAGAATGACAGACAGATAGTTCATGAATTACCGAGAGTTGTCGAATGACAAGAAAACACGGCCACCACCTGACTATCTGGGCGATTACAACTACCGCTATTTACAGCAATCACCTCCGCGCAGGTGCCCATTCTACCGTTGTGTCAGGAATCAGCCTTGTATTTATGGTGAACGCGTTAGAGTTTCGAGCCACACGATATATATTCGGGGGATAATATCTACTTTCACAATGTGGCCGACGTGTGAAGTTATAAAACGGTGAAACTGGATGAAGGTAGTATCGAAGAAACGCTCAGCTGAATAAGCTCTGAAGCAGCAAGTAATTGAAGAACTGTGTAGCTGAACGTTGGAATACATACCTGATGTGATATCGAATCACGTCTTCACGTATCTTGTTTGTAGACGCTTATGTGACATTTTGCCTGAACATTCATATATGCCAAAGTGGAGGTTACAGGATGCGTCAACTTGTAGACAAAACGCACAATCTATGTAACACATATCCATGGTGTGTAAAATAGTGGAGCATTTGAAGGAAATGTCTGGAGCGATAAATATAAATACGTAAAACACTTGAAGTTCAGTTGACGATACATCAACTGAGGTTAATGCCCGTCAATCGTCACGGAAAGATTAATTTGCCGAACAACATATGCATTACGTTTTGATGGATCCTGAATATATAGGATCATTCAAACACTTATAACACTTGTTAGCTGTGTACACATTGCGGGTGTATAATCCAATAAGTGTGGCAGACAACATGGATTCATTAAACACTACTTCAAACGGGACAAGCGATTCGAACCCATTGCAGACTTCTTTAAATACAAACTGGGATTTAGCGAAAAACACTGGAATACAACAACATGGGTATGCGAATTTTATGTTGTTAATGCTGTCAGCGCTAGGTTTACCTGGTAATGTTCTTGTATGTGCGGTCTACGTAACAAAGATGACAACGTCTACGCGAGTGTACATGTTTGCACTGGCCGTCATTGATTCATCTGTATGCGTTTGCGGAATTGTGCTGACAGTGGCCGATACTAGTTTTGTTACAGGTATTGTATTTCTTCAAATCATCAATACGTCATTGTGGTTGTCCATGTTTCTTCTGGTGTGTGTGTCAATTGAGCGCCTTATTGCAGTTAGAAGACCGCACTCATTCAGTGTGAATCCACTACACGCGAAGAAGGCTCTAATTGTATTAGCTCTGGCTGCAGTAATATTCTACATAACTGACGGTGTCTTAGCATTTATGCACGCACGGTATGAACGCGTCTTCTTAGTAGGCTCTGTAAGTTTATGCATCGCCGTTATGACCATATGCTACATATTAATTGCGGCAACGCTTTTACAAAAATTGAAAGCCTCTCGTATAAAAACCGGAGTTCTAAACACGACAACAACAAATTTAACAACACAAACAAATTTAACAACACAAACATATGATGCTTGTACTCGGTATACTAAGCCGGGACAAGCACATACATCTGACCGTAAACCAAATATTCAGTTTATCTCAACGAATACTGTGCCTGTGACAATTGCCAACAAAATAACTGCATCGCAATCCAAAAACGTCAAAGGAGTGTTTTTGATGTTCATCATCACTGTTGTTTTCGTAGTTTCCTGGATGCCAGGCTGGTTGTCTATTGCGGGCGTTTCTATGTCGCCAAAAGTCTTTCGACTATTTATTGTTAACTCAGTTGTCAATCCGTATATATACGGTGTTGCCAGCGCCATGTTCCGGGAGGACGTGCGACAGTTCTACCGTCAGACACGCGTTAAACTATCAGCGTGTTATCACTGACCGTATCCATTTGTTCTATTACAAATATTAACTCGCAACGTTTGTGAATGTAAATTATTCAATTAAAATATGAATATGTAATGATAATTAGAATATTGAACATTGTCTTCGTTTTAGTGTTTTATTGATTAAATACGCTTTGCCTCTCTCTCTCTGTCTCTCTCTCTGTCTCTCTCTCTCTCTCTCTCTCTCTCTCTCTCTCTCTCTCTCTCTCTCTCTCTCTCTCTCTCTCTCTCTCTCTCTCTCTCTCTCTCTCTCTGTCTGTCTGTCTGACTGTCTGTCTGTCTGTCTGTCTGTCTGTCTGTCTCTCTCTCTCTCTCTCTCACTATCTTTCTCTCTCTCTCTATGTCTATATATATATATATATATATACATATATACATATAGGTATATATATATTTATCTCTCTCTCTCACTATCTTTTTTTTTCTCTCTCTCTGTCTATATATATATATATATATATATGTATATATATATATATATATATGTATATATATATATATATCTCACTCTCTTTCTCTCTCTCCCCCTCTCTCTATTTCTCTCTATGACACTCTTTAATTTTGTACTGTACAAACGCACACGCAAGCATGTATACAAGGCCACTCACGGGCATCGCTATATCAGCGTTTCCGCCAGCAGGGTTAAAGAGTAAATTATGTACACACACACAATTATTCTGTGGTACAGATACGTACCAAAATAAGTCGTTTATAGTGGCAAAGAATAAGCTATTATGTGATTAACTAAACGTGGTATTCACTGCGGGTTTGAAGCCTTCTCCTCAGGATAGAACATGGCGTACCGGTATATTGGTAGGCCTAGTGTAAAGAATACGGCGTGGTGTCATGGCTGTATATTTTTCACGATATTTTGGAGTGTTAATTTGTTCTGGGTGAAAAAAAAAACTTAACAAAATAGCATACTAAGTCACCAATTGGACTATTTATTCAGAAATGTGAAGGCAAGTTTTCAGTTTTCATGCTGACTGTTACATTTGTCATTCATTCTTCTACGAAACATGGACATGATCACCATGAGCCGTGCTGGATTTCCGACTCCAAATGCCGGGAAATCTCTTCTCCGATCATTTATAAATGCATGTTTTTCTGGGGGAGAGCCGCCACACCCCGACCCATCGGGTCGCCTAAGGCGCCTGTGACAGGTTCGCTTGCCAGTTATGTGGTCTAAAAATTGACAAACTCCGTACCCTAATTGTTTTATCTGGCGGAAACACTGCACATAGATAATATGAAACAATAAATTGTATCCAAACTTTAGTCACATTGTCATTTAATATAAAAAGCAAGTCATGTTTCATATAGAAGAAAAGTCAGTGTGTGTGTGAACTTAGGAATATAACAGGACATTGCATTTGCAAACGTGTATACAACGTATAATCTGCAGGTAAAACATTGATATACTATTTTCAGGTGATGAAAATCGTAAAATAATTTGCACTGTTTATGTTTAGTACATATTTTTTTGGCGAACGAATGCATGTTAAACGATAGCCATTGATCGCAATCAGTTACTATTTTATACAATAATACGGTATTCCTCTCATAGTCTCTCTCAGAAAACACGTTCATTAGTAACAATTATCATACTACCAAATTCTGGATAATTGACAATGATACAACCTCGGTATGGTTTAATTATGCTAGTCAATGTCATACGACTTACGTGTCTAATACCGACATTATTATTATTTACGATACAATGCGCTAGTGTGTTGATATATTTATATTCGTGTTGTGGATACATATATGTAAATCGTATGACTGTACGTTTTTATTGTGATGTTGAGTGTCTTAAAAGTAAACTCAATTTGACAATGTGATTAGTCGTTCATGAATGTATTGAAACATTACTTTTTGTGCAGTGCGTTATATTTAGCAAACGCATGTTAAACGATAGCCATCTGTTGCAATCAGTTACTATTTTATAAAATTGTACGGTATTCATTTCATCGTCTCTCTCAGAAACCAAGTTCATTAGTAACAATTATCATACTACCCAATTCTGGATAACTTACAACGATACAAACTGAGTATGTTTTAATTATGCTAGTCAATGACATACGACGTATGTGACTAATACTCACATTATTATTATATACGATACAATGCGGTATTGTGTTGGTATATTTATGTTCGTGTTGTGGATACATATTATGTAAATCGTATGACTGTACGTTGTTATTGTAATGTTGAGTGTCTTAAAAGTAAACTCAATGTGACAATGTGATTAGTCATCCATGAATGTATTGATACATTTGTTTTTTTTGCAGTGCGTTATATTTAGCTACCTGAACATAACTACAGGTACGGCGAATTGTAAACATGCCATGTAATTACGAAATTACACGTGATATATACGTGCTATATTGCATATGTCACGTTCTCACTACATGGTATCCATGCTATTATTGTTTGCATATGTTTATCCTAGTGGATATGTATGTTACGATATTTTAAATAGTATTTGGGCACATACATATTACAGACATATTGTACGCATAATAAAATTCTTGTCGATATAATTGTCACTTGTCTCGTAACTAATATCAGCTGAACTATGACTTAGGAATTTCGTATGTTTGGACCTTGCTATTCAAGCTGTCTTTCTATATATGTATTTCTATCTCTGTCCCTGTCCCTGTCTTGAGTATTCTCTGTCCCTGTCCCTATATCAGTCTCTCTCTCTTTATTTATCTCTTCTCTCTGCCTCTTTCTCTTTATCTCACTCTATCTCTATTTCTCTTTGTTTCACTCACTCTCCCTCCCCTTTCTCTCTATGCATATATTCCTATACCTTCACGTGCATGACTTCCTTGCGTGGCCCTCTGTTTATGCTTTTTAAGTGACCAAGAAAGATATGGCCAGCAAGTAAATTTCAAAATATTATCATTTCTCAATCGTTTTGTTATTTCAAAATGGCCACGTGTATGGCAAGATAAAATGTCACCGTATAATGTTTTGCAATATTACATACACTATGACCCGGAGTTTTTTTCTCGAAAACGCATTATAATATCCAATCATAATGATATTACAGTGTTGCATAATAAGACTTAGGAGTTTCGTATGTTTTGGTAGTGCTACTCAAGCTCTCTTTCTCTCTCTGCCTCTAAATATATATGTATATATCCCTATCTCATGTAGAGTATGTCTGGTTACATGTATGTCTGTCTCTCTCTATAGATAATATATATCTGCACACACACACGTTCATCAAGTTCAGCAATGTGCTATTCACAATGATTCCACAAACACAGACTATCGAATCAGCTACGGCCAAAGCAAATATGTACACTGATATCGATGTTCTCATTCGTTGCAAATAGACAAGCACCACAAGAACATTACCTGGCAATCAAAATACACATTTAAACAAAGCAGTGTTAAGATATTTCACTGGTTCAGCAGTGTTATTCACATTTACATCGAAGCTCTCATTGAAGAACGGTTGTACCAATTTGGATGCACGAACGCACACAGACAAATACGCACACACTCACTCACACACACACACACACACACACACACACACACACACACACACAAACAAACACACACTCTCTCACACACACACACACACACACACACACACACACACACACACACACACACACACACACACACACACACACACACACACACACACACACACACACACACACACACACACACACACACACACACACACACACACACACACACATTGACATTCGAATACGAACCGAGTTCACGTCCGTCCGTCCGTCCGTCCGTCCGTCACATGTATGATGTGGCTAGCCACCAGCATAGCACACACTGAGAGTGTACATATGAATTGCGCTGCAGTGTATGTATGTTTCCCCGAAAAAGGGCGCTGTCTTGCAGGTCTAATTAGGTATGTCGTCTGTTTCCGTCTGAAATAACCATACATTCATATTACAAATCAAATCATATGTTTTTTATACTTATTCTATTTCAATAATATTATTGTGGATGATGCAATGGTATTAACTAATTAATATTTTCTCAACGGTTGATATATCCGTGAAGTCTACATAATTATGTGACACATCTTAGTGTAAAATAGATTGTCAAACAGATGCAAACAGAAGAAGGAGCTATTCTAAGGCAGTGATTGAGAGGGCAATGAGGAAAGAGAGGGTGTTTATGGGCGATTCCATTTTGAGAAAGACGGACAAAACACTGAGCGAGGGGAAAGACGTCGTTGTTTGTCTACCGGGGGCTAGAATTGAACATGTCACTGACAGGGTAGAGAAGGTATTGGGACATGGCAAGGGGGGGTCTATACTGGTACATGTAGGAACAAATAATGCAGACAGGGAGGGAACAACTGCGATAGTACAGAAGTATAGACAGTTAGTGAGGAAGCTAAAGAAGACAAGAGTTGAACAGGTTATTCTGTCAGGAATTTTGCCAGTAATGGGAGGAAGGGGGGCACCGTATAGAAACTGCAAGAGGATGGCGATCAACGCACTAGTTCAGCAGATGTGTGAAGAAGAGGGGGTGGGATTCACAGATTTATGGGGATACTTTGTTGGGAGGGAAGATATGTACATGAGAGATGGCCTCCATCTTAGTGGAAAGGGGGCAGAAGTTTTCTCAGAGAACCTGCTGCGATCTGCTGACAGTGGAACAGGTTGCATCTATTTAAACTAGATTCGCAGGGGGGACTCACAGAAAATCCTGAAAATGAAGGCATATATAAAGACAGCATAAATAAATCAGCAAATAAACAAGGCTGAAGCCGAGAGAATAAGATGGCATAAGATGGCAGCAAACAAGGCAGTTACTAAAGCAAGAGATGAAAAACAGCAGGAATTATGTGATAGCATTGAAGAAGACGGAGGGAAAAACAGATCTTCAAACTTGCCAAGGATAGAGACAGAGACAGCAAAGATAACATACGAACATCAGCAATGAAGGGAAGCGACGGGACACTGGTCACTGGAGCAAAACAAGAGCTGGGTGTTTGGGAGAAGTACTTCAAGAAACTACTAAATCTGGAGGAAGAATATGAGATAGAGATACATCATACGGAAAGAAGAAAGCTGGAGATCAGGACATTAACCGAAGAAGAGACGGACAAAGCACAGAAGAAGATGAAAACAGAAGAGTCTGTAGGAGTGGATGAACTCTCGGTGGAAATGCTGAAAACAAACAGACTATTTGGAATCAAGTGGCTGACGAAGCTGTTTAATGATTGCTTCACAACAGGAGAGATACCAGCAGAATGGCGAAGAGGCGTGATTGTGCCGATATGGAAGGGGACGGGGACGGGGACATCCATTACCCAGGTATATATATATTGAGGCATCATATTACTGAGCGAAGCCCTGAAATTGTTGGCAAGGATACTGGATGCTAGAGCAAAATCGGAGAGAATCAGCTTGGATTTATGAAAGGGAGAAGAACAGATGATCGATCGTTTGCCATTACACAAATTATTGAGAAGAAGAGATAATTTAAGAAGGATGTAGCATTCGTTTTGTAGATCTCGAAAAGGCATTTGACACCGGGCCGAGAGAACTCGCATTTGCAGTCATGAGATGGATGGAGGTCGGAGAAGCAGAAGCCAGAATGGTTGAGGATATGTACAACGAAACAACAGCGGTACTGAGAGTCGAAGGAGACACATCGGAACAATTTGGAGTGGACGTAGGACTCAGACAGGGAAGTGCCTTGAGTCCCCTGCTTTTCATTATGGCGATGAACCTGATCAGTGGAAAGTTATCGGAGCAGGAAGAATTTAACAAGATACTGTATGCAGACGTCCTAGCAGGGGTGGCTGATAACAAAGAGAAACTACAAAAAGCATTGCACGAATTGAGTGATACCTTGAGAAAACACGGCCCCCGAATGAATCTGGAGAACTCTGAAGAAATGTTGATATGTCAACAGTAGGTAGATCTGCATGTAGTTGTTGACGGAAAGACCATCAAACAAGTGAACAGCTTTGTATACCTGGGCGGTACAGTGTGTGAGGATGGAAGGAGTAGTAAAGAAATACAGAGGAGGGTGCAAGCAGGAGCAGCAGCATGGAAGAGGGTAGAAGGCATCGTGTGGGACAGAAAACTAAAGAAACAAGTGAAAGTAAAAGTGTTGGAAGCCTGCGTTGTACCAGCCTGTATATATGGGTTGGGAACACTGCCACTGCCAGAGAGACAGGAGGAGAAACTACTGGTAGCAGAAAACAACTGGGTCAGAAGAATATGTAGAGTAACGCGAGAGGATAGAAGGAAAATGAAGGAATTGAGAGAGCAGATTGGAATGATAAAACAACTAAAGAGGAAAGTACCGGTACCAGAGTAAGATGGTCGGGGCATGTACATAGAATGGGTGAAGACAGACTGGCCAAAAGAGCGTGGAAAGTAGAAGAGGGTGGCAGACGAAGAAGACGAATACAAAGGTTGAGATGGAACGGCAGCATAAAACGAGACCTGGGGAGGGCTGACGAGAACAGCCATGAATGGATGGCCATTGCGAACGAGAGAGAGAGAGAGAGAGAGAGAGAGAGAGAGAGAGAGAGAGAGAGAGAGAGAGAGAGAGAGAGAGAGAGAGAGAGAGGGAGAGGTGGGAAGAACTGGTAAGAAAAGTAGAAGAAGCTACTGGAGTGACGTTGTCCCAACCCCGCAAGGCAGCAAGGGGAAGAAGGAGAAGAAAAATATATAAAAGAGACATTCATATAATAATTTTGCAAATAGCTTGACACTTTGGTAGAAGAAAATTAAATTTTGTTAGCAATAAGTTTGTAGTCAAAACAAAAAAGGTCTTAACATAATTTATTTCAGCCATTGTGGATTGGCATATAGTCAGTGCGGGCGTACATTCAATCGTATTTTATCTCACAGTTACTTACTATGATTGTGAAACAAATTATAATTGCTGCGTACGTAGTCAATCTTATTCAATCTCACTGTTACTACTAGTAACCCACTATTTTAGACATACATTTACACATTGAACAATAACAGTGCCAAGGATGTATTTTTTACATTTATCTGTAAGGATTGTTAAAGTCGTATCCACAAAGTGTGTTATTCGGTCTGGTGAACAACATAACTGAAATAATAATTAACTACAAACATACAAATTCAGAGCACATTCTTCGCATCATAATGACAACTTCAACATGTTAGCCAACCAAAAAAGAAATGAATTTTGATCATATTCAACTGTCAATCAAGTCTTGCTAAAATTAACACATTCAGTGTAATTATACTACACAAGTAGACATAGTGGGGCTATTGATTTACACCTATATCACATAATATCACTTCAGTCGTAACGAAAGCACATCAACGCGGAGGCTTAAAAGTTCACCATAATATTATCAGTCAATACGTACGCACTACAGACAGTTCATAGGCACTTTGACGATCATTAACATCACTTGATCAAAATTGTAATTCCGGCAGACGTACATAAAACGAACAAAAAAAGGAATTGCAAGATAGCACGACTACAATTAATTTTAAGTCAAAAATTAATACAACAATCAATATTACATATTCAAAAGCACTTTTATCAAACATAAATATTGTAAATATATATATATATATATAAATTCATACATCACACATTATTTGTAATTATTCTGTACAATGTACTGTCAGGTCGATGAAATGACGTGTGCAATACCTTTGCGTGTAGGCAATGTTTATAATAAACTACTTGTGTAACTCATTATAGTTAGGTATAATTGATACACGCATTTATACTGTGTGCGTGTGTAACTCATTATCCGTACATATACTTGATATACGCAATTATATTGTGATCACTGAATATCAGGTGACTTGGATATTCCACTTAACAATGTCCATATTAGTCTCATTGATTGTCAAATACGACGTGTGATGATAATTTTTTAAATCGTTTATGAGAACTCTTAAGTCAAATAGCTTTGAGTGTTTATCAATGAAATATAGTGTACACTGAGAAAGTTAAAACATGTGCTATATAATATGTGTGTATATCATTTAATTCAATAATTATCAGTCAAGTAAAGTAATGTTCCTACATAGCTCAGCATCCGCAGAACTGCTCGAAGCGCTGTAAATTGTATTAAAACAAACTGCTTTGAGTGTTTATTAATGAATCATAGCGTACACTGAGAAACCTAAAACTAAAACATATGCTAAATAATATGTATGTATCACATTTAATTCAATATTTATAAGTCAAATAAAGTAATGTTCCTACATAGAACAGCATCCGCAGGACTGCTCGAAGCGATTTACATTTTACTCCCTGGCAGACTTATTCAATTGAACACCAACTGGACTTTTGGAAGAGCGACTAACCCAACCCAACTTCTTGCAGAATATTTAAGAGTCTCCACACACTCCGCTAAATATAACCTGTGGAAATTATCTCTTAAATATGTGCTTTCAAAGAAACTAAATGCAGTAACGTATGGTTGTGGGGAATTATGATCCAAATTAGTAATCACTGTGAAATAATGTGCCATAATGTATCCATGCCGTGCAGTGTCTGGTGGGAAGTAGATTCCTTTGCAGAATATAAACCGATCATTGTTGAACTTCAAGATATTTCATTGTAATATATGATTTACATTTGTATTATTAAGTTAATAGTATTACCACACAGCTAGTTAAGAAAAACGACATATGCAGTCAAATAAGACTCAATATTATACACGTTATATGCCAACAAGCGGCCAGCTTGACGCGTGTTTGGCTGTAGAACAGTTGCACGTCTTGCCGAAACCGACTGATCGCAGCGTAGAGGTACAGATTGGTGACATAGTTTACACAATTACATCGCCACGTAGTCAGCTAAATATGAAGGCCAATGTTGAACAATCACTCTGGCAGTCATAAGTCTACTGCAACGGCTGTGATATTGAACTCCAAGAACAGACATTTACCGTTATTGGTTTGTGTAGCAGTGATTTTGTTGGCGGCACTGAAGCTGATTGCGGTGCGTCAATCTGCACATTTGATTTAGCCTTGGTAGATGCATGGTCGGATCCCGGGTCACTGGGCCGTGAAGTTTCGTTTTTCGATATGTTAAAAGCCGGTGTATGGATGACCAAGAACATAAATTGCTACGCTGTTATTGGCCTTTAGCATCGACATATTTATGTTGACCAACTAACCATGGTACATGACGCAACTTAGTTGCAGCGAATCAATTCTCGAATCGGTTCAACAACTGTTGTGCATGATTAAATCGACACGCAACTCGAATTCTTTTGAGATGCGAAACATCGTACATTGCAGGACTGGTCAAAGTTTGTTGATCAAACACGCAACTCGCAACAAAACTTGTACAGTGTACGGCCATCATTATACGTATTGTTAAAATGTGCAGTTTAATAATTACTTTGCATGTACATTAAACTAAGCGAAACATACACCACGAACACAATGTTTTTTAAATATTATAAACGATTTAGCTATGCGCATCTACTTAGTCTGAAAAGAAGCGTCAGAAATATTAAGTTATTAAGTTATGTTGGCATTCAATATTGGTCCGACGCTATCCACATTTCGTTGTAACAGACAAACAAACAGATTATTTAAACAATGTTCACAAAGGTACACATTGTGTTGTTAAACTCACATCGCGTATTATCAAAACTGCCAACACATGTCATATGCATCACCTAAACAGCCTAATTTGGAGAGGGCTAACTAAAACATCAACGGATCTCTTAATTAAAGGTAGAGGTCTACACTTGTTACGATATTCCGTGACCGACGTATAACTGTTTATATCACGTCTCAGCTCTGTCACGATATTGCGTGACCCTCGCACGTAAGTAGTTTAGTTTAGACTATATTTGCACGCAAAGTGATTGGACTCGCTTTTCCATCGACCTGATGGTACACTTTTGAGAAAAGTGATTGTTTTACGACATTGTCAGGTAGAACAAAAAGAGATGATGCACCACACAGTATATTTATATATACAACATCGGGCTTTTAAAGAAGATATTTCGGATTCTTCCTGATAGCGTTTCGAACATTGTTAATTTCTTCATACACATGGGTGCGTATATATATATATATGTACGCATGATTGCAGGTATACATTCATGCATGCACTTACGTATGTTACAAACTCACCAAAATGCTTAGTGTGTTTCCGCTCTGTTCCGTGTCTCAAGGGAACATTTTGAGAAATATGATACATAGCTTCTAGTGGGGAGGTGGCGAAAACGTGAAATCATAGTGTTAAAGGATGCATAACAATGCTATTGTATTCGATCTTTCCTAATCAACTTGCTAAGCTGCCTATCTGTAATCATATGTATGTTGCGGCCTTCTGTCCAATAAATGTGCTCATGGCATACAACTAAATGTCAGGTGTAATCCTGTCTTATTGAGCTTCGTGAGTGATTGAGCTCCGGACTCTCGAGTCTCGACTGAGAGAACGCGGGTTCGAATCCTGTGCGGCGGTGTCGAACCATTTGCAAGTCCGTTTAATCTACATTGCTTCAGTTCATTCAGCTGTATGGATGGGTATCTTGCAATAGACTGCGGTGTATATTAGTGTACGAAGCATATTCGTGCACAAATTGCAGCGTGGTGTAATGCTTCCCAGAGAAATCCAGATGGTTTAAATTGAACAGTCGAACAGGTCTGCAAGGCAGTAAAATGTAAAGTGCTTTGGGCAATTCCGAGGACTGGATACTGCGCTATATGAGAACGTACCTCTTACATTCATCCTATTAATCTCAATTGCATCACGCTAATTATCCATTGAAAATTCAACGCCCTCTTTGAAATGAATGAATCAACAAGTGCGATCAACGCACTAGTTGAACAGATGGGTGATGTAAAGGGGGTGTGATACACAAATTTATGGGGATACTTTGTTGGGAGGGAAGACATGTTCATGAGAGATGGCCTCCATCTGATTTCGCAGAGGACTTGCTACAATATGTTGACAGTGGGACAGGCTGCATCTGTTTAAACTAGATTCGCAGATATGCCCGAAACTGGAGGTATAGATAAAGACAGCAGAAATAAATCAACAAAGAACAGCCTGGAAAACTGTTCTAAATCAGGATAAAAGTGCGTTTGTTTAAATGAATGAATATAATAAACAAGAGAAGTGAACTAAACATCATGGTAGAAGATAATGAGCCTCACATAATAGGTATAACCGAATTATGGGCCACCACTGATATATCATATGCCGCATTGAGACTAACAGGCTATGTAATATTTAGGAAAGATAGAATAGGAAGAAAGGGAGGTGGAGTTATTTTATATATTAAAGAATCTCTCCAGGCTTATGAAATAAAATTAGAAAGAGAAGCAGATTGCGAAGAAGCTGTTTGGTGTAACATAGTTACAAGAAACTCAACGTTAATAGTTGGGTTAGTTTATCGAAGTCCAAACATAAGCAACGAAGAGAATGAAAAAATACACAACGCTATAAGGGAAGTAAGCAAACGGGACTTTATTATTATGGGGGATTTTAACCATGGTCATATACAATGGAAATCTCTACAGAGTATGGGGAGTGAGGAACACAAGGTTTTGTTTTAGTTCAAGATACGTTCATTTCTCAACATGTGCTAGAACCAACCAGAGGTGAGAATGTGTTAGACATCGTTTTGTTCTCACGCAATGAATTAGTTGACTATGTCAATATATATGAACCACTGGGGAGTAGTGGTCACAACCAGATACATTTCACCATCAAAGTAAAATCATAAAGGAATACTAAAAAGCAGAATAGGATCAATTTCCACAGAGGAAGGTGTAAGGACATGAGGAAATATTTAGCAAAGATAGACTGGAATAACACACTGAAGAATAAGACAGCAACGGAATGTTGGAAATTCTTAAAGAATAAATTTAAGTGCATAGTCGATAAATGTTTACCTTTCAAAAACAAGGGAATCGGTCCAAAAAGAAACGCTTATCGAAATAAGCCATTAGAAAAATTAAGTATAAACAAATGATGTGGAAGTCATATAGATGTACTGGAAACGATGAAGACTAGAACATTTATAAAGAAGCACTGATCCAAGCTACAGTTGAAATTAGAAATTCAAAAGAGAAGCTTTAAACACAAATTAGCTAGTAATATAAAACATGACAGCAAGAGTTTGTATGCGTATGTTCGATGCAAACAGAAAGTTCAGGATGAGGTCGGTCCTCTAGAAGGTAGTGCTGGAAATAAAATATCCGAAGGATTCTTACTGGCAAAAGACCTGAATGAGTATTTAAGTTCAGGGCAGATTCAAACTATTTAGGACAGTTAAGTGTAACTCCGGAAATGGTAGCTAAGCCCAAATTACTATTGGAAATTCTAGAACAAATTAGCGTACCGATTGCAACAGTTTTCATTTGATGGTTAGAAGAGGGAGTGGGTCTTTTAGAATGGAAAGAGGCAAACAGTATACCGTTATTTCAACAAAGTTCGCGAAACAAGTCAGACAATTATACACCAGTGAGTTTAACATCAGTGATTTGCAAACTATTAGAAAAACTAATAAAAGATCACATGGTGGATTTTCTTGTTAAACATAACTTGATAAACCCTTCTCAACATGGTTCTTTAAAAGCGAGGTTATGCTTAACAAATGTGTTATGTTTTTTGGAAGTCATCACGAAATGGGTAGATGAGGGGTCACCAGTAGATATAATATTCTTAGATTTCGCTTTCGACAAAGTACCATATCAAAGATTACTGCTTAAACTAGTGGCCCATAGCTTAGGAAATGGTATAATAAACTGGATAGAAAAATGGCTGATTAACAGACGACAACGAGTAGTAGTTGATAGGGCGGCTTCAAACTGGAAATCGGTATTGACTGGGGTACCACAGGGATCAGTACTAGGACCTATATTATTCTTAATATTTATCAACGATTTGGATGATGATATAACAAGCAAGGTTTTGAAATTTGCCTCATATATAATCGAATGCTTTTTCACTGTGTCACTGCGCTGCGCACATGCACACAAGTATATTACAAGTATATTATATATGTACATGTATGTATGTATACATGTATATCTGCATACATACATATGTATATATATAAATATATATATATATATATGTATATATATATATACATATATATATATATATATATATATATACATATACATATATAATATAGTTAAGTATATATATATATATATGTATATATATATATATATACATATACGTATATAATATATATATATATGTGTATATATATATATATATATATACATATATACATAAAAATATAGTTATGTATATATATATATATATATACATATATAATATATTTAATGTTCATGTTAAAGCTGCTTACTCAACGTATTCAACTTAACGAAACACTGGGGTCGCTGTTCAATGAGAAATGCAGTTTACCACAGAAGGTCGAATACACGTAGAGACGCAATATTTGTTGATGGATATGCCAAAGGATATCTTGTCCAGTTGCTACTGAAGTTATTTATCCGTGTGGCAATTTTATTCAGTATCGAAATTGTTTATTTTAAGACGGCGCTAATTTGATTACATTACTGACACCGTCACAAATAATGGTTGGTTATTGTTAGATATGACTATACTGCGGTAATATAGGATGATAGGGAGATCAAATGTGCAGACATATGAGAGGGTAATATGTATATATATATATATATATATATGTTTGGTGTAAAAATGTAGATCTCATTAAAATATCGAAACAATTAAAGTGTCTGATTTATGTTGTGTTATGCTACAATCAATATTGTTAGTTGAATATTACTCTGAGAATACGACTACTTGACCGCATGACTGCAAATAAAGACGACCAAATCGCCACAAACTAAATAACCGAAAATGGATAAAGAGTGAAAGCCTAGTTTATGTGATAAACCATTTTATTGTTAATATATGTATAACTATTATTTATTTGAACAACTTGCATACGATTAATTGTTTTTGGAGGTGTTGTTTGAATTTCAGGTGTAGGGTGTCCTAATTTGATGCGATGATTCTACACAGTGTTGTATAATTTGTTTTCTACACAAATATTGATCACAGTGAACCATGGCCTTATTACTAGCAAAATCGTAAAATAACGCTTCAAAATGGTTTGTTGTATAAAGTGTAACGTGTGTGTTACATAACGAGTGAGTCATACGTGAGAGGTGTAACATGTGTGACAGGTGTACCAGGTGCAAAAGGCGCAGCATGTAAAACGGGTGTAATCGGTGTGCTATGTGTCACAGATGTAACATGTAAGACAAGAGTTAAACATGTAACCGGTGTGACAGGTGTGAAAAATATATATTAGTATCAATGTTGTATGGCATGTTAACCGGTGTGACAAGTGTAACATGTGTGATAGGTATATATTCGTTGTGACATGTGTACCTCTTGAGGTATAGAACATTCGAAAACGTAGACATACGTTTTCGACTACTCTCACTGCCGTTTTGTGGCTTCGGCAAGCTTCTACGTTACGTCAGCCTAAATCAGCATCTAGACATTTAAAATGGTGGAATAGTATTTAGGCAGTACCTACAGACAGACCAAATAAGACAATCTGGCATTGCAATGTACATGACGACAGTAGTATGTAGGCGATTTTGGATGAGCATCCTGCGGTGTTTAAGCGATATTAGGGAGGTTTCGAAAGCCTCCCCCCTGAGCATGAGTAGTCACGTGACCTGCGTGAGTAGTCACGTGACCTGCGCCACCTAGCGGAAAGAAGTGTACCTAAGCACCCGTAGTGCCATCTAGCGACTCGGACTTTAAAACATGTGATGTATGTATGTATGAAGAATTAGTACTAAGGGAATAACTATTAAAACTCACAGTTTGAAAGTTGATTAGGTTGTTAATGATAACGAGGAGTGTAGAGAGGTATTAGTTGTGTATGAATGCACGTGTATGTGAGGGGTGTGTATGAATGTGCGTGTATGAAAGAACTAACGAAACACAAGAGTATACGAGTGCACACGTATTTTATTGACGAATGATACAAGCATATAATATGAAACCGTGTTTTATTAAGCGAAGTACTTGTGGGTGAGTGAACACCACGACAGAGGTCGTGAGCTTAGGGGTCAATACGACCACGCCAGTGGCTCGTGGGATGACGATGATGGTACGACTTACGGGTGAGTGAACACCGCGTCAGAGGTCGTGAGCTTACGGGTGTGTGACCACCGCGCCATAGGCTCGAATCGTTAATGACGATGATGATGATATCTGTTCGTTAATGAAACACGGTTATTGCAGTTGTTTAAGCCAATCGAATACGCGGCAATCGTTTGCTACCAGATCAGTGCCGAAACCTTTTACGAAATCCTTCATGACAAGTCCACGACATCGAAACATGAGATAAGCAACACAGATTCGTCCACAAACGTTAGACACGGGACTCTGCAGTCTCTTAGAATTTATGAAGAATTAGTACTAGGGGAATAACTATTAAAACTCACAGTTTGAAAGTTGATTAGGTTGTTAATGATAACGAGGAGTGTAGAGAGGTATTAGTTGTGTATGAATGCACGTGTATGTGAGGTCGTCAACAACATGTTAGCATTCAAAAAGCACATTTGAATAGTTTGTTAGCGTTCAACGATCTCAGCATCCCAATCTTCGACAACATCCTCCACCAGGGAAGGAACAGGGTCTGCATCAAAGGGAGTCCGTGTCGCCAGGAGTTCGCGTAGTACGTGACAGAACAAGTAATAATGATTGTCGCGGTGCTCCTCCTCTCTGAAACATATATGAAAACTTTGTATATATATATATATGAATTATATTATGCAAAGTACAGCCGGGTGGAATAAGCCAGTGATGTAACCAGACACCGCGTAGGGAATCGACATACGATAAAAGGGCAAGCTAGATCAACGGACTATGATATACGTAATGGAGACGTCTGCTGACGTGATCGGTAACCAAACACCGCATACCTAGTCGAAACGACAAGAGATCAAGTGAGATCAGCATACACATAGATAAGAAAGACTGTGTATATACATTGGAGAGAATGAGAAAAGGGGTAAGAGAAAACATAAATAAGGTAGTAAAATATTGTTGTAATCGTTGAACACTCACGTGCAATCCTCAATACTGGAGACACTCCAGGTATCATTGCAATCCTCAATACGGGAGTCACTGGAGACACTTCCTGTCAGACTCCAGGTAGCAGCATCGGTGGCACCGGCAGACCTGAAAGGTAATATAGATAACCGTGACACATAACGAACGTAAGCATAAGGAATAATAGAGGTGAGACATCAAGCGATAAAATACAAAGTTTGCAGCACTTACTTGTTGGAAACATATAATATTCATCTTGTCCTCGGGACATGCCTTGTCGTGTGCGCTCGCCATCTTCAGCAGTCGGAGTGAAGTTGCGTTGTTCGAAGTCGGTAGAAAGTCATATGCTCCACTAGAGTTTTGTTAGGTTTATATACACAAACCCGATAGAGGCGTTAAGTCTTTTCAATCACGAGACTGTACAAACAATGGAGTCACGAGTTGAACTCCGCTCTCTGCCCGTACTCGTTAGCGGGTGCAGTATGAGATAAGCCGCGTGACTCGACACTCACGAGAAGCCACTACGCTACGTCCATCCATACACGTGTTCCAACTTCCAACAGTTTACTTACCACAATTCTCATTCTTCAAACTGTCATATACATCTTGTGTCACAGGTGCTCGTTAGCGGGTGCATTCCGTACATGGTCTAGTCTGTCACATGTTTGCCTTCCATACATGGTCTAGCTTGTTACATGTTTGCCTTTCATACATGGTCTAGCTTGTTACATGTTTGCCTTTCGTACATGGTCTAGCTTGTTACATGTTGACCTTCCATACATGGACTAGCATGTTATATGTTTGCCTTCCATGCACGGTCTACCTTGTTACATATTTGCCTTTCATACATGGACTAGCTTGTTACATGTCTGCCTTCCATACATGGTCTAGCTTGTTACATGTTTGCCTTCCGTACATGGTCTAGCTTGTTACATGTTTGCCTTCCGTACATGGACTAGCTTGTTACCTGTTTGCCTTCCATACATGGTTTAGCTTGTTACATATTTGCCTTCCATACACGGACTAGCTTGTTACATGTTTGCCTTCCATACATGGTCTAGCTTGTTACATGTCTGCCTTCCATATATGGTCTAGCTTGTTACATGTTTGCCTTTCATACATGGTCTAGCCTGTTACATGTCTGCCTTCCGTACATGGACTAGCTTGTTACATGTTGGCCTTCCGTACATGGTCTAGCTTGTTACAGGTCTGCCTTCCGTACATGGACTAGCTTGTTACATGTTGGCCTTCCGTACATGGTCTAGCTTGTTACATGTTTGCCTTCCGTACATGGATTAGCTTGTTACATGTTTGCCTTCCATACATGGACTAGCTTGTTACAGGTCTGCCTTTCATAGATGGTCTAGCTTGTTACATGTTTGCCTTCCGTACATGGACTAGCTTGTTACATGTTTGCCTTCGATACATGGACTAGCTTGTTACAGGTCTGCCTTTCATACATGGTCTAGCTTGTTACATGTTTGCCTTCCGTACATGGTCTAGCTTGTTACATGTTTGCCTTCCGTACATGGATTAGCTTGTTACATGTTTGCCTTCCGTACATGGATTAGCTTGTTACATGTTTGCCTTCCATACATGGACTAGCTTGTTACATGTTTGCCTTCCGTACATGGATTAGCTTGTTACATGTTTGCCTTCCGTACATGGATTAGCTTGTTACATGTTTGCCTTCCGTACATGGATTAGCTTGTTACATGTTTGCCTTCCGTACATGGTCTACCTTGTTACATGTTTGCCTTCCGTACATGGACTAGCTTGTTACATGTTTGCCTTCCATACATGGACTAGATTGTTACAGGTCTGCCTTTCATACATGGTCTAGCTTGTTACATGTTTGCCTTCCGTACATGGACTAGCTTGTTACATGTTTGCCTTCCATACATGGACTAGATTGTTACAGGTCTGCCTTTCATACATGGTCTAGCTTGTTACATGTTTGCCTTCCGTACATGGACTAGCTTGTTACATGTTTGCCTTCCATACATGGTCTAGCTTGGCGGAAAGTGAAGGAGCTAGTGTCTGCTGCTGAGGGGGAATTAGCCTGTCACGGGACCGACCTCCTAGTGGAAATAGTACCACCTGGCGGGTAATGAAGGAGTAATGAGGGAATATTAAAGGCTAATTGACGTAGACTGTGTCTGCTGATATATATATCACTCTGGGCTGGAGCACTCATGGGGAAATTCTAAGATGGTGCCCGCCTCCACGTGACCTACCCCCTGGAGGAAAGAAGTGTAAGTAGTAAGGATATTTTATTTGCTATTTTGTTTGTATGACTGCCAGTTTAAATGGTTATTTATTATGATGCCTAAAAATTGAAATTGATGGCACATTCATTCTGTCATGCATTGTCCGACATGTCCTGTCTCCCTTGTAACACTTTGTCGTGATTGCCCAAAGACACACAACTCCCATGTAACACTTTGTGTCACTATTGCCCAAAGACCCCCACTCCAATATAACACTTTGTGTCACTATTGCCCAAAGACCCCCACTCCCATGTAACCTTTGTCACTATTGCCCCAAAACCCCCACTCCCGTGTAACACTTTGTCACTATTGCCCAAAGACTCCACCCCCATGTAACACTGTCACTATTGCCCAAAGACCCACACTCCCATGTAACACGTTGTCACTATTGCCCAAAGACCCCACTCCCATGTACCACTTTGTCACGATTGCCCAAAGACCCCCACTCCCCCTTGTCACTATTGCCCAAAGACCCCCACTCCCATGTAACACTTTGTCACAAGACCCCCACTCCCATGTACCACTGTGTCACTATTGCTCAAAGCCCCCAATTCCATGTAACACTTTGTTACAAGACCCCCACACAGCTCCATAACAGTCTCACACAGCTTCCTGACAGTCCCACATAGTTCCTGACAGTCCCACACAGCTCCCGGACAGTACCACACAGTTCGTTCCCTGTCAGTCCCACACAGCTCCCTGACAGTCTCACACAGCTCCCTGACAGTCCCATACTGCTCCTGACAGTCACACACAGTTCCCTGACAATCACACACAGCTCCTGGCAGTCCAAAACAGCTCCCTGACAGTACCACACAGCTACCTGACAGTCCCACACAGCTCCTGGCAGTCCCACACAGCTCCCTGACAGTCCCACACAACTGCATAACAGTCTCACACAGCTTCCTGACAGTCCCACACAGTTCCTGACAATCCCACACAGCTCCCTGACAGTACCACACAGCTCACTTACAGTCCCACACAGCTCCCTGACAGTCCCACACAGCTCCTGACAGTCACACACACAGCTCCTGACAGTCCCACACAGTTCCCTGACTGTCCCATCCCTGACAGTCCCACACAGCTCCCTGACAGTCATACACAACTCCCTGACATTCCCATACAGCTCATGACAGTCAGGCACAGCTCCTGACAGTCACACACACAGCTCCCTGACAGTCCCACACAGCTTCCGACAGTCACACGGAGTTCCCTGACAGTCCCACACAGTTACCCGACAGTCACACAAAACTCCTGACAGTCCCACACAGCTCCATAACAATATTACACAGCTTCCTGACAGTCCCACACAGTTCCTGGCAGTCCCACACAGTCACACACAGCTCCTGACAGTCCCACACAATTCCCTGACTGTCCCATACAATTCTTGACAGTCCCACACAGCTCCCTGACAGTCACACACAGCTCCCTGACAGTCACACACAACTCCCTGACATTCCCATACAGCTCATGACAGTCAGGCACAGCTCCTGCCCTCGCCGCCGCCCTTCGGGGAAGGGCGGCGCGCGCGCCCCGCCTCTGCGGCGGCGAGGGCGGGTGGGGACGGCGACGGTGGGTGGGTGCATGCGTGCGTGCATGCGTGTAAGGCTAGGACACCACAGTAGAGCTCACAAAATTTCACTATTTTGACAGTAGAACTCACAAAATACGTACATACACATACATACATAACTACCCACGGCGGCGAGGGCAGGTGGGTCCACTACTTACACCTCTTTCCCCCAGGGGGTAGGTCACGTGGAGATGGACGCCATCTTAGAATTTCACAGATTACACTTGCCTCATCATCATCATCGTCGTCGTCGGACATGGTCGTGAAGCTAAGTCGGTGGGACTGTCAGGAGCTGTGTGTGACTGTCAGGGAATTGTGTGGTACTGTCGGGTGTGTGTGTGTGTGACTGTCAGGGAGCTGTGTGGGACTGTCAGGAAATTGTGTGGTACTTTCAGAGATCAGTGTGGGACTGTCACGGAGCTGTGTGGTACTGTCAGGGAGCTGTATGGGACTAACGAGGAACTGTGTGGTACTGTCAGGGAGCTATGTGGTACTGTCGGGGAGCTGTGTGGGACTGTCAGGAGTTTGTGTGACTGTCGGGTAACTGTGTGGGGCTGTCAGGGAACTGTGTGTGACTGTCGGAAGCTGTGTGGGACTGTCAGGGAGCTGTGTGTGACTGTCAGGAGCTGTGCCTGACTGTCATGAGCTGTATGGGAATGTCAGGGAGTTGTGTGTGTGACTGTCAGGGAGCTGTGTGTGACTGTCAGGGAGCTGTGTGGGACTGTCAGGGAGCTGTGTGGGGCTGTCAGAGAGCTGTGTGTGTCTGTCAAGAATTGTATGGGACAGTCAGGGAATTGTGTGGGACTGTCAGGAGCTGTGTGTGACTGTGTGGGACTGCCAGGAACTGTGTGGGACTGTCAGGAAGCTGTGTAATACTGTTATGGAGCTGTGTGGAATTTTGTGTGACTGTCGGGTAACTGTGTGGGACTGTCAGGGAACTGTGTGTGACTGTCGGAACCTGTGTGGGACTGTCAGGGAGCTGTGTGTGACTGTCAGGAGCTGTGCCTGACTGTCATGAGCTGTATGGGAATGTCAGGGAGTTGTGTGGGACTGTCAGGGAGCTGTGTGGGACTGTCAGGGAGCTGTGTGGGACTGACAGGGAACGAACTGTGTGGTACTGTCAGGGAGCTGTGTTTGACTGTCAAGAGTTGTGTGGGACTGTAAGGGAACTGTGTGGGACTGTCAGGAGCTGTGTGTGTGACGGTCAGGAGCTGTGTGGGACTGTCAGGGAGCTGTGTGGGACTGTCAGGGAATTGTGTGGTACTGCCGGGGAGCTGTTTGTGACTGTCAGGGAGCTGTGTGGGACTGTCAGGGAATTGTGTGGTACTTTCAGGGAGCTGTGTGGGACTGTCGGGAAGCTGTGTGGGACTGCCGGGAACTGTGTGGGACTGTCATGGAGCTGTGTGGGACTGCCAGGAACTGTGTGGGACTGTCAGGAAGCTGTGTAATATTGTTATGGAGCTGTGTGGGACTGTCAGGAGTTTTGTGTGACTGTCGGGTAACTGTGTGGGACTGTCAGGGAACTGCGTGTGACTGTCGGAAGCTGTGTGGGACTGTCAGGGAGCTGTGTGTGACTGTCAGGAGCTGTGCCTGACTGTCATGAGCTGTATGGGAATGTCAGGGAGTTGTGTATGACTGTCAGGGAGCTGTGTGGGACTGTCAGGGATGGGACAGTCAGGGAACTGTGTGGGACTGTCAGGAGCTGTGTGTGTGACTGTCAGGAGCTGTGTGGGACTGTCAGGGAGCTGTGTGAGACTGTAAGTGAGCTGTATGGTACTGTCAGGGAGCTGTGTGGGATTGTCAGGAACTGTGTGGGACTGTCAGGAAGCTGTGTGAGACTGTTATGCAGTTGTATGGGACTGTCAGGGAGCTGTGTGGGACTGCCAGGAGCTGTGTGGGACTGTCAGGTAGCTGTGTGGTACTGCCAGGGAGCTGTTTTGGACTGTCAGGAGCTGTGTGTGATTGTCAGGGAGCTGTGTGTGACTGTCAGGAGCTGTATGGGACTGTCAGGGAGCTGTGTGAGACTGTCAGGGAGCTGTGTGGGACTGACAGGGAACGAACTGTGTGGTACTGCCCGGGAGCTGTGTGGGACTGTCAGGAACTATGTGGGACTGTCAGGAAGCTGTGTGAGACTGTTATTGAGCTGTGTGGGGGTCTTGTAACAAAGTGTTACATGGGAGTGGGGGTCTTTGGGCAATAGTGACAAAGTGGTACATGGGAGTGGGGGTCTTGTGACAAAGTGTTACATGGGAGTGGGGGTCTTTGGGCAATAGTGACAAAGTGGTACATGGGAGTGGGGGTCTTTGGGCAATAGTGACAACGTGTTACATAGGGGTGGGGTATTTTGGCAATAGTGACAAGGTGTTACTTGGGAGTTGGGGTCTTTGGGTAATAGTGACATAGTGGTACATGGGAGTGGGGGTCTTGTAACAAAGTGTTATATGGGAGTGTGGGTCTTTGGGCAATAGTGACAGTGTTACATGGGAGTGGGGGTCTTTGGGCAATAGTGACAAGGGGGAGTGGGGGTCTTTGGGCAATCGTGACAAAGTGGTACATGGGAGTGGGGTCTTTGGGCAATAGTGACAACGTGTTACATGGGAGTGTGGGTCTTTGGGCAATAGTGACAGTGTTACATGGGGGTGGAGTCTCTGGGCAATAGTGACAAGGTGTTACACGGGAGTGGGGGTTTTGGGGCAATAGTGACAAAGGTTACATGGGAGTGGGGGTCTTTGGGCAATAGTGACACAAAGTGTTACATTCGAGTGGGGGACTTTGGGCAATAGTCACAAAGGTTACATGGGAGTGGGGTCTTTGGGCAATAGTGACACAAAGTGTTATATTGGAGTGGGGGTCTTTGGGCAATAGTGACACAAAGTGTTACATGGGAGTTGTGTGTCTTTGGGCAATCACGACAAAGTGTTACAAGGGAGACAGGACATGTCGGACAATGCATGACAGAATGAATGTGCCATCAATTTCAATTTTTTAGGCATCATAATAAATAACCATTTAAACTGGCAGTCATACAAACAAAATAGCAAATAAAATATCCTTACTACTTACACTTCTTTCCTCCAGGGGGTAGGTCACGTGGAGGCGGGCACCATCTTAGAATTTCCCCATGAGTGCTCCAGCCCAGAGTGATATATATATATCAGCAGACACAGTCTACGTCAATTAGCCTTTAATATTCCCTCATTACTCCTTCATTACCCGCCAGGTGGTACTACTACCACTAGGAGGTCGGTCCCGTGACAGGCTAATTCCCCCTCAGCAGCAGACACTAGCTCCTTCATTTTCCGCCAAGCTAGACCATGTATGGAAGGCAAACATGTAACAAGCTAGTCCATGTACGGAAGGCAAACATGTAACAAGCTAGACCATGTATGAAAGGCAGACCTGTAACAAGCTAGTCCATGTATGGAAGGCAAACATGTAACAAGCTAGTCCATGTACGGAAGGCAAACATGTAACAAGCTAGACCATGTATGAAAGGCAGACCTGTAACAAGCTAGTATGAAGGCAGACCTGTAACAAGCTAGTCCATGTATGGAAGGCAAACATGTAACAAGCTAATCCATGTACGGAAGGCAAACATGTAACAAGCTAGACCATGTACGGAAGGCAAACATGTAACAAGCTAGACCATGTATGAAAGGCAGACCTGTAACAAGCTAGTCCATGTATGGAAGGCAAACATGTAACAAGCTAGTCCATGTACGGAAGGCAAACATGTAACAAGCTAGACCATGTATGAAAGGCAAACCTGTAACAAGCTAGTCCATGTATGGAAGGCAAACATGTAACAAGCTAATCCATGTACGGAAGGCAAACATGTAACAAGCTAGACCATGTACGGAAGGCCAACATGTAACAAGCTAGTCCATGTACGGAAGGCAGACATGTAACAGGCTAGACCATGTATGAAAGGCAAACATGTAACAAGCTAGACCATATATGGAAGGCAGACATGTAACAAGCTAGACCATGTATGGAAGGCAAACATGTAACAAGCTAGTCCGTGTATGGAAGGCAAATATGTAACAAGCTAGACCATGTACGGAATGCACCCGCTAACGAGCACCTGTGACACAAGATGTATATGACAGTTTGAAGAATGAGAATTGTGGTAAATAAACTGTTGGAAGTTGGAACACGTGTATGGATGGACGTAGCGTAGTGGCTTCTCGTGAGTGTCGAGTCACGCGGCTTATCTCATACTGCACCCGCTAACGAGTACGGGCAGAGAGCGGAGTTCAACTCGTGACTCCATTGTTTGTACAGTCTCGTGATTGAAAAGACTTAACGCCTCTATCGGGTTTGTGTATATAAACCTAACAAAACTCTAGTGGAGCATATTACTTTCTACCGACTTCGAACAACGCAACTTCACTCCGACTGCTGAAGATGGCGAGCGCTCACGACAAGGCATGTCCCGAGGACAAGATTAATATTATATGTTTCCAACAAGTAAGTGCTGCAAACTTTGTATTTTATCGCTTGACATACGATTGACCTCCCAAGTATTTCCTCGCCTTCTCTGCCTTCCTATCCTCCTCTGTCTCCCTCTCCTCTCTCTCCTCGCCTTCTCTGCCTTCCTATCCTCCTCTATCTCCTTCTCCTCTCTCTTCCTCGCCTTCTCTGCCTTCCTATCCTCCTCTGTCTCCCTCTCCTCTCTTTCCTCGCCTTCTCTGCCTTCCTATCCTCCTCTGTCTCCCTCTCCTCTCTCTCCTCGCCTTCTCTGCCTTCCTATCCTCCTCTGTCTCCCTCTCCTCCCTTTCCTCGCCTTCTCTGCCTTCCTATCCTCCTCTGTTTCCCTCTCCTCTCTTTCCTCGCCTCCTCTGCCTTCCTATCCTCCTCTGTCTCGCTCTCCTCTCTTTCATCCCCTCCTCTGCCTTCCTATCCTCCTCTGTCTCCCTCTCCTCTCATTCCTCGCCTTCTCTGCCTTCCTATCATCCTCTGTCTCCCTTCTGTGCTTGAGCTTTTCTAATATCTTTTGGTGGCTTTCTTTACCTCCTTCTCAGCTAGTGTGTACTGTGCTTGTGCTTGTCTTGTCTCTTCTGGTGTTTTTCTTTACCTCCTTCTCATCTAGTGTGTACTGTGCTTCAGCTTGTCTTGTCTCTTCTTGTGCTTTTCTTTACCTCCTTACTGCTTACACTTCTTTCCTCCAGGGGGTAGGTCACGTGGAGATGGGCGCCATCTTAGAATTTTCCCATGGGTGCCCCCGCCCAGCTACACCTTCTTCGGCGTGGACCTCACCCCTGATGCGTGCGACGACTGCTGCTTCCATCTGGTACAAAAGGGCAACTTGCGCGTCGAGATTCATTTCCGCGACGCGCTGACAACCACTGTGAACGTCATCGCCTACGCCGAGTTCGAGAAGGTGCTGGAGATCGACAGGAATCGTAACGTCATCTACGACAACTGATGGAAACCATGCAGCTCGTCCGTCTACTTACCCGCGATACGCACGCCCGTGTCGTCATGCGCGGGATCGTACCCAAAGACGTACTCCTCGAACTCCAGATAGACGCTTACCCCGTCGCCTTCGTGTGCAACACGCACGACACGGGTAAACCCGGAGAACATTGGATAGCTATCTACGTAGATGCCAACGGTTGCGGTGAATACTTCTGCTCTTACGGCTTGCCGCCACGACACGTCGAGTTTCGACGTTTCTTGAATAAACATTGTGTAACGTGGACTCATAATTCTAAGAGACTGCAGAGTCCCGTGTCTAACGTTTGTGGACGATACTGTGTTGCTTATCTCATGTTTCGATGTCGTGGACTTGTCATGAAGGATTTCGTAAAAGGTTTCGGCACTGATCTGGTAGCAAACGATTGCCGCGTATTCGATTGGCTTAAACAACTGCAATAACCGTGTTTCATTAACGAACAGATATCATCATCATCGTCATTAACGATTTGAGCCTATGGAGCGGTGGTCACACACCCGTAAGCTCACGACCTGTGACGCGGTGTTCACTCACCCGTAAGTCGTACCATCATCGTCATCCCACGAGCCACTGGCGTGGTCGTATTGACCCCTAAGCTCACGACCTCTGTCGTGGTGTTCACTCACCCACAAGTACTTCGCTTAATAAAACACGGTTTCATATTATATGCTTGTATCATTCGTCAATAAAATACGTGTGCACTCGTATACTCTTGTGTTTCGTTAGTTCTTTCATACACGCACATTCATACACACCCCTCACATACACGTGTATTCATACACAACTAATACCTCTCTACACTCCTCGTTATCATTAACAACCTAATCAACTTTCAAACTGTGAGTTTTAATAGTTATTCCCTTAGTACTAATTCTTCATACATACATACATACATCACATGTTTTAAAGTCCGAGTCGCTAGATGGCACTACGGGTGCTTAGGTACACTTCTTTCCGCTAGGTGGCGCAGGTCACGTGACTACTCACGCAGGTCACGTGTACTCAGGGGGGAGGCTTTCGAAACCTCCCTAATATCGCTTAAACACCGCAGGATGCTCATCCAAATGTGCGAGCATACTACTGACGTCCTGCTCACGAACGGCGACGTGACGTAGTCGCAGTAGGCGCAGGATGACGCAGACATGTAGTAGCCATCCTCGTAGGTTAGAGTGTAGTTCCTCAGATGTGTCTGCTGGCAGCCCATTGACCAGTGTCCATTAGGGGTCCGGACTGCACCGCCGACGACATCGACACCCAATTCGGACACGACACGGACCATTCGTTCTAGGAGCCCCGTCAACTTGAAGTGTTCGATGCGTCGGCCAACGAGAACGTAGTCATTTGACGCTTTCTTCACGAGTTCGTTCCACACCTCACTAGCGGTAGCGGTCACTGCGATGACGTGCTGGACCACGTGGACGTCCAAGCCATTGGGAATTTCCAGCTGCCTCCGCAGGGCCACGTTGACTGTGAGATCTGGATATGCGTTGTTAATCTCTCGTAGTAGCACGATAATCTGCTTTGGGTCTTCGTAATCAAACCCGTTCACGAGAATGGTCAGGACATAGTGAAACCATCGCGCATTTGTGCAGTTTGTGGTCACGTGTCGTTTGCCGAGGACAAGATACTTCTCCGGACAGACGTCCAGCATCGCCCCCTGTCGTTGACCTTTCGTTCGTTCTTCCGGTCTGTGTGTGCTGAGTTCTGTCTGGGTTACGTGGTGCTGTTGGATCATCCTTAGCACTTGTTTCAGCGCTTTTTCCGTGTGCAGTCTACTTTCGTGCGGACCGTGTCTTAAGTGGAATGCCGCTGATAGATCCAACGCCACGGATTGCAGTTGACTCGTGACTGTGATACGGGCTACAGGTGGCATAGTGTTGAGCATGGGAAGGTATCCGGAATACGTCACCGAAGCTACAAGCACCGTCAGACCGCATAGACTGGCAACGAAGACAGATTGAGGGCTTATGCGATATGCAAACATGTTGTATCTTTGGACCCAGTTATTTTGCTCATGAAGAAACACCTAAAAAGAACAAATTTGCGGGTAAACAGGTATGGGCAGGCCATGTATGTAAAGACTGAATGAGGAATGACTGAGTGCAAGACCACGGAAAACAGAAGAGGGTGTCACCCGAGGGTGGCAGAAGACGTGTAAGACCAAAACTACGATGGAAAATCAATGTAAAGCGAGATCTGTAAAAGGCAGGTAAGAACAGCCGAGTGTAGATAAACAACGCTGTGATCGAGGAAGGAGAGACATGGTAAAGACGGCACATCAACACCATGGACGCCACCTTGTAAAAAGGAACGACCCGAATACTTTGCCTGAGTAATCTTGGTACTGAAAGAATACTCTGGTACTTAATTGTTTAGTACATACCTCCGCCACACCTTGCCTCGTTGTCATCAGTGTGGCTGGTGATACTTGTCAGGCTAAGTCTCTAAGCTTTTCGAGTGAAGCCTCCTTTCACTGGCTGCCTAATAATCTAAATATAAACAAGTATACAGATGTTCAGGTGTGTGTGCGTGCGTGCGTGCGTGCATGCGTGCGTGCGTGAGTGAACAAGCGCAGGTGTGTGCATGTATTTTGTTGTGGGTGTGTGCGTGCATGTGTGACTGTTAGATGTATGCGTTTGGGCTTGATGATGTGCGCACGTGTGCGTGTTAACGGTCGTGTGAACGGTATAGTCGTGATGCTAATAGCTTAAAACGGATTTTATGGGATAATTGGGTATTTTGTGAATTGTCCGTTATGAAATACTAATAACTTGACACATGTTGAATTAAAAAAACTAAAGATTGATATTAACAATAATTGAGTTAATAAAATCAACATTTACCTTCTTCAGCTGTTAGTAGGGCCTACGAAGTAAGGGCTACTTTCGCTCTTATAATACGGTCGTTTTCCTAGTTATTTTTGAGAGCTCTACATATTCAACTGAGACCGCTGCCTGTCAGATGTTGCTACATTTTTTAAATTCCATACAACTCACGTTTGCCACGTCACTCGTGGCACACACGCACGCAAGCACACACGCATGCACGCCCTCGCGCACGTGTTAGTAATTGGGAGATTAAATTACATAAACACTCGTCTAAGTTAACGTTTTCCAAAACAAATAGACAAACAGGTTTTTGGGACAGGTGTTTGTTTACATAAAATACAACATTGATCGCCAGGTGACAGGACTGGTGACTCACATGAGAATTGTTGGCAACTAAAAAAAAACAGCCCACAATTGTAGAGGCAAAAAGAAAGCTGAATAAAATGTCAATATGTCAAAAACAATAGAGACACTTTACCACAATTATTATATATTCATTGAGTCTGCCCAAATATCACCATGAGTTTAAAATTACAACTGTTTACAAAGATCGTGTGTGTGCGTGCGTACATGCATGCGTGCGTGTGTGTGTGTCTATGTCTGTGTGCGTGTGTGCGCGCGCGTGTGTGTGTGCGTGCGCGTGTGTGCGTGCATACACGCGCGTGTGTGTTTCAATTAAACTATAAATAATCAGGTTGATATAACATATGTGATGAGTGGAACATTTATATGATTAATAAGCACAAATAATAAACAAATTAAAAAATACTCTTTAGATGTTATAGTCAGCGCCTTGCCGAACATAAGACGGTTAACAATGGCGCTAGTAGGGGTATTCACGTACACGGTTGAGAGATTCGTAGTTTTAAATATGTTAATACTTTAGAAATCGTTTTAACAATTTGTTTGTACAAATTATATGTTGATGTTAGATATATAGAACATGGATATATTATGGAAGAGTTTGTCCAGATATTTGGCTAAATTTTGCTTACATAGGCGAAATTGGGAAGTATCAGTATATTCAGTATTTATTTTAACGTTTGCCTAGTTTTGCTTTAACTTGATACTTGGCTCTGTCATTCTCATACCGTGTTAAACAATGTCTGAACATGTCACCAAGACTCTTCATCAGGGTCGATACCTCAAGATATTGCACTTACACTTACAGTGACACTGTTTCGCGAATCGTTCAAGTTACAACAACAATATTTACGTTATGCGAGGGCTAAATGTGACGGCGTGGTTTCATTGGTTCATTATGATTCGCACATCCGGTCGAATTTCGGTAGGACTCTTCTTTATAAACATATCGTGAGTAACAACATAATTGTATGTTGTAGCTATATTGCTTGTACTAAGTCCTGGAGAGGATGAAACATTATCGAAGTCGGTCACATAACCGGAGCCCTCGTCGTTATTTTTAATTTGTCCCGTCACCATTCATGTCATGACAATCACAATGAATGGGTGCATTCGTTTGGGCCTTTAGTCTAGACTAGTGATCAGATTGGAGCCCTCCGGAGACGAAGCCCAAAAGAATGCAACCGGAGAATATTTCTTATTATATATTCTTATATTATTTCCTAAACGTCATAAACTGTGATCAAGCTCATCGCGTTTAGAATTCATTTTACGAAAATCAAAACCACGCCCTCAAGTGTAGCTGTCGTGTGGCGCCACCGAAGTAAACATGTCATGAGTACAAGTCACATGGACGAGGCAGTTTATACACAATATCTTCAAAAGTCCTTACTGAACGATACAATGCAATTTAAATATAATAGTTTATCACAATCAAAACTCACTGCTCATTTTCCATGTTGTATTGATTTTAGTACTTAATCCGGCAGACGACAGATGCGTAGATTGCGTACGCAGCCGGAACCGGCGAATGAATAGGGTGCATCCATTTGTCACGTGATCTCTCACTCAAAACAACTTTTCTAATAGTTTAGTAAATTAGTTGCACAAATTTAGCGGAACATGTGTAAACAATTTAGCATATATATCTTACAGAAGAATGTGTTCTTTTTTTGCTATAACGAAAAAAAACAATAGGACGCACGATTTGTGCTCCCACCAGTAAACCCAAGACGGATCGATCTGGTCGTGTTTATATTTTGTATGACCATTATCTTTCAACATAAAATGAACATGATGTAAACGTGTTTACTACGACATCTAGACAGGTCACCTAAAATATACCACCATGTCCAGTATATGAACCAAAAAAAACATTGCATTCACTGTTTTTATATCGTAAACATACCTGTGCATCTTTTTAAAACGTATTAGTGTAATTCTAAGTAAGTCTTAAAGAAAAATAGCGAAATTGATAACGGGTCTATATCTTTTCAACCAGACAAACGCACAATGCTGATCAAATCACACTAATATGACGCCACATAGTTGGCTCCAAACACCACAAGACACACATATTCATTATTTATCCTTAAAGCCTGTGACATGAAACACTTTATTTCGGCTGTCAAATGTGGATATTTTATTTATAAGTAGTCATTTTGTATCTAAAATAGTTGGATGTCGTAGTAAAGTTGAGTGTAAAAGTAACAAAACGTCATCCTGTTCCAACGGACACCACAGAAAAACTATAAAAGTGGTGCTAACGATATTTAGATCTAGATACTAGAACATCTTTGCTTCCCAGAAATCATAATAAAAGTTCGAATTGAGACACTTCAAAATTTCTCACAAAAAATCATGCGTTGGTACATATTTTGAAATTCGAGCTCAGGTAGACCATCTCCATGTCCAGTATGAACGAACAAGAACATTGCTTTCAGTGAGTTCATATCATAAACATTAGCCATACACGTTATTTAAATGTACTGTTATACAAAATAACAGATCCGAGCTAGTCAATATTTTAGTTAGTTGAGACCTTGTACTTGCCGAAAAATCAAACTACAGCTGTATACAAATCACAGATCTACCAATCATTTTGAAAAAAGAAGTTCCAAAATGTTAACACAGAAACTTTGGATACAGCTGTTTTTCATAACAGTCAGAAAAGTACACCTACTTTGTACTTCGTTACAAGTAAAAGAACTTCTAAATATGTATTTCGTTACTCAAGAAAAGTTAACTTTTCTACTCAAGTAACGTAATGGAGTAAAATTACTTCGTTACACGGACTGACTTGGAATGAGTGTGATATTCCGCGCGTTACCGTGCTACTACATATAGTGTTGTTATCCTCGACGATTAGGCACGTTTTGACACGTCCCTAGTCACATGAACAGTTTGTGGACGCTTTAAAACATGCCGTCAAGACAAACGCCGCGAGTTCAGTCAGGAAACGTTCACCTTACTACCAGGTACCTATGTATAAGTAATATATTTTGTGTGACACTATATTATATATAAATATGAGTACCTATTAGCTTTCCATAAATCACAATAACACATTGAATTGGGGATCTTTCCAAAAATATATGCGTTGGTACATATTAATCTAGGTGTTGTTGCTTCAGGAATATGCCGTTGATATATCCATGTGTGTGCCAATTACACAAGGACTGTCTATGGCATGGAGCAATTACACCGGTAACACCGCTAAATTAGAGGGCGTCTTAATTCACTTCTCCGCTACAACTAGTTCTACTTGTTACCAGCGCTCGGCAACATTCTATGAACTGAATACTCGAGTTGTGGTTACAATGAAATGGTCTTATGTGGTATCATTCAACTAGTCAGCATTTTGCAGAACATTATCGCCAAACCGATCTTTCTATGCTGGCACTGAGGGTGGTCACTGCCAGGGTGCTTGTAATCCTCAGTGGTTCTTTTACGGGAGACAGGACCGACATTAACGTGATCTCCGAATCACAGGGGATACACAGTCCCCAATGTTGAGAGCCAGGTTTTTACACCAAACAGCATGCCTGCCCGGTCCGGTTTTCGAAGTCAGAACGCTGGCTTGCCAGACGGATGTGCTAACCAGTACACTAGCCGCGCTCCCAAATGTCCAATGACGTCATTAAGATTGTCAATATCAGAGGGTATATTCATCATGCCCAATACCCTCGACATTACTGTTACTTTTGCACACGTAGATCAATATTCGTATATGTATTAATTCAACCATATGTCACAGACGGTCACAGCAGCCAAAAGGTAAAAGCTATGAACTATATACGTCTTCATTCGAACACATACCGACTACTCCCGGAAGCATTAAGCCATTTTGCAATTACTGCAAGAAAACTATTTGTACACAAATATCTACGATTCGAATCCGGAATCTTGAGATCCACAGTCCAATGCTATACTAACAAGCCACCGCGCTCCACAATAACAGGAGTAAATAATGCGTGAAAAGCCGGTTGCTTAGGAAACCCATTCTGCACCAGTTGCGTCAGGTAAGCTAATTAGAAATGGGGCATTGTCAATGTGACGCCAATTAATTATTTGAAATACACTATGATTACCACCTGGCAACACGAATCATATAATACGAATTAAGGACACTAATAAACATTGCCATTTTGCCTAGGATATGTGATTAACAGCGCACTGTTCATATTGGAAAACATGCACTGATTATAATTTACGCTGACGCAGGTGTTAACATGAATTAAATCTGTAGTGACACACGGCTGTCAATTACGTCTACCGAACTAATGTTGGCATTTTACATTGATGGCACTCTCTTTAATAGCGAGATTGAATGGTTATTGGATTCGTTGAGCGTGATTGCGTCCGATCTTGTTATAGCTTTGCATCCAATAGCACACAAATTAATTTAATACGACAGTAGATAGTAGGCGCTGTACGATCTCAAAAGCCTACTTATAAAAAAGAATTTAATGACCACTAATCGTTTTCGAGCACACCGCTGAGTCAGCAATAATGCGAGACTAATCCTATGCATAAAAAAAGATCAAAGGCTTTGTGTTTGACACTAATGAGTTTGGGAAACCTACTTATAAAAAACGTGATTGATGAGCGATGTAATTTGATACTAATTGGATGATTGACAGTACACTAGAGAGATGCCACCTAGCGGTGAGTGCAGAGAGTATTTTAGTCCTAGCGATCAACGCCGTACCTAGAGCGCGCTGACGTAAGCAATAATGCGTTTAATAATAAAGTATATAAGTTTAGTTTCGTACTTTATAACCATGCTAAAGTATATAAGTTTAGTTTCGTACTTTATAACCACGCTAAAGTGAAGTGGACCACCTATAACTGGGGTAGGAGTTGTGCTGACGTAAGCAATACGCTGGGGTAGGAGTTGTGCTGACGTAAGCAATACGCTAACCATTGTGTATTAAAATCATTGTATAAACGGACCACTTATAACTGGGGTAGGAGTTGTGCTGACGTAAGCAATACGCTGGGGTAGGAGTTGTGCTGACGTAAGCAATACGCTAACCATTGTGTATTAAAATCATTGTATAAACGGACCACCTATAACTGGGGTAGGAGTTGTGCTGACGTAAGCAATACGCTGGGGTAGGAGTTGTGCTGACGTAAGCAATACGCTAACCATTGTGTATTAAAACCATTGTATAAACGTTGAGATGTCCCCGTATGTGATGTTGACAGCAAGAGGAGCGACGACGACTGCTGCAGCGATAAGGGCTGCTGCCCTACTGGTCTTTGACCCCTGGATGACAGCATAGCTGGCTAACGGCGTTGTTCTGGTGGACGGATTAAAACGAAAGCAATGCGTTTAAATACGTCTAGTCGTGGGATTATCAAATGCATAAATACACTAACATTCAGTAGGGTGTTTATGCATTGAAAATTGACGCGTGAAAACGTGAGTAGTGACTGGAATATTTATTAATATAGCAGCATTCGCCTGCGAGCGACGGGTCGGCGCCTGTCGATCGCGGCCGGCGGAAGACCGAAGCCTTCCCGCCGATAGAGTTGTTGGCGCCTGTCGGTCGCCGGCGAGGAGGCGATCTCCGGCGGAAGACCGAAGCCTTCCCGCCGATAGAGTTCTGGAGGCGTTAGTGTTCTCCATAAGCCGTTAGGTAGCTTCATGAGAAACACTCGCGCTAGATCGGGAACAATTTCATCGTCACTGTAGTAAGCTGCTGCTGCTGTGACATTGGACGCCGGCGCTGGCGAAGCCGGCGCACGGACGGACGGCGTGACCTTGCATGTTGGTGTCGACTTTGTCGTCGACGCGTCGGGGAGGACAATCGCCCTACGCGGGGTATACGTGTCCCTTGTAGGCAGTTGGATCGGTCTATGAAATAGACAAAGGATGAATAAAATGAGTGAGATAGTAAATTGAAATAATACTGTCTTGGTAAAATACATTGTTTAAATAAAATGCATGCATGTTTAAACGGTAAAATGCGTACTAGTATGCATTAAATAATACAACATGCATTTAAACGATAAAACAATTTAAATAAAACAACAATAAAAACGTGCATTTAAATAAAATGTATGCATGTTAAAAATACATGTGTTTAACAATAAAAACGTGCATTTAAATAAAATGCATGCATGCATGTTTAAACGGTAAAACTAGTGAAAACATGCATTACAACAATAAAAACGTGCATACTAGTAAAACATTTAAATAATAAAAACATGCATTTAAATAACGTGCATTTAAATAAAATGCATGCATGCAAAACTAGTGAAAACATGCATTACCACAATAAAAACGTGCATACTAGTAAAACATTTAAATAATAAAAACATGCATTTAAATAAAATGCATGCATGTTATAGTAAGCACTGTTTAAATACAACAATAAAAACGTGCATTTAAATAAAATGTCTTACCGTGGTTTCGTTGTGGACATGTTGTGAGAGCGATGGGTGGAGACGACGTGTTTGCGTGGTTGTAAAAGCGTTTATGAAATGTGCGCGTCGTTAAAACAGCGGTGGCGGCGGCGCATGACACTACGACTGATTTTGATTGACATGTGAACGGAGAACAAAGGGATTTTTACAAACGTTAAACGAAACGTTAAAAGTACGAAATTAAACGTTATATACGATCACTGGAGGGTCAGGAAACACGAGATGCGTATATATTAGAGACATTTGCGGTAAAAGTCACATTTGACGATGAATGCACTGACGTGAACGTTAGCTTTTTTTCCTAAAACAAATTCCTCGGAGAGTAAACGGAATGCGTTAAGCGCACATGTGTGACATCTGTTGCGCGTGACTTAACGAGTTGGAATGTGAACGGAGAACAATGGATTTTTACAAACGATAAATGAAACGTTAAAAGCGCGAAATAAAACGTTGTATAAGATCGCTGGGGGATCAGGACACACGAGATGCATAGATATTAGAGAAATTTGCGGTAAAAGTCACATTTGACGATGTATGCACTGACGTGAACGCTAACTTTTTTCCGAAAACAAAATGCCTGGGTTGGATGAAGTATGCACGTCGATAATTGAAAAAGATAAGGATATGAGTGTGAAGTGCGCATGCGCGTTATAGTGTAGACAATGACATTTCAAAAACAATAAACGAAACGTTAAAAGCACGAAACTAAACGTTGTATAGATTCTCTGTGGAGTCAGGACACGCGAGGTGCATCGATAGTAGAGAAAATCGATGTAAGGAGAGATTTAACGGCGAATGTACCGAGGTGACCGGATGCTTTTTTTCGAAAACAAAATGTCTGAAATGTACGAGGCACTCACACTGATAATTGAAAAAGATGACGTATTAGGGTGAAGTGCGCATGCGTGTTATTTGGAAAAGGTATAAAACGGGTGAGAAAAATGTTATATTGTATGACGCCGAACTTCTAACCGTGTATTCTTTCTACAACAGCAGAGCAGCAAGCAGCAGACGTTCATCCGCAACATGGCGGATGAAAGTCAACAACAACAACCAAAAAAGTCGAAGGCACCGCGTAAGCAGTCGAAGAAGGCGGCGACAGCGGCCAGCAGCAGCAGTCAACCTTCGGCACTGATTGCAGCCTTGTCAACGGGGGTGTCACCACCCGTTAAGCGCCCCGTTACGCTGATCGCCGTCTCGTACAAAGGCGAGCCCGGCACCACCTATTTGGGATGTTCCCGTTGTCGCCGGAAATTGCAGACAAGCAAAGACGGGACCCTGATATGTCGAACGCACGGTGAAGTGTTTGTACCGAAATATTTCTTCGCGTTGCGTGTGATGGTGAAGGACGGCGAGGAGGAAGAAGATGAGCTTTGGCTTACGTTGTTCGATAGCCAAATGTCTAATCTCGTCGAGTTCACGGCCGAGTACTTTACGGAATTGAACGAGGAGGATCTCCGCGATACCGTGCTCGAGTTAACCGGTACTAAAGTGGAGATTAGTGTGCGGAAGACGACTTGGAACGGGGACCCCTCGTATACAGTCCGCACACTAAAAAGATATGACGACGACGATGACTAATGTTGTTGTTGTTGTGTTGTTTGTAGGAAGAAGAGGAAAATTGGCCGCTACTGGTAGATTTATTGAAGCACGCCAACGAACGACAACGAATGAGAGTTCGTCAGGGCCTGGAACTAAGCAAGCAGAGCTTTGAACTATTAGCCGAGTCGGCCGAACAATATATAAGAGCGTTTTGGTTGGCCTATGAAGCAAGCCTATTTCGTAGTAGTTTGATGTACTAACAGTTGTGCTTTATGTGCTTTAGGAAGTGCGCTGCGTACTCCAAAAAATGCTTGCAAACAACGAAAGGATTCGCGCTCAGTACGACGAGGTTGCAACGTTCGTAAGAACGTTGCTGGAACGGGGTGTGCCGGCGGGGTCAGTGGAGGAGGAGGAGAAGAAGGAGGATGAGGACTAATCATAATAATGTGTTTGTAGGACGCTCTGATGCAACACACCAGACGTGAGTGTATGAGCGACTTCCTACACGCGTTGCTGACGGTGATATCACGTAAAGAGTAGAACTGCTTTGTGCTGTAGGGTAGTGGCGGAGGAGTACGTGACGCTCACGTATTGGAGGCGATAATCGAGGAGGCGCTGGGATCGCCCCGAACGCGCCCCCCTCCACCGACGTATAACGACAGCCTGGCGACGATGGGACCGTACTGGAGCGTATCGGAGGAGCGGGGGACGTGTCGGCAACTCGTCGTGCCGAGCCGGAGTCAGTTGATCGTACGTTACGAACGACTGGCTATGGATCTCATCGCCGAGACTATCGGCGAAATGGTTCTGGAGAAGGCACGAGACCATTGCGGGCTACGCGAATCAAATGAAGGCTGCCCCTACGTTCACATGGCCGGCTATCGCGCGGGGCGGCCGAATCGCGTCTACATGCAACGTTACGTTAAGCCGGGGTGTATCGTGACGCGGCACTTCAACGAGGTCATGGAAACGTTCCTACGACGATCACTTATTCCGTGTTTTACGAGACTAGTCCATATACTAAGCGAGACTACGGTGACGATTTCTTCCGGTGATCAGCAGCCGCAAACGGGCCGTGCAGGAGAATTGTATTTGGTCCAATTTGTATCCAACTGGTTGTTGGGGACGAATTGGCGAGATTACATGAATCGCGTGCAACTCGAGTCGGCCGTGCACACGTACGTGCAACGTCGGAGCGGACTGGAATGAACGAACACTAGTAGAATAGAGAACATTTGCTTGCTATCGAAACGAAGGCTTCACACTGTTGTAAAAGTACCGAATAAAACGTTGAAAATGTTCTTTCCGTTTCCGAGTTACCTAGTTAGAAAAATTACCGCTAGTTAGAAAAAACCACCACCACCGCTAGGGTTAGAAACACTAGTTAGAAAAACCACCGCTAGGGTTAGATTAGAAAAACCACCACCACCACACAGTTAGAACATTCCACCGTTAGAAAAATCTTCCCGCTACACATCACCACCACCGCTAGGGTTAGTTAGAAAAACCACCACACAGTTAGAACATTCCACCGTTAGAAAAATCTACCCGCTACACACCACCACCACCGCTAGGGTTAGTTAGAAAAACCACCACACAGTTAGAACATTCTTCCCGCTAGGGTGTACTTACCACCACCACCACCGTCACCGTCGCCGTTATAAATAGCGACGCTCGAAAAATATTCATTAGAGAGAATGCCACCACCACCATCGCCATGGCAATGTCCGAAATGTGGGCGCTATTTCGCGACGCAGTCGATGTTAGAACGACACGTAAAGAGTTCGAAAATGTGCGGCGACGAAGCGCTATGCGTAAAAGGTCGAGAGTGTCCAAAATGTGGCAAGCTATACACCACGCGTTTCGCTATGCTACGACATCTGAGGCTGCAGTGTGGCCGTTCGTCGCCACCTAGTAGTGAATCAGTGGAGGCCGCCGCTAGCGCGCCGCCGTCGCCCGACGATCTACAGCGTGTCGTAGACGAGCACCGGCGTAGCATAGAGACGTCGGTGGCGCGCGGCGTCATACAGTCGCGTTACAACTATCGTATGACCGCCTGTATGAGTACGCGCGTACTCGAACCGCGTCTGAGGGAAATGTTTCGCGCGCAAAAGAACGCGTTTAAAATTAACGTTAGTTATGGTTTTGTATTACGCCACAAGGTGTCGGGTCGGTACCGATATTTTCATTCTTCGTGTAACTGTTGCGGACGCCTCCTCGAAACACCCGCCCTAGTTACCGATAGCCGTTCATTCGAACGATTCCTCGACGCCGTGCGCACTACCGACGTACTGCAGTACGCCATCGCGTAGCGTCCCGACTCGGGATGGATCGTCGAGCTCGTAACTAACGCCACCTACTTCGTGAACGTCATCATCAATCATCCTATCGGCTGCGTTGGCGTGACGACGCTTCCCGCCTACGTGCGCCTCAACAGGTCCATCGTGTCGTTGACGAACGATGTTCGAGGCGCGCCCTACGACGACCATCTGTGTCTCTTCCGATGCATCGCCCTTCACCTGCAAGGTCACCGACGAGGTCAAAGTATCCGTCATACGAACCGTTTAACGAAAGACGCTAAACGTCTGCACGCGCGGTATCGTCGCGACACGGCGACGACCTCGAACGGTGGCGGCGTGCGCCTGAACGAACTGGATCGCGTGGAGACGGTTTTCGGTATCAACGTCGTCGTCTATCGTCGACTGACGAACGACGTCGCCGAACTAGTCCGTCGATCGCTCGAAGCGCACCCCACGACGCTGAACGTCAACCTGTACGAGTCGCACTTCTCGTACATAAGCGATCGGCGCGCGTACACGAAAACGTACAAGTGCGGGAAATGCGGCAGCGTCCTCTGGCGGACCGCGCACGATTTACGACGTCACGAAGCGACGTGCGAAGGCGGCGTTCGTCACGTGTTCCCCGGCGGCGTCTACCGACCGACGGCGTCCGTATTCGAGCGGCTCGACGACGAAGGCATCGACGTCGGCGACGACGACCTGCGCTACTACCCGTACCGCGCGACGTTCGATTTCGAGTGCTATTTCGCCGATAACGATCTGCCGACGGATAGCGACAAATGCCGCTGGATCGCGCGACACGAACTGCTCAGCGTGAGCGTCGCGTCGAACGTGCCCGGTCACGAAGCGGCGATCTGTTACGTCACGACCGGCGATTCGTCGGAACTCGCGCGTCGCCTCATCGACGACCTGGAAGCGGTGAGCGCGGCGGCGTGCGCGATTCTACGTCCCCGCTACGACGCGACCTTCGAGGCGCTCGACGCGCTCGACGCCGACTGGCGGCGACGATGCAACGACGACGACGCCGACGCGTCACCGTACGCCACTCTCGCCGACCGGCTGTGGACGTACCTTCGACAAATGCCCGTATTGGGATTCAATTCGGGTAAGTACGACTTGAACGTCGTCAAAAAGTACTTGACTCCCCTGCTCATAACCGACGACGCGCAGCACACGTCGTCGGCGTTTACCATTAAACGTCAGAACAATTACATGTGCCTGTCGACGACGACGTTGAAGTTCCTGGACATAACGAATTACCTCGCGCCCGGCGTTAGCTACGATCGCTTTCTGAAAGCGTACGGTTGCTCGGCAACGAAGGGCTACTTCCCGTACGAGCACATCGACGCGTTGTCGCGTCTGGACGAAACTGCCCTGCCGTCGCGCGAAGCTTTCTACAGCCAGCTGAAACGCGAGGGAATCTCCGCGGAGGCGTACGAGATTTGCGCGACGGCGTGGCGCGACGAGGGCATGACGTCGATGCGCGATTTTCTTGTGTGGTATAACAATCGTGACGTGGCGCCGTTTCTCGAGGCTGTCGATCGCCAGTTCGCCTTCTATCGGCGCCGACGTATCGACATGTTCAAGGACGCCATCAGCGTACCGGGGTTGACGTTGTTGTACCTGTTCAACGACCTGCCGAAGTCGATCCATTTCTCGCTCTTCAACGAGCCAAACAAAGATCTGCACCGTCTGCTGCAGGCGCAGATCGTCGGCGGCCCGTCGATCATCTTCGCGCGCCACCACGAGGCCGACGTGACGTCGATTCGTGGCGGCGCGCCGTGCCGATCGATAGTAGGCTTCGATGCGAACGGCCTCTATCTATGGGCGATAATGCAGGAGATGCCGACGCGCTGGTACACGCGCCGACGCGCTGAGAACGCCTTTCGAGCGGAACGCGTGCACCGCTACGGTCGTATGGCCGTGGAGTGGTTGACGCGCGTGGAGGCGGAAACCGGCGCGCGTATACGTCACCAGTTGAACGGACGCGAGAAGCGCATCGGAAAGCACCGTGTCGACGGCTGGTGCGCCGCCACGCGAACGGCGTACCAATTTCACGGCTGCTATTTTCACGGCTGCCCGACGTGTCAGGCGCACGTGACGACGAACGTCGTCAACGGTCAACCGATGACGACGCTGTACGCCGCGACGATCGCCGTGACCGCCTACCTGCGCCGTTTCGTCGACGAAGTCGTCGAAATGTGGGAGTGCCAGTGGCACGCCGTGCAACCGCCGGCGGTGCCGACGCCGCCCGACGCGTCACGATGGCAACCGACCGCCATTACGCTCTCGACGATACTGGAGGCGGTGCGCGACGGCTCTCTGTTCGGCCTCGTGCAGTGCGATATCGCTGTACCGGAAGCGCTGCGCGACAAGTTCGCCGAGATGCAGCCGGTATTCAAGAACGTCGATATCGTGCGCGACGATCTCAGCCCGTTCATGCGCGACTACGCCGAGTCGCACGATCTCCTCACGCGGCCTCAACGCACGCTCGTCGGTAGCTACTTCGGCGCGGCGATCTTGCTCGCGACGCCGCTCCTACGCTGGTATCTGGCGCACGGGCTCGTCGTCGAGCGCGTCTACCAGATCGTCGAGTACGCGCCGATAGCGTGCTTTCGGCGCTTCGGCGACGCGGTTTCGACGGCGCGCCGCGAGGGCGATATCGATCCCGACAAATCGATCATCGCCGATACCCTTAAACTTCTCGGGAACAGTTCCTACGGGAAAACGATTACGCGCGTCGATCGGCACCGGGAAATCAAGTACGCGACGCCGGTCGGCGCGTCGATGCTCGTCAACAATCGGCGCTTCCGGCAGCTGGACGTCGTCGTCGACGACGCGCTGTACGAGGTGGCGCTGAATAAGCGTAAAATCGTCTACGGCCTGCCGATACATATCGGCTATTTCGTATTGCAGTACGCAAAATTGAGAATGCTGGAATTTTATTACGATTTCGTCGACGCCTACATTCCCCGTCCGCTCTTCCAGTACTGCGCTATGGACACCGACTCGGCGTACATAACCCTAGCCGGACGTGACGTCGACGCGCTCGTACCGGAAGAACGTCGCGAACACTACTTCCGGAATCGTTCGCTCTGGTTTCCGGCCGAATGCTGCGACGCGCACGTGGACGCCTACGTACGACGGCGCGTCGCCGGACTAGCGTGGGACGGCGGCGCGGCGGCCTGCTGCGCGCGCCGACGCCTGTTCGATCGTCGAACGCCGGGTCTCTTCAAAGAAGAGTGGCGCGGCGACGGAATCGTGGCGCTGTGCAGCAAAACCTACTACTGCTTCGGCGGCGTCGCCGGTCCGAAGTACAGCACGAAGGGACTGAGCAAGCGACAGAACGCCGACATCGACGAGCACACCTTCCTCGCCGTACTGCGCGACCGTCGCAACGGCGTCGGCTGGAACCGCGGTTTCCAAGTGAAAGACTCGTCCGTGTTGACGTACGTTCAAGAGCGCGCGGCGTTGAGCTACTTCTACGCTAAACGCCGCGTGCTCGACGACGGCGTCACTACGGCGCCGATACTCGTCTAACTCGTAAACTCGTCTAACTCGTAAACTCGTCTAACTCGTCTACTACTAACCTAACCCCCACCACCCCCCCTAGGGGTAGTTTCTGTATGTATGTATGTATGTGTGGGTAATAATAAACACCAACAATTGTATACATCATTTGTTCGTTTTTATTTCTTCTTCTACTACAAGCGGTGGTTAATGAGGTTTTAATAAATCGTGTACGAGACAGTCATTGTTCACGCTATCGGTGCCGAATAGGCTCTGGAACGTCGTCAACGGCATCCCGCGACATCGGAGGAGAAGGTAGGCGACGCAATATTGTCCGCACACGTTAGAGATGACGCTCTGCAGGCGCTTGTCGTTGTACGTCCACGCGTCGCCGCAGTGGCGGCGCAGGAAGGCGCGGAAGTCGGCGTGCAGCGGCGGCAGACCGTACGAATCGAAGTACTCGCCTAGTCGGTCGGCGCCGACGTAGACGGCCACCCAGTACTGTCCCGGTTCGCCGCCGTCGTCGGTGTTGCACACGAAGGCCGTCGGGTAGGTGGTGGCGGCGGCGGCGGTAAGTAACGCGTCTTTAGGCACGACGCCGGCGACGATACGTTTAGCGTACGTATCGAGTTCCAGACGACGCATCAGTTGAAACGTATCCATAGTTACCAGTCGTAAATGACGTTCCGGTTCCGGTCGATTTCCATCACCGTCTCGAATTCCGCGTACACGACGACGTTCACCGGACGCGCTAGCGGCGTCTCGAAATGCATATCGACGCCCACGCACCCCTGACGCACGACGTTGAAATGATCGCAGTCGCAACAGTCGGGGGTCAGGTCGAAACCGAAGATGCTGTAGCCGGCGCCGAAGTCCGTGCGCGATACGTCGTTCCTCTCGTCCTCGAACGCCTTTCCGATCGCCTCGAAGAGATTGATGTAGCTGCGCACGTACCGGTTGTGCGGAAAGTCCGGCTGCAGCGGCTTGCTCGGCACCTGACGTCCGTCGACGACGAGCGACAGGAAGTTTATGTCGTTGTGACGCGCGTCGAACGGATTTCTAGTGTAGTCGCCGTTGTAGGCGACGTTGTCGATCATCATCAGGAAGAGGCGTTTCGGAATCGCGCCCATGTACAGGTTCTCGTGCGTGTGCGATAGCGCGCCTGCCGTTATCGAGAACGATTTGCAGTCGACGCGACGCATCGGAAACTTAGCCGTTCCCAACGCCCACGCTTTGATATGTCCCATCTGGACGGCCGGGTTCAACTTCACTTTTCGCACGTGCAGTCGAATCGCCTGCAGCACGACGCGCCACCCCGGTACGGCTTGCGCGCCCATCAGCGAGAAGGCGTCCTTCGAACGCACTATGCGCACTTTCGTGTCGACGCCGTTCGGTAGGTGTTTGTTTAGCATAAACGCGTCGACGTGCAGGCGTCCCATCATCTCCACCTCGTGGCTATCGGCCGTCGCGACGCGTCGCGACTCGAAGCCGAGGTTGGCGTTGCCGAGCGTGTCCATCCGTCCGGCGTTGTCTTTGTACCATAACGACGCCGTGAGATGCGAACGTTTCGCGTCGCTACCGTAACTTAGCAACGTCTCGAGGTAGGCCCGGTACGCGTACGTATTGGTCGACGGCGTCACGAGGGTGTTGTTCAGCGACACGTCGATTTGACTGATCATCGAATGCAGGAAATTGTTGACCGGCGCCACCGCGGCCGCGGCCACCAGATCGGTACCGTCCCCCCGCGTCACTTTGAAGCGTACGTACAGTTGAATGCTCGCCAGGTCCGTATAGTCTTCGCCCGAACCCGGCACGAGGAACTCGATAGGGCCGCCGGCGTCGAGAGTCGTCAGCGGCTGGTAGACGGTCCAATGACTACTCTCGATGCTCGTCTGCGTCACCGGTCCGCTGAACAGCTCCAGTTCGGCCTTCACGCCCTCGCACGTCGGGCCGTTCACGAACGCCATCGTTGTCGTCCGTTCGACGTCTTCCGCCTACTGACGACCGTCGCCGCTAGCCGCGCTCTCTTTATGCCGCCGCCGCCGCCGCGGCGGTTTTTCTTCCGTCGAGTTGATTGAATATCGTATGCAGGATGACCGTCGTATCTCCTCCGCGTGGCATCATCACCACTATGAAGCGCACTCGAAGGTAAGGCGGCTGGTAGAACTGACCGTTCTCGAGTGCGCGCTCCATCGTCGTCGTTACTCGTCGAATATGTCCGTTCGACGCGCTCTTTTCCGCCTACTGACGGTCGTCGCCGCTAAGCTCGCTCTCTTTACGCCGCGGGGACGGCGCTGCTGCTGCGTTTGTTTCTTTTTCTTCTTCTTTGGCGCCGCCGCCGCCGCCTGCGGATTCAATAGGCCGTCGAGAAGATCGGCGCCGGCCTTCATCGCGCGCCTTTTTAGCGACTGTTTCAGATTGCCGCCGGCGACGACGTCGCGCGCCACGTGCATGCCGGTGTTGAGCGCCCGTTTTCCCAACGCCATCGCGCCCCTCTTGATAAGCGGCATGGCGCTTCGAAACAGACTCCCGAAGAGATTACCCAGACCGTGACCTCGTTGACCCCGAGCGCCGACGAAGACCGGCAGCTGTCCGCCGACCTGACGAACGTAGTAGTCCACGTACGGGTTCTTCGACGACATGTTAAAACAATTTCGATTTACAACGTCTGAAGTGAAGCGTCGTCACCACCTTCCCCTGCTCGAATGGTATCTGTTGGCCGTGATCGTCTCTTATATCGACTTCGACCTCGTCGAATTGATTCCGCATCAGTTTAACGTATTGCACGCGAACGAACGATTCCGAAACGACGTCACCGTTCTCACCGCGGACGGCTATGTTTCGAAGGTGCGGCGCGAACGCGTCACCGACGACGCGCGGTTCCACGAGATCCGTGTACACGTACAGACTCTCGATGCCCGCCGACATGGTCACCGTATCGCTACCTTCGTACTCGAACGTGTACGCGGCGGGCGACGTGCTGATGACGGGCCTCGTCGCCGGCGCGGGACCGTACGCGGACGAACTCATGATCGCGTTGCTATGGAAACCTAGCACGTGCCTCAGACGGCTCGAATGAGGTATGATAAATTCGACACCCGCCGACATACGTAGCGTAAAGCGGTTAGAGACGGCGCAGTATTCTAGCACGGCTTTGACCTTCCTGGTGTGTAATTTCTCTAGCGCCTCGTTGATCCTGTTGCACAACGTATAAACGTTGTTGTAGAAACCGTGAGGAATCGTCGTCTGACGATATATCAGCACGGTCGTGCCTTCTTCGTCTATCTGCGTGTAAACGCCCCGTTCGCCCGCCGCGCAAGTCAGATAGAAGTAGGCGTCCTTCTTTCTCACGTTGTACCACGTGTGCGGATACTGTACCGACACGGCGCCGCATTCCCACTCCCCCGACAGGTCGAAACGTCGCGGCAACGTCGTGACGTAGTGCGTCAACGTATTTTGGGGGTGACGTTTCATAGACGCGTTGCTCGGCGGCGTCAGGTAAAAATCAGACGAGACCGCCATCGCGTTGTCGACGTCCGCCGACACTCATAGACGGACTCGGGAGCAGGTAACCGAGACAGCTGCTCAACAGCGCCGTCCACAGGTTGGAGTCACCTTGACCTTTCGTCAGATTGTATATACTAACGGCGATGAAGAAGTACAGGACGACGACCTGACAGAGGAACACGATTTCGGCCTTAGGGCATTCGTTGCCGCAGATTCGCCATGGAACGGGTTCGGCGGCGGTTGTTGTTGTAGCGTCGATGGAGTCCGCGTTGCGCTCGTCGTCGACGACGGACGATTCGTCGGCGTTCGTTCGACGCTCGCCACTCGAGGTAGTTTCGTCGTCGTCGCACATCGTCGCGCCACTGCGCGCTGTCGATGCAGCAGGGACCTTTATACGGTAAGAACGAAGATCCGTTGCATAGTCCCGCCTCGTGCAGTCGCCAGCAGCCGGTGTGACGCGTCCAACGATTCATCATCATAGGTCCACGAGCGACTCGGCGTCGATCCAGCTGTTGAATGAGGCCGGATATCCGCTCCATTTTACGAGCGCCTCCGAACCGCCGCCACGACGCCGACGACGCCGAAGAACCGCCTCCACGCGATATAGTTTGTCTTTCGGAACGACTACGCGTTGTAGTTCCGGTTCGTAGAAGGTGCCCTCTATCGGCGTCTCGGCGTCGTCCTTGAGGCGATAAACGGGCGGTTCGGACGGGTGCACCTCTACGACGGTGAACAGCTCCTCGCTCCAGTTAGCCATGTATCCTTTTTTGAAATGACCCCTCGTCTTGCTGATACGTACGCGATCTCCCACGCGTAGTTTCGGTTTTCGTCGTTGTTCGACGTCGTCGCCACCCCCGTACAGTCGTTGCCATACGGCCTCCTGATTCGTCGCGTCGACACTCGCCGGCGTCCTACCGATGCTTCGGTGGTAGGCGTTGTTGTATGATCGCACGAAATCCGGTAACGCCTCTACGTAGCGCAGCGTTTCGTGTTTCATAAAATAGCGCCACATACGCGTCTTCAAAGTTCGATTAAACCGTTCCACGACGCTCGCTTTGGTCTCCTCGTTATGCGTCACGAAATGATGAACGCCGCGACTCTTTAGCAACGTTTGCAGGGGTCGGTTCAAAAACTCGCTCCCCTTATCGGTCTGCAGCGTGTGCGGCGTCTCGTCGTCGTCGTTCAGCAGGCGCTCGAAGGCCGCGACGAGCGACGCTCCGGACTTATTCTTCAACGGAACGCACCACGCCCGCTTCGAAAACACATCGATCACCGTCAATAGGAATGTTATACCGTCGTTGTGCGTTTTCAGTCTAGTCAAGTCGACCAGATCGGCTTGCCACTGCTGGTTTCGACCGCCCACGATGACGCGACGTCGTTTGAAATTACGTCTAACCGGTTTGTGTAGGGTATAGGCGTCCTGCGACGCTAGCCACCTCTCGACGGCCGGACGTCGGAGCTTCGACGCCCGGTGCAACGCGTCGACGCCTCCGTAACTCCCCACCCGTTTCGGATCGAAGTACGCGTTATTCAGCTCGTCGTCGTCCTCGTCCTCGTCGACGTTTCGTTGCTGTCGAGGCTTTCGTTTTGGACGACGACTCCACCCGGACACCATGACGACGACGATGATGATACGATGATACAGAACGCGATAAGCGCGATGATGAAACCGACGACGACGACGATGATGATCGCGCGTCGTGACGTCATCACGACAACGTATCCCACGCCGTGACGCCCAACGAAGCGGATCTGCGTTTAGGTTCGCCTCGCATCCGAGTACGACGTCTCCGCTCAGTCGGCGCTGCTGATGAACTAGACGTCGACGGCCTCGTCATCCTCTCTTCTAGTAGCTGCTTCCGTCGTCGCTCCACGTAAGAATGATTGCGCGGGTTGCCTACGAATTCCATAGGGATATTCATATCCTTCATGTGCAATCCGAACTCCCGCCATCCTACGGGCGCCGTCGTCTTCGATCTCGTTCGCATGAGATCGTTTACTAGATCGACCATATTACTCCCCGCGATCGCTTTACCGTCGTACACGAATTCACCGCGATCGTTCCATCGAGACAACGGATCGGCTTTCATTTTTTCGATCAGCAGTCTCGTCTTCTCTTTCAACGTTTTCGGCATGCTGGCTACGATTTCGCGCTCTATCGTCTCCGACGATGGTGGCGCCGCCGCTGCTGGCGCCACCGGTACCGCGGGTGTCTCGCCGCTGTTCACCACCGACACGCGTACCGGTTGCGCCGCTCGAGCCGCCTCTATCGTATTGTACCGACTCAGCAGTTGATTGTACGACGCTACCTTTTCTCGTTCCGATAAATCCGAACGTTCTAGAATGTCCTTCATGTCGCTGTCAAGGCTACTCAGCACACGTGATCGAGGCGTGCTCGACGACTGATCGACGCGTGGCAGAAGGCTTTCCACCAATCGTGGATCGACCAACGCCATCTTCTTCGCGTACTGCATCAATTACCGCCGGCGCCGCCGCCGAACACCTGTCTGAGCAGCGGCAAGATAACGGTACTCGCTAACGGCGCTAGCAGGGCCGTCAAAAAACCACCCGCACCCTTTTGCAAGATGACACGCTTCTGCTTACGCGTCACGTGTTTGTCGACGAGTTTACGCAGGTGATCCCGGTATTTCGACAATACGCGTTTCTGTTTCGGCGACAACTTCACGTTCCCTTTCAGAATGTTGTACGCGCAATCGCACAGACTACAAATGAGACCGGTGTCCGCGTGGGCGAGTAGCGCTTTTCGCAGAGCGATGTTCCGCCTATGTCTCTCCAACAGCTGCAGGGCGACGATGTGTCTCTTTATTTGATTCGTCGGTCCCGCCACCTTCGGTCGTCTCTTCGCTCCCGTCACGCGCCCCGTCATAGCGACTAATAAACGTACGCCCCGTCGTCCCTCTCTTCTTATAGTCCGCCGACGCCGCCACCACCACCGCCGCCGCCACCCTTCCGTACGTACACGTACTGAAGGCGATCGTCCGGAAATATGCACGTACGCAAACGCATGTCCTCTTCCGTTTCCTGTTTCAGATCCACGAATAGATACCCGTACGCCGACGACGTCGCGTCTTTGAAAGCCTCTATCATGTAGTTGACCTTTCCCGGGTACATCTGTTTCGCTAGGTGACCTACTTGACCCGCGTCTCGAGGACTCTTGAATAGCACTATGTATTGAGCGTTCAGGCTGATTGTACGGTTTTCTTTCCCTTTCGGAAACATGTTCTGACGTAATTGTACGACCGACGTATTACAATGATGACTTTTTTAGTAAATAGTACCGTCACCCGGCTATCGGTCTCCTCCATGAGGTCGTCGAGTACTAGAAGCGTTCTCGCTTTACCGTCTAAACGTTTCGGATCCGGCAGGCCGTCTACGAACTCTATTTTCGAAGACATAGACGCGTAGCCGCTCTGCCACTGTCCGTAACACCACAGGATTTTCTCCGGCGGCGGATCGATCATAGTGTCGTAACGTATCAAACGCTCGACGAACGTCGTCTTACCGCATCCCGTAGGACCGGCTACTATACACGTAAAAGGATGCTTCAACGACGGTCCGTTCATTTTTCACGACTGAACGACGAACACTTTTTTACGCGTTTTTATACTCATCGCGCAACTCCATCAACAGTTTACCGAGCGTGTTCTTCCCCGGATCGCCCGCGATTCCGCTACCCCAGAAACCCTCCTTACTCGCTACCCATTCCACCAATTCGGCGTCCCCGGTCGCCAACAGTGCAGCCTTCAAATCGCTCGATCCGTCAAACTTCCTCTTCAACAACATCTTCATACATTTCACCCTAATGTCGGTGCATTTGTTTCTCATTCTCTTTAGTCGAATGTCGTAACTGCGTCGTTTCGCTGCGTAAGAGCTTCGCGAACTTTTGATTATTTCGGCGCATTCCACGTCCTCGTAGAATATCGCTTTCCTGTACTGATAGGCGTGCTCGACGGATCGAAAGCCTCGACCGAACGCCGACAGTCGACGCATATACATATTCGACAAGAACGACCGCGATCCACCAAACCTTATAGGCGACGACATCGTACCGACTACCGATCACCCGCTACCGCCACCGCTTATATACCACCGACACTAATAAAAAGTTGCGACTAGGGTTCAAACCTTTCGATCCCTAGGCGAACACTCTCCTAAGACCGTCGCCAAGGGTTTTGCCCCGGTTATATCTCACCGCTAGGTAGCCTCTCGAATCTACAAACGCATTACGTTAGCGTTGAGGACTACGTTAAAAGTACGAACGTTGCATGGTTTTAGCGTGGTTAGCGCGATAAACGCATTATTGCTTACGTCAGCGCGCTCTAGGTACGGCGTTGATCGCTAGGACTAAAATACTCTCTGCACTCACCGCTAGGTGGCATCTCTCTAGTGTACTGTCAATCATCCAATTAGTATCAAATTACATCGCTCATCAATCACGTTTTTTATAAGTAGGTTTCCCAAACTCATTAGTGTCAAACACAAAGCCTTTGATCTTTTTTTATACATAGGATTTGTCTCGCATTATTGCTGACTCAGCTATGTGCCCAAATCGTTTAGTGGTCATTAAATTCTTTTTTATAAGTAGGCTTTTGAGATCGTACAGCGCCTACTATCTACTAGCGCTACACCACCCGATACTTGCGACGTTCACCAGAGCTCGACAATACTCTAGCCACATACGTGTGGCTGATACAGAGTTCTGAGCTGAACATAAGAAGAAGACCTGAAGTGGAACTATGCGAAATAACAGCTCTAGTCGTTATGTTATCTTTAACCTGAAGTGGACCTTTGCGAAACAACAGCTCCAGTCATTACCTTATCTTTACCCTGAAATGGACCTATGCGAGACAACAGCTCTAGTAGTTACCTTATCTTTGACCTGACGTGGACCTATACGAGACAACAGCTCTAACCGGTACCTTATATTTAACCTGACGTGGACCTATACAAGACAACAGCTCCAGTCGTTACCTTATATTTAACATGAAGTGGACCTATGCGAGACAACAGCTCTAGTTGTTACCTTATCTTTAACCTGAAGTGGACCTACGAGAGATAACAGCTCTAGTTGTTACCTTATCTTTAACGTGAAGTGGACCTACGCTAGATTGCAACATTAGTATTGACTTTATCCTTGCACTGGAAGTTACGCTATCTTTCCACAGGAAGTTATTAGTGTTTACCCTATCCTTGCATCGGAAGTGGATCTTCTGAAGGAGACCGTCTTTCTGGATTTCTATCGAGTCCGTGCCTGCGTTGTAGAAAGCCCATGCCTCCTCGTCTTCATTCATAGCTTTGTCCAATTCTGGATACATTAAATGCATTTAATATTTAATATGATCGAAACCACGGCTACTCGTGAGTGTGCAAAATACCGACGACGACGTGCATACTTATACATAGACACATACATGCATGCATACAAACAAGCATACACTATTCATCAGGTGAGAGTCGCCATGTGGACTGGAAGGCTGCACTTACTACTTCTTACGATGTCTTCTATATCCAGATCCAACATTCGACAGAGAATGTGGTAGTACATAAAGCCAGTCTGTTCCAGTAGTTCAATCATGTGGTCTCTACCTTTTTTACTGCTGCATTTCTACAACACACAATGCGCGCCCACTACAGCCACACGTCTACTGTACACAATGTGTCAACATTTACTGAGCTTTCACTCAACATTCAATCACCATTATGACAACACAACGTAGGTCATGCCCTACCAGTTCACTCTCAACATCAGCGTTCACTCACCATTCGTTCATTAGTCTATCGCCTTTCATTTACTCACGATCCATTCTTAGTTAATTAATTAATTCATTCATTTGTTCGTTCATCCATCTGTCCGTCCGTCCGTCCGCCAACCCCCGCACGCCAACCCACTCACTACCCATGCAACCACCTACAACGCGTTGTCGCCATGCTCATGACATGTTGACCAAATGCTCCACGTCCAGGTGATCTTGGCGAGTGTGATCAGACAATGAAACTGTATCGTCAACAAATGAGTTTGGTTGCAAGATGCACCTCATTGAATGCAACAGAGCCACGCTACATGTTGGTGAACAACATCTACACAGCTTTCGGCGCGTCGTAGATTATAATGGGTTGTAAAAATACCAGCTACGAGATTTGTAAAACGCTCTACAAACTCATGTCTCAGCAGATCATTGAGTGCTTCATACGTGTCCGACTTTCTGGTTAGTTTTCAGGAGTGTTGAGAAGTACAATCTAAAACTGTGTGTCTCCCACAATTGCAACTTGATATCAAAAGCAGACACGAACAGGAAGAAACAAACTGGAAGAGTTATTTGGTTGTCCTCGTCTGTTGAGATGTACATTCAGCAGATTGAGATACGACACGATGTGGACAAGAAATGAAAACTCGCAGATGCACCTCGGGCCAGCAATGTCTGATAGGCCTTACCTCTGGAAACGTATGCTGCTCGAATAAGCTAATTCCATGTCTCAACTCGTGTACGCGACGCTGCATGACACCACGACTTAGCTAGCGTACTTTGCTTTAGTATAGGATATCTTGATATTGCCCAGGAATCTCTGCCAGAAGGCGCTTGAACTGCTGAAGATTTAGGCCACGAGCGCGAACATAGTTCACGGTCTTCAAGAGGGCGATCAGTATTTTTTGTCTTTTCAATGATTTGCTACACAGGCTTTCTTGTGGGATAAATTATGCAGTGGGCCTGGAGAGATTCGCAGTGGCACCTACATCGTTTCGAACCTTTCCTGTCAGCGAAAGCACTCCTTTTTGTTCTTCCTCCCACGGAAGGTTCACCATGCAAATGTATTATTGCCATCCCGCGGGCCGTATTGTGTGCAGTATTGCTTTTAGTCCGCGGGCCGCATGAAATAGCTTCGCGAGCCGCAGTTGGCCCACGGGCCGCAGGTAGCCGACCACTGATCTAGTCATTTATCCATCATACACGCACCATTATGTAAGCATTCACTCAACATACACTCACCATTATGTAATTATTCACACACCACACACTCACCATTATGTAGTCATTCACTAACCATACGCTCACCATTCTATGATCATTCACACCATACACTCACCATTATGTAAATATTCACTCAACATACACTCACCATTATATAAACATTCACTCACCATTATGTAATAATTCACCCACCACACACTCACCATTATGTAGTCATTCACTCACCATATACTCACCATTTTATGATCATTTACTCACCATACACTCACCATTATGTAAATATTCATTCACCATACACTCGCCATTATGTAAACATTCACTCACCATACACTCACCATTCTGTAATAACTCACTCACCATACAATCACCATTATGTAATAATTCACTCATCATACACTCACCATTATGTAATCATACACTCACCATTATATAAACATTCACTCACCATACACTCACCATTATGAAATCATTCACTCATCATACACTCAGCATTTTATAATCATTCACTCACCATACACTCACAATTATATAAACATTCACTCACCATACACTCACCATACACTCACCATTCTGTAATCATTCACTCACCATATAATCACCATTATGTAATCATTCACTCACAATACACTCACCATTATGTAATTATTCACTCACAATACACTCGCCATTCTGTAATCATTCACTCACCACACACTCATCATTATGTAACCATTCACTCACCATACACTCACCACTGTGTAATCATTCACTCGCCATACACTCGCCGTTCTGGAATCTTTCACTTACCATTCTGAGGTCATTCTCTCACCATCCACTCACCATTCTGTGAGCGAAGAAGCAGAGCGCTGTGTTCCACACAGCGGAGACGTCGATACTCTTCGTAACCTCCTGCAGACACGGCACGTATTGGCAGATTCAATGACGGAGAAACACACCAAGCACAACAATGATCACCACTGCATGAATGTTACATTAAACTCATCCCCAATGGTCATTTCATTTCTGCAGCAGCCAATTGAGGCATGCGAAATATTTCCAAGTAACGATATAACATAAAGCTGTGTTGTGCCCTCTGGATAGGGCTCTAAATAACTGCCCGTGTGCTGAAATACGTCGTCAGTCGGTAGATTAGAGGCCAATGGTCCAAGGAAGCGAATGAGCATAGATAGAGGCGAGTGGAACTCGACGCCTGGACGGAGATACAACTAGACTGTTCCTAACGTCACTTTACTTATATATGTACGAGAATAATACCACTGTACTGCGCCTTATGAATTCGTAAGAGACACCAAAACAGTGTTCCCTAGTTTCTGACTTCTGCCGCTAGGGACATCCAGCAACAAGGCCGTCGTTACCCTTGCAACATCAAGCGGTCTAAGTTTCTTCGAACCAGGGATGTCTTCTTCGACCAACGCCTCGGTGAACTGGGCGACCGCTTGCAACATCTTGATCCTCTGCAAGGAAGACATGGCACGCGTAACTAGGTCAACGTCCAAGGCATAGCTGTGAACCGCTATACCGGGAATCACGCCCATAAGCACACAAAGAACCACACCAAGAACCACACTAAACAACACCAATGGTCACACAAAGAACCACACCAAGAAAAACATTAAACAACACAAATGGTCACACCAAGAACCACACACAAAAACTCACTAAACAACACCAAAGATCGACAAGAACAATATTTACACCAAGAACTACATAAAACACCACCTATAACCAAACAAAAAACATACTGGGACCTGTGACAATAGTAACGCCGGAACCGCATTATGAAAACAAATCAAGAACCACTCGAAGAATTACAAAATAAACACAAGTTAATTCTTCAGCAGCAGCTGTATCAGGAGCAACGAAGTCAATATTATATAGCAGCGACAAACACAGTCTTACCACAACCAACGACGACGACGACAATGGCAACTACGACGATGACAACGTTAATTAGTATCGTGTAAGCAAACAATAACATTGAGAGCAGCACCGACATAACATTATTGTTATGTTAATGTAAATATTAGTATATGATTATTATGTGACATTTTGAAATTCTCAATTTCCATATTTCTTTACCAATGCCTCTAATATTATAATTAATATTATGATCATAGTTAGCATTATGATTATCGGCAGAAGTAACAAAATTAATATATTGATACATCTATAAAGACAGGAGTTGTTCCGCTGTGAGCTCAGTCATTACCGGGATAGTGCAGTCCCTGTCGATGAAGTCGACCCCGTCCACTATCGCCACCTGGCCCGGCACCGCCATCAAGATCACGTTGATATAGTCACACACACGCATGTCAAACACCACCATCTGGTTGTTGGCGTTACCCTACAGCAGAGAGCATTGGCAGTGACGTCATCGTCAAACACGTCCATATTCTTCGTTACCGTGAAGGAAATAGCTTCATTGGTGATGTCATCTTCACACACGGCCATCTGGCTCGTTATTCGAAAGCAGAAGGCATCGTTAATGACCCTGTTTAAACTGTCCCTCTTCTTGTCTCCCTCTTTTTTGTCTTTTTCGTATTTTCTTCCTCTTCTTGTCTTCCATCTTTCCTTCTTGGGTGCCATGCAACGGACAGGAAGGCGGGAGTATTACACGTGTTCATTTTCACTCGCCAAGTCGTCATTTTATTTTCCCTACGACTATGGTAGATTAGTTAGATGTAGATTTAAACGAAGAATGCAGGCCATCCAGATTTGTCTCGGGTTGAGATTTTAATCAACAATCAGACAGCTTCGATGTTCAGTTGCAATAGGTCAATCGGAAATATCTCTGCGATGTTGACACATGCCCAGTCCCGCCACATCACCGAGTCGTCGTTTCTCTTCTCTCTGTAAATTGTTGGCCTACTAAACGACTGGGTGTGTCAATGAGTCAGAATCCCTATGGAGCCAGATCATGGTTTTAACTCAAAAATTATACCTCTTAACCGAATCGTGTCTTTACAGTTGTCACATCCACGTATGTAATTCTATGTCGCACAATGTCATACAGTGTTATACAACAGTGCCAAAATGAGGTCACCATAAGAACATATGTTACCATAGTCAGCTACACTTCATGGTGGTTGACACAGACGGCAAGACGGCTCGGAGAGGAAACACACATCGCATCCCGCGGCACCGTTTCTAATAATAATAATAATTTATTTCTTATATAGCGCCCCATCCAAATAATTGTGCTGGGGCGCTTTACAATGGTTAATGCAAATAAATAAATAACATCAAACGATATATAGTTTTAAAATACTATGCAATCATCACTACTAAGTAAAATCAACTATACTGTCTTAAAATACATAAATAAACACAATTATGCAAGCCATTAAGACAATAAAATAGATTAAATATAATACAAAATTTATTAAAATAAAGGTATAATGATGATCATCGAAGGTTAAAATAATTTGTGAAAAGATGCGTCTTCAGTGCAACTTTAAACTGATTGACACTAGTGCATTGGCGCACTGTGAGTGGTAGTTGATTCCATGCTCTTGGAGCTGCACAAGAGAATGCTCGTTCGTCGATTTTAGTTCGGATAGTGGGTTGTTTAAGGAGTGGCTGATCGGAGGAGCGTAGACAGCGTGTCGGGCGATACGGAGAGAGAAGTGCTGATAGATATGGAGGTGCGAGCCCATGAAGGCATTTGAAAGTGAGAAGTAGGGTCTTGAAAATAATGCGACTCTTCACAGGAAGCCAGTGCAGGTCCAAGAGCATGGGCGTGAAGTGGTCTCGTTTCGACCGCATCGTTATGATATGAGCACATGCATTTTGGACAAGTTGTAGTTTCTCAATTACTGTCGCTGGCAATCCATTAAGAAGACTATTGCAGCAGTCAATTCGCGAAATGACTAGCGCATGCACAAGTTGTTTTGTGTGTTCTTTGTCTAAGTATCGACGAATGTGTCCAATGCTATGGAGGTGGTAATACACATTTCTGTAAATGTTAGTTACGTGTCGCTCAAGGGACATATTACAATCAAAGGTCACCCCCCAAGTTTCTGGCGTGTGTGTTGGGTAAACGCGCACGTTTCCGATAATTACACCGTCAGGAAGAATATTTTCTGTTGCTGATTTCGGTTGGACGATGATGATCTCCGTTTTGTCATCATTGAGTTTTAGCATGTTGGTTTTCATCCATTGACGGATACTGGCGACACAGAGTTCTATCTTCGTGATGGCAATGTCGGGTGAAATATTATCGCTCAGGCTAAATTCTTGTAAAAGTTGGATGTCATCTGCATATTGATAGTAAGCCCATGGTGGTTGAGTAGCGACGCGAGAGGAGTCATATATATAGTGAACAGTAATGGTCCAAGAACTGACATGGACATCTGGCGCTTGTAGTGTGGTGCGATTACACTGGATTTTAACGTCAAAGTAGTGTGCAAAGTCGTTGGCGAGCGATTCGGCACATTCGTAGGTTGGTAATGTTGCTGTGTTACCCCGGTGCAGCAGCTTGTTTGCGATGTTGTAAAATTGCGCTTGGTTCCGGACGTCCGACAATTTTTTTTATCGTAATGGATCTTTTTCGCTTCAGCGCACATGTTGTTGATTTTGTTTCTTTGCTGTACATACATGTCTCGGTGCACTGTTAATTGTGTCCTCTTGTATTGATGTTCAAGCCGCTTAGGTTTAGATTTTGCAACTTTGATGTCCGCGTTGTACCATGGCACGTTGTTCTTCACGGTGATGGTGCACTCTCTAGCAGGAGCATGTTGGTCGAGTATTGACAACAAAGTATTGTTGTAACAATAAAATGCCGCTGCTGCCGATTCGCTGGCTTGCTGAACAGTCAGGTCAGAGCAAGTAATGTCATGGCTGATTTTCTGATGGTTGATAGTATTCAACTTACGCAGTCATTGTTCTCTTTGGTGGGACTGTAGTTGTGATAGGTACCGTAAAGATAACGGCGGAGTGGTCAGAATTGACAGAATCATCACAGGTGACATCTTCAACAGTCAGCTCACCACATCTCGTTATGATATCATCGAGGATGTGACCTTTCTCGTGAGTTGCCTGGGCAACGTGCTGTTGGTGGTTTGTTGCGGAGAGAAGGTCTTATAATTGGTTTGGTATGTGCACTGGTGGGATTGTCAAAGTGAAAGTTCAGGTCCCCAACGAGTAGCAGCTGACCGGATGTAAGTGTGAGTTCATCGAGGAGATCGGCAACTCCCTCAGAAATACTGGAACATAATTTTTGGTGATTTCGGTTTTGGTGGAGGTCTATACACTGTTACAAATCGCAACAGTTCGAGGCCAACTTTGACTAAGCAGTTGATATACTCCATAGAGGTGTAGTTGTTGTGCTTCATTACAGTTACTGAGATGGATTCACGGAAGATAATGGCGACGCCTCCGCCTCTGGCGTTGGCTCGCGGTATGTGTTTCATGTCGTATCCAGGTGGCACCACTGCCTTTACGGCAATATGCGATGGCCTGAATCAGGTTTCCGTAAGCGAGCATAATATTATGTCTAGTTTGTTTTCAGTTATCAGATCCCGGATGTGTTGACCTTATCAAGCTCACACGCAGACCGGGTGTTCAGAACAGAAGCTCTAAACGAATTAGTCGCGAAGCTTCGGTGTAGCTTAACATGTATCAGGTTGCTTCTGTTGACAATTGGTTCGATGCTATTGCGTATTGACCGGTTGGACACATCGGTTCTGGCTGCAGTCAGTTTCACCGGAATTGTCTTAGTCACTTGGCATTGTCTTCGACCGCCAGTGGTCCCTCTGTGGGTCGGTATTGCGCAAGAAATGCCTAGTTGTTTCAGATCGTTGTAGACTGGCTTTGTAACACGCTTGAAGGCTTTCGTGGTTTGCTGGCATAGTTGATGCAATTGAAGACTTGTATACACTATCACCATAGCGACGGTCACGGCCCACAGAAGATAACTTGTGACGTCGTGGTAATCCAGAAACATTCACGATGAGGCAAGAGGTAAAATCGAAGAACGGTACAACTTGAAACTTGTAATAATGTCAGTTGTGTGACGACAGCATTACATGTGGCAGCCGACAAACGCACACATAACCTCTTCGCATCTTCTACCGGAGAACATCTATTTTGCTTTGACTTGTATGTCTGCGTACTATAAAGAGTTACAATAAATGTGATCAACTACAACAAATGGGCAGGCATTAAGTCGCAAAATTGTGAAATTGAGTGTTGTACCTTTTTGGATTCTTTAAGATATACTTAATTTGTTGAAATATCTTCAACTTTTTTTTATTTATTGTTACAACTGAAGCAAACTTTTAAAAAACAACGTGTTGAGAAACGAAGTAATTTTGACTCACGGTATCTATTGTTTTCTATGGGTTCGTAAATGTGTGTCTTTACTAATTTTTTATTATTTGCCGAATAAAATAAACTGCACGTTGAAAGATGGGATTATACGGTATGCATTTCTGCCACAATCACAATATGGATGGCACATGACCTAGGCACCTATTTTGGCTCGTGTTCCAGGATAGACCGGTGCGACTTAATATATGGTTCGCTGTAGCGGGTCACAAACTGAAATTGAAAATGAATTTCTTCCATTTAGGAAACCGACTGCCCGTGTTCTCCACTTACCGACACGATCTCCAACAGTGCTTTGAAGATGATCGTTACCATGGCGATGTCGTCGTCCTTCACGTTTATATAGTAGAGGCTGAGGAAATGCGTTGCCTGGGCAACGAGGTCAAACGATTGAATGTTCCCTGGCTGTTCCCGCAAGTAGTCCTGTCAGGACATAAAGCGAACGTCTCCTAGGACCAGTACACACATTTAATGTTTCACACGTCACCCTGTACACAAACTTAATGTTTCACACATCAACCTGTACACAAATTTATAGTTTCATACATCAGCATGTACACCAACTTAACGTTTTACACGTTAACATAGACACAAACTTAATGTTTCACACGTCAACCTTTACACCAACTCAATGTTTCACACGTCAACATGGACATAAACTTAATGTTTCACACGTCAACCTGTACGCAAAGTTAATGTTTCACACATCAGCACGTACACCAACTTAATGTTTCACACATTAACATAGACACAAACTTAACGTCAACCTTTACACAAACTCAATGTTTCACACGTCAACATGGACACAAACTTGATGTTCACATGTCAACCTGTACACAACCTTAATGTTTCACACGTCAACCTGTATGCAAACTTAATGTTTCACACATCAACATGTACACCAACTCAACGTTTCACACGTCAACTTGTACACAAACTTAATGTTTCTAACGTCAACATGTACACCAACTCAATGTTTCACACGTCAACCTGTACACAAACTTAATGTTTCACACGTCAACATGGACACAAACTTAATGTTTCATATGTCATCCTGTACACCTACTCAATGGTTCACACATCAACATCGACACAATCTTAACGTTTCACACGTCAACCTGTACACAAACTTAATGATTCACACGTCAATCTGTACATCAACTTAATGTTTCACACATCAACATGTACACCAACTTAATTGTTCACACATCAACATGTACACCAATTTAATGTTTCACACGTCAACATGTACACCAATGTAATATTTGTTGCGGGAAGCCGTCATTCACGTTTGATCCGTGTAACTGTGTCTCTGTAATTCTACCCGTGCGTGCTGGAGACTGCGAAAGACGCACCTGTAGACTGACGTTGAGTCCGTCACACATGCCGGCCATGACGTCCAACACCAGCTTGCTGTAGCCGTCGTCGTGGCACACCAAGTCGGGGTCTCTTTCAATCTCCGCGCACGCCAACGCCTCCAACATGGCGTCCTTCATTTCCTGCGACGTACGACACAGTGGATACACGGACGCATGATACTCTCTCTCTCTCTCTCTCTCTCTCTCTCTCTCTCTCTCTCTCTCTCTCTCTCTCTCTCTCTCTCACACACACACACACACGCACACACACACGCACGCACGCACGCACGCGCACACCACACACACACACCACACACACGCCACACCCACACACCACACACACACACACACACACACACACACACACAACACACATACACCCTTCACCATTTAATGTAGTCAAAGTTTTCTCGCTCGCTCTCGTTCTCTCTCTCTCTCTCTCTCTCTCTCTCTCTCTCTCTCTCTCTCTCTCTTTCTCTCTCTTTCCCCTCTCTAAATAAACTATATCTCAGTCACAACTTAGCCAAGGGCGTCGTGGTGTAGGATGGTGGGGTTACCTGTGCAACGGTCTCCGCAGTTTGGGATGGTAGCGTTTCCTTAGAAACGGTTATCTTTGAGTCGCACGGCGACGTCGCGCCGTCGCCCATAACAATGGGGGAGAGCATCGGCACAACAACGTTACTAGAGCGTCGTCTCGTGCGCAGAGAAAATATCGTTCTGAGAAACAGCCATCTGTTCCGGGACTTACCCTTCTGCCAGCAGACGGCGTCAACAAGGCAGAGTTAATGACAACAGCCGACGTAATAAGAACGTGTATGAGAGCGGTTGTGTGTGTGCGTGTGTGCGTTGTGTTTGTGCGTGCGTGCATGCGAACGTGTGTGAGTACGTGTGTGCGTGTACGTGTCTCACCTCAGAGACGTCGTCCACACTATGGTGTGGCTTTGTCGCGTTGACCTTCGACGTGGGCCCAATGACGGCATTCAAGACAGAACTCTGATGCGGACCCTCCCTTTCTTCTCCCTGGACACGTGATCAGTGAGGGAGTGGAAACACACTGTCAGCTACAGCTCTCATCATAGCTTAGCAAAAAATTATATAGAAAACTTTTAATTTCCTATAGTATACACCACACCACACACACACCACACCACACACACACCACACCACACACACACACCCCACACTCACATCATACACGCTACACACACACACACACACCACAACACACACCGTTTAATCTAGTCAAAGTTTTCTCGCTCGCTCTCATTCTCTCTCTCTCTCTCTCTCTCTCTCTCTCTCTCTCTCTCTCTCTCTCTCTCTCTCTCTCTCTCTCTCTCTCTCTCTCTCTCCCTCCCTCCCTCCCTCCCTCCCTCTCTCTCTCTCTCTCTCTCTCTCTCTCTCTCTCCCCTCTCTAAATAAAACGTTTCATCTCAGTCACAACTTAGCCAAGGGCGTCGTGGTGTATGATGGTGGGGTTACCTGTGCAACGTTCTCCGCAGTTTGGGATGGTAGCGTTTCCTTAGAAACTGTTGCCGCAGTGATGGCTGGTGGCGCTTCCTTAGCAACGGTTATCGTTGAGTCGCACGGCAACGTCGCGCCGTCGCCCATAACAATGGGGGAGAGCATCGGCACAACAACGTTACTAGGGCGTCGTCTCGTGCTCACAGAAAATATCGTTCTGAGAAACAGCCATCTGTTCCGGGACTTACCCTTCTGCCAGCAGACGGCGTCAACAAGGCAGAGTTAACGAGAACAGCCGACGTAATAAGAACGTGTATGAGAGCGGTTGTGTGTGTCTGTGTGTGTGCGTGTGTGCGTGTGTGCGTGTGTGTGTTGTGTTTGTGCGTGCGTGCATGCACACGTGCGTGCGAACGTGTGTGAGTACGTGTGTGCGTGTACGTGTCTCACCTCAGAGACGTCGCCCACATTCTGGTGTGGCTTTGTCGCGTTGACCTTCGACGTGGGCCCAATGACGGCCTCCAAGACAGAACTCTGATGCGGACCCTCCCTTTCTTCTCCCTGGACACGTGATCAATGAGGGAGTGGACACAACCCACGTCACGTGATCAGTGAGAGAGTGGACACAACCAACGTCACGTGATCAGTGATGGAGTGGACACAATCCACGTCACGTGATCAGTGAGGTAGTGGACACACACTGTCAGCTACAGCTCTCATCATAGCTTAGCAAAAAATATATAGAAAACTTTAAATTTCCTATAGTATTCTATAGAAAACTATAAATTGATTATGGAAATTTATAAATTTTAATTTAATGCAGAATTATATAGAATAGTCTATAGAATTCTATAGTTTTTAGAGAACGTATAGTTTAATGTAGGATTTTATAGAAAACTATATGATATTCTATAGAATTCTATAGTTTTTAGAGAATCAAATTATATAGTTAACTAAAGACAATTTTACAGAATTCACTGGAAGTGTAATTCCTGGCATCTTGTCAACTGATTGAAGGCAGACATTCCAACAAGTCAAGTTTGGATGCCTGTAAATGGACACTGTTGTGTAAACTTGGCCTTGCTGAAAGACTTCCTACTAAGCGCAGCTGCCGAGGTGGATGTAAACAACACCGAATATCCACTGCGGTAGCAGCGACAGCAGCGGAACCAGCGACGGAAGAAGCGGCGGCGGCAGAAGCAAAAGCAGCGGCACCAGTGGCGGCAGCAGTGACCGCAGCGGCGGCGGTGCCGGCGACACCGGCGGCAGCGGCGCCATGGCCAGCAGCAGTGACACCAGCGACAGTAGCAGCAGCAGAAGCGAAAGCAGCATCAACAGGGGCTGCAGCAGCAGCAGCACCAGCGGCGGCAGCAGCGACAGCAGCAGCACCAACGGCGGCAGCAGCGGCACCAATGAGGTCAGCTAAATTTTTGCCATCAATGCACAATGTATTCGTAATAATACAAGTGAATTCACTGAGTTTGTAATTGAGAACAACTAGGACATAATTGTTATATGCGAAACGCGGCTTAAACAAGAAGATGATGTAATTATAGTTTATATAATGCCAGCTGGATATTGTCTCAAACAAGTTCCCCGCTCGGCACCAAAGCGAGGCGGAGGCATCGCCTTAATGTACAGGACAGGGTTTAATATGCGTTTCGCAGAGACAAGCCTGTAACTAAAATCATTTGAGTTCCTGTCATCTGAATTCATCACCCCAACTGTATCCATACGCTTGGTCACCCTCTACCTTCCACAGCAGAAATCCACCAGCTGTTCCTTAAGTGAATTCCTCGAAAATTTTGCATTATTGATTGACAGCGTTTTACCTAACCCAATGCCTCTTATTATCGCAGGAGATTCCAATGTTCATGTTGATGACTCGTGTGACAATAGTGCCAACGCCTTCCTTCGTCTCCTGTCCAGCAGTGGTCTACAGCAAAATATTTACGGTGCTACCCATAAGAAAGGTCACACTTTGGATCTCTTGATCACTAGAGACTCTGACCCATCTGTCATCGACGGAATTAGTATCACTGGCGGGATATCTGATCATTCGGCGATCATGGGGAAAATTAAGGAATTAATTGACACGGATCTTAACAATCCCGCACACGCCAACAACCCTCTCTTAAAACTGCGCACATCCGACCTGTGTTGAAGAAGGCAAACGTGCACCCAACTGTGATGACCAACCTATATCAAACTTACGTTTCCTCAGTAAGACACTGGAGCGAGTGGTGGCCAAACTGTCTTCATTCCTGGTCAACAATAATCTTATGGATGAATACCAGTCAGCCTTTCGTGCACACCACAGTGCAAAAACGGCAAAAATAAACGTTCACAACGATCTACAGCAGGCCATGAACTACGGCAAGATTACCCTTGTGTTACTCGACCTATCCGCAGCTTTTGACACTGCCAACCATTCTATACTTGCATGACCAGCTACTTCGGTGTTTTTCTTAACCTGCTGTGTGCGCATTGACAATGTGACATCGGATGCATCGCAACTATCATACAGACTTCCACAATCGTCAACATATTTAAACATAGGACAACATGTTTACAAATCATTGATATGAACCACAAAGTGTTTTGGTCCTGACAAAGTTCCATTAGGGTAGCCTGATTTTGACACAGAGTCGCCGGTTTTTACTTTCTGTTCACGGTCTAGTAGAAACGCCGCCATCCATCGGACCAGGTGTGCTGGTAGTTCCATTGCAATCAGTTTCTGTATTAGTATGTAATGGTTAATTATATCAAATGCTTTACTGTAGTCGAGAAATAGCACTCTTACAAATGTGCCCGTTACATTAGTGGTTCCGTACCATTTGTGCAGCAGTTTATGAAGAGCCTCCGTGATACCAGTCCCTTTTGCTTCTCGTCTATTTGTGGTTTAACATAAACATCGACCCACTTTAGCACTAGAGACTCAAACACCTCAGTCAGAATTTGTCTAAGCGATATAGGTCTAATGTCATTTTCAACTGTCACTGGAGGGTGTTTCTTCGACAACGGAATAACGGTTGCTGATTTTCACAATTTTGGCAATACACCTTCCCTGAGCGAGCTGTTGAATATTGCAGTGACCTGTGCCGCAAGAAGGTGTGAACAGTTTATCAAAGCCCATGGTGGTGTATTGTCCGGGCCCGTTGCTTTGTTCACTTTGACCTTGCTAAGTGCCCTCTCAGTGTCAGTCAGGCTGATGGTGAATTCAGCTGGGTTCACCGACTTGCCCAGGTTGCATCTTTGAACGTTTATATCACTAACCCTCTTAATTGTCACTGCTCTTTGGAACTGTTCGTTACATACACATTTTATCGCCCGTCGTGATTGTTCTGCGCTTTAATGTTCATTTTCTTTTAAATATATCGCGTAGGTAGCTTCTATGAACCTTATTTCTTCTGTACATACGAAGTTGTCTTGAGTTATTCAACCACCATTGAGGCGTAGAACTTGAAAGCCAGGAATTGCCACCATGATGATGTAATGGCGACGTGGTAGCGAGTGGAAGATTGGAACGGAACGGAACGGAACGGAAGTTGTTTTAATAAGAAGTAGTATGTAAGGGCATTATACAGCAGAAGTAAGCAAACGGGACTGTATTATTATGGGGGAGTTTAACCACGGGCATATACAATGGAAATCTCTTCAGAGTATGGGGAGTGAGGACCACAAGTTTTTAGTTTTAGTTCAAGATACTTTCCTTTCTCAACATGTGCTAGAACCAACCAGGGGTGAGAATGTGTTAGACATAGTTTTGTTCTCACAGAATGAATTAGTTGACAATGTCAAGATATGTGAGCCACTGGGGAGTAGTGATCACAACCAGATACATTTTACCATCAAAGTAAAATCAGAATGGAATAGTAAAAAGCAGTATAGGAGAAATTTCCACAAAGGAAGGTATAAGGACATGAGGAAATATTTAGCAAAGATAGACTGGAATAACACACTGAAAAATAAGACAGCAACAGAATGTTGGAATATATTAAAGAGTGAAATTAAGTGCATAGTCGATAAATTTGTACCCTTCAAAAACAAGGGAAACGGTCCAAAAAGAAACACTTATCGAAAGAAGCCATTAGAAAAATTAAGTATAAACAAATGATGTGGAAGTCATATAGATTTACTGGAAATGATGAAGACTACAACAGTTATAAAGCCTTAACAAGCTACAACTGAAGTTAGGGAGATTCAAAGAAGCTGTGAAAAATCTGCCTGGAAATATAAGGAAACATGACAAAGTGTTTTATGCGTATGTTCGAAGCAAACAGAAAGTTCAAGATAAGGTCGGTCCTCTAGAAGATAGTGCTGGAAATATAATATCAGAGGGATTCTTAATGGCAGAAGACCTGAATGAGTACTTTAGTTCAGTGTTTACCTGGGAAGATATTAGTTCACTGCCAGTACCAGAGGCTAAGTTCAAGGGGGCAGATTCAGACTATTTAGGACAATTAATTGTAACCCCGGAAATGGTAGCTAAGAAAATAAGGGCTATGAAGGATAACAAATCACCTGGAGTGGTTGGGATTCCACCCAAACTACTATTGGAAATTGTAGAACAAATTAGCATACCACTTGCAACAGTTTTCAACTTGTCATTAGAAGAGGGAGTGGTTCCTTTAGAATGGAAAGAAGCAAACATTATACCGTTATTCAAAAAAGGTTCGAGAAACAAGTCAAATAATTATGGACCAGTTAGTTTAACATCGGTGATTTGTAAATTATTAAAAAGACTAATTAAAGATCACATGGTGGATTTTCTTGTTAAACATAACTTGATAAACCCATCTCAACATGGGTTTCTAAAAGCGAGGTCATGCTTAACAAATATGTTACGTTTTTTGGAAGATATCACTAAGTGGGTAGATGAGGGATCACCAGTAGATATCATCTACTTAGATTTTCAAAAAGCTTTCGACAAAGTACCACATCAAAGATTACTGCTTAAACTAAAGGCCCATGGCATAGGAAATGGTATAATAAACTGGATAGAAAAATGCTGATTGACAGAAGACAACGTGTAGTAGTTGATGGGGTGGCTTCAAACTGGAAATCGGTATTGAGTGGGGTACCACAGGGATCAGTATTAGGACCTATATTATTCTTAATATATATCAACGATTTGGATGATGAAATAACAAGCAAGGTGTTGAAATTTGCGGATGATACAAAAGTGTTTAGAAGGATTAAAAGTGATGGAGATAGACGGCATTTACAAGATGATCTTGACAGGTTGATCAAATGGTCTGAAAAGTGGCAAATGCTGTTCAATTTTGGGAAATGTAAATGCCTCCACACAGGACATGGGAACGAAGAGGTAGAATATACAATGGGGGGTACTGTACTAAGTATTACTGAAAAAGAAAAGGACTTAGGGTTAACCATTAGTGCTGATATGAAGGTTTCAGAGCAGTGCGGAATTGCAGCTTCAAAGGGAAATCAAATCCTTGGATTAATTAGGCGAAACATAACGTATAAGGAAAAAGAGCTAATAATACCGCTGTACAAAACAATAGTTAGGCCTCATTTAGAATATTGTATTCAAGCGTGGAGGCCATATCGCAGGAAGGACAAGATATGCTAGAAAGAGTGCAGAGGAGAGCAATTAAAATGATACCAAAACTGAGGGATCTTAGTTACGAAATACGCCTAAAAAAATGCGGTTTAACAACACTAGAGACCAGGAGGTTGAGAGGAGATCAGATAGAAGTGCTTAAAATATTTAAAGGTTATGAAAATATTGATAGAAATATTTTTTTCTCAGTTAAGAAAGATAGAAGGACTAGAGGGCATGAACTTACATTAGCAAAGGAGCAGTGTAGATTAGATATAAGAAAGTTCTCATTCTCACAAAGGACTGTAAATGAATGGAACAGATTATCTGCTGATTGTGTGGGTGCTAGTAGCGTGAATATGTTTAAAAATAAAATCGACACATACCTCAGTCGGGCTGGATACACATAGATAAAAGGGTCGGACTCTGGATAAGCCAAAAGGGCTTCCTTGTCCACCTGCCACCTAGAGTTAATTGTCTGGGTGGCAATCTTGTTAAATCTTGTTAAACACACTGTTACAGAAGTTATGTATGGAGGAAGGAGTTGACTTCGTAGACATGTGGACAAACTTAGTAGGGAGAGAAGATCTGTTTATGAGTGATGGGCTACATCTGACAGGAAAAGGAGCAGCAGTTCTAGGGAGCGAGTTCATTAGCGAAGTAACTAACATCGGCCAGCACCGATCAGTCACGAAAACATCGGAATAGAAAAGTGGATTCTGGTACTGAGAAACAGGTAAGTCAGCGAGCACCACGAGTCACGAGCGAGTCAAGGATCATTGGCTCGACTACTGCTGTTGACAGTGTCGCACTGGTTGTTAACAATGTTGACAAGCAAGGTCGCATTGATGTCAACTCAAGTGCAGATGACTCGTTCGAGGTTCCACGCTACCTTCGGCGCAAGAACGAGAGACACGACTCAAAAGACAGTTACTGGAATGGCTACCTCTTCAGAAATATTCATGGCAGCCAGAAATGGTAAGTCGGTTAGAGAAATATTTGTATCACGGGTCTCTAAGGAAGTTAACCGGATGATTTAAAGACCTATGTGGAAAGCAAGGGCTTCACTGTGTTGAATGTTAACTGTGTATTACATATTGAGGCCAAAAACAGTCATTCAAATTAACACTACCTCTCACAGAATGTGATAAGCTGTTTGACAGCAGTGTATGGCCAGAAGGCATCAGCATTTGTAGATTCCGCTTCAAGAACGTCCTGATTTCATCATCTTCTGACATTATCTACGATTTTTAATATGGCTAGTTACCTTACTATTTCAAGTTATAATTGTACTGGCTTTGGTTCAGGTAAGCCTGAATATGTCTCAGAGCCCATCAAAGCACATGATTTTGTTTTACTCCAGGAACATTGGTTAATGGAATCTTAACTTCATAGGATTTGAAACATACCCTGTGATAACAATGTTAGCATTTCATCTCATGATGTTTGTGGAATACATGTACATAATAATATCTTTTTAAATGGCAGAGGATATGGTGGAGGTTCCATTTTATGGAAACATTCCTTGAATTGTATTGTCTCCCCAGTCATCATGAACTCTAATAGAATATGCAACACGCTAATGCTGAAGGAATTTATGGAGCTATAAATGAAGCTTTCAGTGATCTTGCCGTGGATTGGCAATCCAAAGTGGTGGGGGTAGGATGTGATGGAGCTGCCGTCAACATTGGGCGTCGCAACAGTGTGTTGACGAGGATACAGGACGGGCATCCATATGTGATCCCAATGCACTGTGTGGCGCATCGCTTGGAACTAGGAGTCATTGATGCTGCCAAAGACAGGGGTTGTCCACAGTTTGGACAAGTTCACGACATGTTGAAGCTGATTTACAAACGTTATGAATACAGCCCGAAAGCCACAAGAGACTTAAAGGCTGTAGCGGAGGCCTTGGGACAAAAAACCATGCGACCTACCGGTCTGAAGGGAACACGATGGACTCCCCACTTCGTGACAGCGTTGACCACTCTGCTGAAGTCGTACGCCAGCATTCGCGTGCACTTCGAGCATACAGTGGAGTGTTCCACTGGGGCAGCTGAGGTGCTCGGACGGGCAAGAAATGTCTTGAAGACCCTCAGTGAATTTTCGAAGATGGCGTGGATGCACATGGTGCTTGACATCATGGCTGTACTGGGCCAACTGAGTCTTGTCTTTCAGAGGGACGAGACAACCATCATTGATGCTCTCCGAGGACTGAATACGTCTGAAGACTGGACTGTGGACTCACTAAATATGTTCTTTCCATGTTTTCAGTCAATAATTTACTTTCGCAGAATTATTGTTGATTACACGTTGGTCAATATTACCAAGTTTTAGTTCTTGGAATTATGTACCTGTATAATTATATTTCCTTCTAACCTCAATAAATGCACTAATCTGTTAACAACCGGCTGGGTGTTGTGATGTCATCGTAAATCACTGCAGCTTGTAATTTGTTTGGTGGGACAAGTAGATTTCTGTGAGTTAATGTAGAGCCCTGTGGCATAATGCAAAAAATAGAACAAATATGTTTAAATGCTATAATATAATTATTTATGGGTGACTATTCTACAAATGTAAGTTAATTTTCAACATTGTAGGTGTACACTGTCACACTCGATGAGATGGCCTCAGCGACTTGGCCAAACCCACCAAAAAGATGCACCATCTGCAAGCAGTAGCAGGCACTTGTAGTCTTGATAAATAAACTTTGAACTTAGATTTGTTTGTTCTGTTATTTGTTACACACCACATGACTGAGTACACAAAGTTTACAAATATATTGGCATGTATACAGATTATCCACCTACACATTTCATGACAATGATGCATGTACAATCCTGTTTTCACAATCCTCTTTCATAATGATTTCATTCGTATTTACTTGATCAATATTCGATCAATATTTACCTGGTTATTATTTACTGTACCGACTATTACAAAAATGTCATATACAAATGTTCCAGACATACAAACAAGTGTGTTTGGCAATCTCTATATCTTTGCGCACATTCTGAAGGATGTCAAACATCCTAGACTAAGTGGTGTAATAATAGATGTATCATATTCAGACTAAGTATGCTTAATAGCTTATAATATTTGACTTTTTAATAGTACAGAAGTGCTATGCCTTCTGACAGTTTGATCAAAAATATTATTTTAGTTATGTACAGCAATAATAACAGTTCCTTTGTGAAAATGGAGGTGTTGCACAACCACCTTTAGAGCAGTGCACCTGCTTTAATGTTTACATGTAGTAATTCAAAATTTAACCCGAATCTGGGTCCGAATAAAATGTGTGTTAAATCCCAACAATGTATGTTGAAATTGTCTGGAGATTCAGCTCCAAATACCATATTACAGCACTTGTATGTAGTCATTTCCCAGACATGGTTGATCAGTTCTTCCTTGTTCTTGTCAAACTAAGAAGATACATCACACATTTTGAACTACCACGACTCTTTAAGGTATCCGAATCAGACATGTACAACATATTTCTAGGTTAGCGCTGCAGATCGCCATTTGCGCCATAAGCAAAATGGTTTCCCAATTGGCAAAAAAAATATTTGCCAATTTGGCGAAACACTTTTAAAGCCACATCAGTGGTGCAGTATCGTGTTAGCAGCGGTGAACCCGTGAATCATTGCCATTTTCCCATCTTGGCAAAGCCAATCATTTGTGTCCTGCTGAGCAGCCTGTTGGACAGCTACAAGTAATACATTTAAATAAAGCATGTTCAAGTGACGTCCCCAAATGGATGCACTGCCATTGTGGCAATACCAACCACACTAACACGCTGCCGGCAGTACCTATTGTCTGTCCGAAGTAACTTTTGAACATGATGGTGAATTACTGTCACGTCTACAGTTGTAGCAACATAGGAAATAGAGAAGTCGATTGTTCTTTCTTTAGGATACCAACGGTAATTCCAAACCAAGGCGAAGTTTGCGAGTCACTGTCGAGTCGACGGAGGTGACAGTGGTTGTCAAACCTAAATCAGGATTTCACTGGCAAAAACATCGGCAATGTCAGAGTGTGTTCTGATCATTTCATTTCCTGGGCCTGTCATAGCCCCGGCCCAGAATTACGCATATGTCATGATGCCGATGGCATATACTAATCACTTAATGCCATGGCAATAGATGCTGTTGACTTAAGAAGTAATCTGTCACATTTTACATGAACTATTAAGTGTTGTACGAGCCTAGTAGATCTACAGCAGTACTATCAATCCTTATTCTAATGGCATCTACAGTACCTAATTTGCCTTATTAAATTATACATCTTAATCATATTTTTACAGGGAAACCAGCTTATATGTACAACGAAACTAACCGAGACTGGATACCCACTGTTTGGCTGGGTCATGAGAAGTTAAAACACCCAAAATGCAGCAGAAGCGGCATCACAGATTGGGTAAGCATGAAGCAAAGAAAGAAGCAAATGCTGCTGCTCAGTCATTGCTACTACTGCCACATGTAGACGATGGTGCTTCATGAGACATCCTAGAAGAGGAAGATCTGTCTGTAGGAATCCAGACTGAAATGGACAGCATGCTGATGGAGGGAATTACCAATGAAATGCAAGAGCTAAGATTAGAAAACAATGACATGAAACAGCAAGCTGCTGTGTCAAAACTGACCATAGAAATTTGGAAGGGAAAGATTTTATTGTCCTTTCTACACTGTTCACATATATTCTGCTTTTCTTACCAAAGAAAAAATCCATGACATCATTTCAGATGCTTCTCGTGACTCTCCTACGTCTCCGACTCAGTATGGCAGAGCAGGTTTTAGCTTATGAAATTTCTGTCTCACAGACCACAGTAAGTAGAATTTTTAGTAATGTCATTGATGTTCATCTAAGAAAACCATTCGTGTTCTGGCCTGCACGAGAGGAACTGCACAAAACTATGCCAATGCAATTTCGGAGATATTTTGAGAAAAACGTGATTATAGACTGCTTCGAAATTCTGTTGGGCAGCTTGCCGGGCAGCTACAAATAATCTGTTTAAATAGAGCGAATTCCGGTGACGCCACCAACCGGATGCACCGCCATTGTGCAAGATGTGGGAGCTCACTTCCTTGCAGTTTTTTCAAGATGATTCATAAGGGTAATTCAGCCGACTTAGTCACCCACATAAGCAACAAGCTAGATGAACTAATTAACTCGAAACGTGAAATCACAGAAATCCTACAACTTGTTAAGAAACTTGAACAAAGCAATGCTGAGAAAAAAGAAAAGATAAAAAGTCTAGAAGCCAGGATGGAAGAACTAGAAGAAGCAAGAATGATGGAATGAGAAAAATAAAAAACGAAATGCAAAAATAAAAGTGGCATCTCGATGCACTTGAACAGTATGGCCGGTGCGAAAACATTAAAATCATCGGGTTACCAGAACCCACCCCTGGTGTCGTCGAAGACACTGCCAAACTGATTATCGATACATGCCGCAAGATCGGTGTAGAAGTCGCAAGGAAAGACAGCAGTATGTCCCATTGGCTGCCTGGACGAGTTAATGTAGTCATCGCCAAATTTGTGAGGAGAGAAAAGAAAATCGAAGTCATGAAAGCCAAAAAACAACTGAAAGAAATAACGGGACCAAAACTCATGATCTTTGAAGATCTAACCTCCCTGCGCAGCGCACTTCTATGAGAGGTAAAACAAGACAACAAAGTCAAACGCGCATTCACACGTGACGGCAGGATACACTGCATCGTTTCGGAGAATGGCCGGGAGAGGAAAGTAACCCTAGACAACCCCGATGACCTCTTCAAACTGGTCTGGGCGGAGCAGAAGATCAAGGACACATGCCTCTATATGGACTTCTAGATGATATTGGACTGATTCGGACATATATATAACTATAACTACTCATTTCGAAAATGAAACTGATCAAAACAATAACTTTTTTATAGTAATATTTATACAAATACAAAATGTGACTACTACCCTGACATTTGTTTTCTAAAGAGTGAAACGACGAGGACAGGATTGTCATTCATCCACTTTAATGCCAGAAGCCTTATCACCAATGTTGATAAAATTAGAGATTATGTATATGAAGTAAAAATACAGTTTGATATTATTGCGATATCTGAGACATGGTTAGAGTCTGACCATTGTTCCAATATGTTACTGGCTGGATATAGAGTTATACACAGAACTAGAACAAAATAAGAAAGGTGGTGATTCCTTTGAAGGTTATAGATACTATGGCTGTAGTGATTGATGGCGTTTTAGAATTTGTCACGGTAGAATTGTGTGTAAACAAGAAACACAATATAATTGTTAGTAGTATCTATACAGCACCAGGAACTAATGTTGACATGTTCACTAATCAAGTTGAATTGATGATCAAAAGAATTAAGAATACTAAAAAACAATATTCCTAAGTGGGGATTTTAATATAGATCTGTTAAAGTACAATAATAACAATTGTACAAAACATTTTGTGGACATGCTACTCAGTTTAGGTATATATTCACTAATTGACAAGCCAAGCAGAATTACTGAATGCAGTGCAACTTTAATTGATAACATCTTTTCAAATGAATTGAACATCGATATCACTTGTGGGTTAATGATATAAATGATGATGTGCAGTGGAGGTGACCGACTGGTTTGAACGAAACCAACTTAAGTTGAACACCGAGAAGTCAGAGGCAGTCATTTCGCCGCCTCGACATGTTTGAGATGCACTGCCAGTGTCGCCTACTACATATCTCTTGACAACAACACGTTACTAACTGCTCTATCCGTGATAGACCAACCCAGTGCGTCATCACTCTTACATCAACGTCTTCCCCGCTGGTATGGCCACCTCCATCACATGATGTGTACTCTCCCGGCCCGCCAAGTTCACGATTTAGATCAAGATAGCAGGATGGCGCCGCCTGTGAGGACAACCCAAGACCCAGTGGTCCACCTCCATCGCCCATGACCTGACCACTGGTGGCATTGACATCACCACTGCCACTCAGATGTGTGAATACCGTTCCAGTTGGAAGATATTCATCAGAGATCTGCCCACACTCGAGCCCAAGCATGGCACTTGATTGATTGTAGTCAATTATGACGATGCAGATTTTATTAAAGTGCTTATGATTTTGTTATGAAGAACTTTACATTTTCTAGTTACCAAGACCTGGTGTTTGTGGCTGTATTCTTCTTTGAGTTTATTGTTCTTCGAGTTTGAACGTTAGAAGAAACAGTTGAGCACAATACAACAGATTGAGAAGACATCTACTAGAAATGAACAAATTCTGAAGAAACGAATGTGTGTGAAAAGAAGCGATATTGGAGCATTCTGGGCGACTGAAAACACCGTTTCGTCGCTGTCTTGACTGCCACTGTCACCACCATGGTTACAACCGCTCTAGTATCACAATGTGTGCGTACACATGAATTACGTTACTTCGACAACAGACCAATCATGTGACAGAAGAAGAAAAGGTGTTCATATACAATTTCTAACATTTAGTTTTTGCTGGAGTTCCAAGATTATGCATGTATAAAACAGTTACCTTGAAGAATAATGTGGGTGGGATATGAGAAAGTACTCATTCTCAGAGGATGATAAACGACTGAAATAAATTATTTAATGATTGTGTTAATGCGCGTTTAGAGAGGTGTATTGATGATTATGTGGAGACTTCACTATGTTTGTCTCTCCTCAACCCAGCAGAGGAATGGTGGTGCCGACAGTGTCTACTACGGCCTCACAGAGATACGTGTGCCTCTCAGAACCACTACTAGCGCGAATACAACACAACGAATGTTGAGTTTGTTGCCTGCCAGAAGCTGTGAGAAATAGAACCTGTTGCTGACAATGTGAGATGTGTCATGATATTGTAAGATGCACCTTGATCAGTTCACAGCATTTTATGTACAGTGAATGTAGAGAAAACACTTAGAATATCATAGATAAAATTATGCATATTTTGCTTTAAAATAATTAAGATAATAAATATAATCATAAACCATAATAAAGGTTAGCATAATAACAGCTTGACATAATGTCAATAATAAATTAAGTTGCACTGAATCTAAATAATAAACTAAGATAAATGGAGACATCAATGAGTAAAATAATTTGTTTACCATAATGTCAAGGACAATTTATTCCATAATTAATTACATTATTACAATGCATCGACAAGATTGAACCTCATGGAAAAGTATCAAACCACCTACTCTTAAAAAATACATATTCTACTCAAATGTAGACCTTTACATAAAATGAATCACATCACGTAGCACTGGATACGCTGGTCCAGTGTTCTGACATCGCTATGTTTGAAAGAATTGACACAGCCATCAATGCAGCCAATCATGCTTTGCAAGCCTTAGACAACATCACAAATGACAAGATGTAGAGTTGTGAGCAGAGTAGTGTCGTGGACAACATGGACGTCCATGGTATGACATTCCTGCAGAGCAACTGGAATATCTTGTTTCCAGTTCTTTCTCTGTCACTGATATATCCACTATAACTGGTGTAAGCAAAATAACCATAAAGCAGACTCAAGAGTGAATTTGGGCTTAACATAAGAGACACCTCAGTGATAATGAGCTTCACTTTACTAAACCATTGGAATACAACTAATAATAACAGACTTCGCGACCACTGGTTGCCAAGAAAGGCCACCTTCTCGGCAGGGGGGAAGACTGCAAGAGTACAGAGTCAGAGAAGCCTGAAGAAGAGCAAATGTTTAGTTCAGTGCTTCGAGTGATTACATTCTACATGCTACATATCTGTGAGGGGGGCAAGCAATTACAGGTGAGGCTGAACAGTAAGACAACACAAGCAAGCAAAGTCAAACCATGATGATGACAACACTAGCATCATTTTGACAGTCAATGGCCTAGGTTTTATGTAGTTCAGATTACCACATGAAATGGAATTGTCATTTATAACTAATATATGTATTTCACATCTTTGTCTTGACCCCAAAACTGGTTCACTAAGACCATGAAATTACTTGAATTACCACTGCAGGTAACATCGCAATTTACTTGAAATATATTAAAAAGTTCATATTATTTCAGAATGTGGTCCAAAACATACAGAGAACCAACTTTGAGAAACTGTAGCAAAAACTGCATTGAGGCATCCATTATTCTGGTATGACATCCAAACCATTATCACCAATGGTGATGTTATGTACCACCTGTTATCTGGTTCTGATGCATCTGTCAAAACTGTATGGAGTTGCCAACAGCTGCTGAGAGAAAATGTAACAAAGCACCATCCAACTTCCAAGTGTTTGTCTTTAGACCATCATTGGTATTTTCTTCTAAACCTTTTCAATATTGCACTGCATAATGGTTTCAGAAATGACATTCTGGCAAAAAAGGCAGAGGCACACAAAAACAAATCTCTTCATCATGGGTCGTACCACATGTTCATTATGTGGGTGCACAACAAGAATGATAAGCCGGTGATCGTAGGGCGATACCATCCTGTGGTGTGTGGAGGATCAGGAATGAATTCCCTGATGAATTTGGCCAATACACTGCATTCAAACCTAGCAAATGTGGCTAATTAGTTAGGTTTATTGATTAAGTTTATCAATATACTTATTAATTTTACTGTTATTGTTTATTTTATGGAATGACACAAGCAAAGCTCATGTGAAACACATCACATCTTCCATGCTAAAATACATTTAATTTAGTAAATTTATAGATATATTTATTAACTTTATTGTCTTGGTACATTTTGTAGAATGACATAAGGAAAGCTCATGTGAAACATATCATGTCTTCTTCCATGCAAAAATACGTTTAATAATGATATATTAAAGGAAAACAAAAGGCAACATTTTGGTGTTATGCACCTAAAAGAGTTAACACAAACTAACCATTTGCATCTACAAATCAAAATTTTCACTTCAGTGGTTTATTCAGAGTGTTGTCTTAAAGTGGAAGATGATCTTGGGTGCACCAGTGTCGTGCAGCACCGAATCCGGACCATCGACGACATCCTGGTCACCATGCTCTACAGACATATCCCGCCAACGCAATCGGGGGAAGACGTTCATCCAGTGCTACGGTGTATGGCAATTGGTCCCGCTCTGTTTCCCATTAGGGTTTAGCATCATTGCTTCAGAGCCATGCTGCTCATAAATTGGGGAGAGTGTGACTTTGTGACTTATATGTGTATGGCAATAACCTTTTGTTTTTTTACCATTATTTCCTATTATTATTATAGTGAATGTAACACTGTTATAGCAGCGTTTGTTTATCCTGCTACATGTCAAGCGACAATGACAGGATGTGCGTTGGTGTCAGTTTTCGCGCGAGCATAAAGTTTTTTGTTTGTCTCTGTCGTAACTTGGTTCTGAGTAGCAGTCGCAGTTTTTGGCTGGTTTGGCCATTCTAACTGTTTTGGGTAGTAACCGTTCTAATCGTTTTTATTTTTGGTTAAGTTAAACAGTTCTTCATCGGAAATAAGTAAAGTTTAGTTAGCCTATTATATTACTCTATTTATGGACTAATCGTTCTTTGTGAATAAACCTCCTATATATATACATTCTGCTTGCATTAATATAATTTAATTGTTTTGGGACCCGCGGAGTGCTTCAGGTCATATATATATTATATATATATAGCGAAAAAATGTTTTTTCTTAAATTAACATAAGTAATTTTAAAACTAAATAAACCGTTAGGTAGCACATGTAATTTTAGAATAAATGCGGTAATCATTTTATTTTATTGATACAGTGTTATTGATACCCAGTGATACAAGTACATCTAGTTTCTTTCTTTTTAATTTTTACATTCCATATCAAATCAAATCAAATTTATGTATACACCACATATCTCTACAAAGCAGATTCAGGGGTGTTTACAAACTAAAACATGTAAGAATACTTGACGTTGTCGTTATAATATTACAATACATGGGTTACATACGCTAACACAACTGCACATTTCGATTATTATGTGGGAGCGAAGAGTACGACAGGGAACATATGCACATATACGGTTGGCAAGGTACTGTGGAGTGTTTTCATACACAGCACCGTGCATCAAGGTCAACAGTTTAAATTGAAGGTAGCCAATGCAGCTGTCGTAGTGCCGCCGTCATGCTGTGTTGGTCACGCCGACGTAAGCAGAGGACGACACGCGCAGCCGATCACTGAACCATCTCTAGTCGGTGCAAGAAGGTTCCAGTAATGCCATATGTCATTATTTTATTATAATATATATAAGCAAAGAAATGTAATCTTGTCTCTTCTGTGGAGAGAAACCATTACGGTGCAGTTGGCTAACATCAAGTCTTTACCCCAGTAGTGGCTATGATGTTGAATTTCTCCATGCATATATGGAGTAGAAGAAATACCAGTGTCAGGGCGGGTGAAGTCTGACAAAGTGCTCTCGAGGGTAGATGCCGAGTAACACCTCGTGTAACAACAGTGCGAGAGTAGACGGCTTACGCGACAATGGAGAATTCACACCCGAAGAGAGAATTCCCAACGAATCGAGCGAGAACTACTTCGCTCGAATACCGAGGGACAAATTATCCTCAAGTTGACGGTGATGACGAAATGTGGTATCGTTCATTATAAACATTATGTTCTCGCATCTCTACATTGCGAGTGCCACGCAGACAGCCGCAGGGTGTTGAACTTGTGTGCCTATATGGCGATTATGTTATAGAATCTTTTGGTGAAATAGTATAGGATTGAAGAACTGGTCAATCCTTGGGTACCTATGAAATGTTATGATAGAGATGTATGTATGTAAGACTTTGTATGTTAAGAGGTTAGGGAGGCTGACAAGTCTTCCTTGAAGAATCGCTGTATTTTGTTGTTTGGAAGATGGGTCAATAAATTAGGAAAATTCTTTACTTGTGTATAACTACTTCCCTTCTGATATATCTCAGAACCCGGATATTTATTAGCAAGGCCGTTTCACCTGGTGGTTCTTGACATCTACCATCTTGCAGGCACTAGGAATGACGACTATGCAGTAGTGCAGTGCTAAAGAGTGTGAGAGAAACGCTACCATCACCTGTACACATCAGACTTCATGATAGACTTCCAGCCAGCAATGTTGGCAGCACTGGATGAGGTTAACATTGGCAAGACCATTGTGAACGTAAAGAAAATATATAAGGTGGTCAAAAATATTACTGAGTCTCACATAATTCGTGTAACTTAAGTATGTGCAAACTAAGAGCTGTAAGATGCAGAATTGGAACTGAGAGGTTAAGCGTTTATAAACTACAGTTTATCATTAGTATAAAGAATATAATGGTTGACTTTCTTTTAATTACTAATACATTAACTTCCTTTCAATATATTTCCATATATTTGTATATGGTGCGTTTGAATGGTGTCCCTCTGTATAGGGATGACTTTGACCTGCACCATGTCGTAGAACCACCTTTATTTCATGTACCCATACATTAATATGTGTAGTAAACAGTGACAAGAAACAGTTGTACCAGAGAAATCGTTCTAACTCTCATACAAGAGGACATTCTAGTTCAAGGTATACGGCGAATATCAGAGGTTTTCACTAAATTCAAGCCAATGTACCACATCCAGGTACATTGAACAGTCGTCTGAGACACTCAGTTTTGATGATGTAAGGGATTCATCATTCATGTGTTTTCAGCAGGTTGATCGCATTGAAGCTTATGAACAATTGAAGATAAAACAGAGCAATCGCATACACAATCTATGACTGAAGGTAGATACGGGCATACAAGGCAATACAGTACCTTTGTGTACATTCTGAAAGATGTCAAACGTCCTAGACTAAGTGGTGTAATAATAGATGTATCATATTCAGACTAAGTATGCTTAATAGCTTATAATACTTGACTTTTTAATAGTACAGAAGTGCTATGCCTTCTGACAGTTTGATCAGAAATATTATTTTAGTTATGTACAGCAATAATAATAGTTCCTTTGTGAAAAGGGAGGTGTTGCAGAACCACCTTTAAAGCAGTGCACCTGCTTTAATGTTCAAAATTTAACCCGAATCTGGGTCCGAGTAAAATGTGTGTAAAATCCCAACAATGTATGTTGAAACTGTCTGGAAATTCAGCTCCAAATACCATATTACAGCACTTATATGTAGAGTCATTTCCCAGACATCGTTGATCAGTTCTTCCTTGTTCTTGTCAAACTAAGAAGATACATCACACATGTTGAACTACCACGACTCTTTAAGGTATCCGAATCAGACATGTACAACATATTTCTAGGTTAGTGCTGTAGTTCGCCATTTGCGCCATAGGCAAAATGGTTTCCCATTAGGCAAAAAACTCGGCCAATTTGGCGAAACACTTTTAAGGCCACATCAATGGTGCAGTATCATGTTAGCGGCAGTGAATCTGTGAATCATTCATGTACAGCAATAATAATAGTTCCTTTGTGAAAAGGGAGGTGTTGCAGAACCACCTTTAAAGCAGTGCACCTGCTTTAATGTTCAAAATTTAACTCGAATCTGGGTCCGAGTAAAATGTGTGTAAAATCCCAACAATGTATGTTGAAACTGTCTGGAAATTCAGCTCCAAATACCATATTACAGCACTTATATGTAGAGTCATTTCCCAGACATCGTTGATCAGTTCTTCCTTGTTCTTGTCAAACTAAGAAGATACATCACACATGTTGAACTACCACGACTCTTTAAGGTATCCGAATCAGACATGTACAACATATTTCTAGGTTAGTGCTGTAGTTCGCCATTTGCGCCATAGGCAAAATGGTTTCCCATTAGGCAAAAAAACTCGGCCAATTTGGCGAAACACTTTTAAGGCCACATCAATGGTGCAGTATCATGTTAGCGGCAGTGAATCTGTGAATCATTCATGTACAACAATAATAATAGTTCCTTTGTGAAAAGGGAGGTGTTGCAGAACCACCTTTAAAGCAGTGCACCTGCTTTAATGTTCAAAATTTAACCCGAATCTGGGTCCGAGTAAAATCCCAACAATGTATGTTGAAACTGTCTGGAAATTCAGCTCCAAATACCATATTACAGCACTTATATGTAGAGTCATTTCCCAGACATCGTTGATCAGTTCTTCCTTGTTCTTGTCAAACTAAGAAGATACATCACACATGTTGAACTACCACGACTCTTTAAGGTATCCGAATCAGACATGTACAACATATTTCTAGGTTAGTGCTGTAGTTCGCCATTTGCGCCATAGGCAAAATGGTTTCCCATTAGGCAAAAAAACTCGGCCAATTTGGCGAAACACTTAAGGCCACATCAATGGTGCAGTATCATGTTAGCGGCAGTGAATCTGTGAATCATTGCCATTTTCCCATCTTGGCGAAAGCCAATCATTTGTGTCAAGTAATACATTTAAATAGAGCATATTCAAGTGAGTGAAGTCCCCAACCCGATGCACCGCCATTGTGGCACCGGCAGTGCCTATTGTCTGTGCTTATTGAACCGAAAAAGTAACTTTTGAACGTGATGGTGAATTACTGGTTGCCCATCAGTGATTCCAGAAAGCAGCAGTGATAGCCAGCAAAGCCGCCCAGGTTTTGGTGGATTATTTCGCCGCCACATGGATGACGAGCCCACATTGGACCCCAGCAGCATGGTTCGTTTACAGGATGGCCATCCGAACCAATAACATCTTGGAAGGGTGGCATCAAAAGATGAACGGAAGAGCTGGCCATGCTGGACTGGGGTTCAGTAAGCTACTGAAACTGTTGCACATCGAATCCATCAACGTTGACCTTCAAGCAAGGTTGTTGCCAAGGAGCACCTAATCCGGGACATGCATTGCCGATTCAAGGACCACCAGGGACGCATCTTCGCAGCATGGGAGGCGTACGAGGTTGCAGAGTACGTCGTCAAGAAGCTGCTGAAAATGGTGTCAAATGTCCAATGTTCGATTTCTCACAGTGAAAAAGGTAATCCATTTGTTGTCATTGAGATCTGTATTTTTGTTTCATTGAGATTTGTAATTTGTTTGGAGTTACGAGATCTTTCATTTGTTGCTACATTTGTACAGCAACTTTATTTAGTTCTCACGTAACAAATCGTAATATTTGCATCAATCCTGTTGCAAGTTAAACTTCTCGGTCATTCCTTTGTTCGGCGTTTAGCGCATTACTCAGTGGAACATAAATCTTTGGATTTCGACCTCAACATGGAAAATTTCCAAGTAACGTTTGTAGCTAGAGGCGGACTAAAAGTCAAGCAATTGTATTAGCTGATGCAGGATGTTGTTAGCAGTGACATAGTTTTTCTGGAGATCGGGGCAAATGATATTTCGGACGTTGACCCGATTATACTGTGAGACCACGTGCTCGCTTACGCGACCTACTTAAGTCTCATGGCCACTTGTTCGACGAGTCGTTATCTCACAGATGTTTTTCCGCAGCGGGAAGCAGTCTAGTTACTTTGTCCGCACTGATTTTAATGACCGGGTAGTGGCATAAAACAATGATATGTTATAAGCGACAAAATCCTTTGAGACAGTGTCATTTTGGCGCCGTTGGGGAATGTGTGCCAACTGGACCTATTATCTTGTTGATGGCGTCCATTACAATCAGGAGGGTAACAGAAAATACTATAACAGTGTCCGGGGGGCGATTATCGTCGCTGCGAATACTTTGTAATGATCAGGCGGTTAATGGTGAGAGTAATGGTAGGATGTTGCTGGTCATAATTACCGCGTTTGTGCTGTGCACCAACGTGGAGAATTAATACTCCCAACGTTAGAAGCCTGGAGTTTAATTATCCTTTGATATAGCCTTAGCCTTTAGCCTAGGAAGTTTAGCCATTAGGTCACTTTGTGAGAATTTTTCGACTTGTAATATGGGTGATAGCCTCGTGGCACTTATCATCTTTATTCTGTTCCTAATGTCAATGTGTCAACCCTGCCAATCCAAAATTTTGGCAAAGCAATTTGTGGAGTTGGAATTGTTAGTCGGAGAGTCTACCCCTCAAACTATATGTACATGCTTAATGCATCCACCAATAAGCCTGTAGTGCAAGTTAGGGACTAGCCCACCAAAAAGATCACCAATATAGAGCAGTGGACAGATGCCTTCCTCATTTGCATTGCCATTTACACTGAACAAAACCCAGCCGAAATTCCTGACATCTTGAAATACATGCAGATAATCCGCACCATGGCATCTGATACTCATAGCAGTCTGTTCTTCGCCCATGATAGGGATTTCCATAAGCTGAGAGCCCACAATTCATGAAAATATGCCATTATGACGAAAGTCAAATGACTTTTATATGGGCATTGCTCAGGTCCTAAATTTAACATTTTACGGTACCTGCTGGATCTAGTCACGTGATAAATTCACGGTATTAAAGACAGCGGCCACGGGTCCGCTGCTTTAGATCAATTTCTCACAGTGAAAAAGGTAATCCATTTGTTGTCACTGAGATCTGTATTTTGTTTCATTGAGAATTGTAATTTGTTTGGAGTTACGAGATCTTTCATTTGTTGCTACATTTGTACAGCAACTTTATTTAGCTCTCTCGTACCTAATCGGACGTTGACCCGATTGTACTCGGAGACCGCGTGCTCGCTTATGCGACCTACTTAAGTGTCATGGCCATGGTTCGACGAGTCGTTATTTCACAGATGTTTTTTCGCGGCGGGAAGGAGTCTAGTTACTTTGTGTGCACTGATTTTAACGACCGGGTAGTGGCATATAACAATTATATGTTAGAAGCAACAAAGTCCTTCAAGACAGTGTCATTTTGGCGCATTGGGCCGACTGGACCTATTATCTTGTCGACGGCGTCCATTACAATCAGGAGGGTAACAGAAAATACTATAACAGTGTTCGGGGGGCGATTATCGTCGCTGCGAATACTTTGTAATGATCAGGCGGTTAATGGTGAGAGTAATGGTAGGATGTTGCTGGTCATAATTACCGCGTTTGTGCTGTGCACCAACATGGAGAATTAATACTCCCAACGTTAGAAGCCTGGAGTTGAATTATCCTTTGATATAGTCTTAGCCTTTAGCCTAGGAAGTTTAGCCATTAGGTCACTTTGTGAGAATTTTTTGACTTGTAATATGGATGATAGCCTCGTGGCACTTATCGTCTTTATTCTGTTCCTAATGTCAATGTGTCAACCCTGCCAATCCAAAATTTTGGCAAAGCAATTTGTGGAGTTGGAATTGTTAGTCGGAGAGTCTACCCCTCAAACCATGTACATACTTAATGCATCCACCAATAAGCCTGTAGTGCAAATTAGGGACTAGCCCACCAAAAAGATCACCAATATAGAGCAGTGGACAGATGCCTTCCTCATTTACATTGCCATTTACACTGAACAACACCCAGCCGAAATTCCTGACATCTTGAAATACATGCAGATATTCCGCACCATGGCATCCGATACTCATAGCAGTCTGTTCTTCGCCCACGATAGGGATTTCCGTAAGCTGAGAGCCCACAATTCTATGCCTTGGTTTAAACTCCACCAAGAACTGTTCTACCATGTCACCCGTCAGGCAAACACTGTGCAGAGCTGCGGGTTCCCCTTGAAAAGACAGCCCTTTCTTTTTTAGCCCTTTCCTATGAAACAGTCCTTTCCCACAGGCTACTGCTATTCCTTCTGTTCTACGGGGCATTGCAAAAACACCAAATGCACATTCTCCCATTTGTGTCCCACATGCAGCGGTCCACATGCTTCCACACTGTGCCCAGCCAGACGTACAGGCCAATGTCCAACCCAAGCTCCCAACTACTTTACGTGTCGTCCAGCTCTCCCGGCTCCTAAAAGAAAGTAGGTACGACCCAGCATTAGTGCAGGAGATTTGTGACGGTTTTTCAGTGGGTTTTCGTATTCCATTTCAAGGTGATCTTTCTCAGAGACCAGTACCAGGAAACCATCCTTCAATTTTATAAAACATGTTAGTTGCAACGGAAATGATCCATAGGGAACATCAGTTAGATCGTATTGCAGGTCCATTTTTAACACCGTCACTTCAGGATTTAGTTGTATCTCCCTTAGGACTCATCCCCAAGAAAATTTAGGATTATTCATGATTTGTAGTTCCCTAAAGGGAATTCAATTAATTTTGGAATTTCAAAGGAGTGCTGTTCTGTGTCTTACGAGAATTACGATTATTTTGTTTCTCTACTAACATCAGTAGGTCCGGGAAGCTTCATCACCAAGGCAGATATTGAATCAGCGTTTAGAATTATTCCTGTCCATCCTGATGATTACCATCTTCTAGGATTTACCTTTGCAGGTCATTACTACTACAATAAATGTCTTCCGATGGGCTGTTCCATTTCATGCAAGGTTTTTGAGCAGTTTAGTTGTGCGTTGCAGTGGATTTTACAGAACATTTATAACGTTTCAACAATGTCCCACATTTTGGATGACTATATTTTCAGTTCTAAGTCGGAGTCGATTTGCTAATCATATCTGCAGAAATTTCTATCTTTGGCAGAGCTGTTGTCAATTCCAGTGAAACATAGTAAAACTGTGGTCCCATCGACAAGTGCAGTTGTTCACGGTATTGAGATAGACACACTGCTTATGCACGCTAGGTTGCCACAGGACAAACTTGAAGCTGCAACTAATCTAGTAAAGTCATTTAGTCGGCGTAGGAAGGTTACGTTAAGGGAATTGATGTCTCTCCTAGGGACCCTCCAATTTGCTTCGAAAGTTGCAAATTTTCACATTCGCCTGGGGCAGGAGGCACGCCTGCACTTGGCTGCTTGGTCCATGTTTTTAGAGAACTATAATGGAACATCTCTGCTTATTAATGATCAGTGGGAGTCTTCATTGAAGCTACAACTTTTTACAGATGCCTCGGGTTTGGGTTTTGCAGACATATTGGCAGGTCAGTGGTTATTGGCCTCCATCATGGCAAGAGTTCAGTATAGCTGTCAAAGAATTGTTTCCCATAGTTCTGGCTTTGATCTTATGGGCTCATGTACTTGCAGACAAGCGACTTCTTGTGCTTTGCGATAATGAAGCGGTTGTACAACAATCAAACATGTAAGGAGAAAAAGGTTATGTCCCTTGTTCGCACTATGACCATAGCCCTCATGTGGAATAACGTGATTCTACGGGCAAAGCATATTCCTGGTAAAATTAATGTCATCGCTGACGCATTATCTCGATTTCAGGATACCCCGGAAATTCGCAGATAGTATGGCCTCATGCTGGAACAGTGAGTCATCCCACCGGATCTCCTGCCCTGGCCTCTGTAACCCAACAACTGTTGGATGGTTCGTTATCACCTCTTACGGCTAATGCATACAAAAAGAATATCACAATGTTTAAGCAATTTGGTTAGTCAGAACTTCATCTTGCATGTTGGTTTCCATCCAAGACGCAAGCAGTGGTTTCGTTTGTAGCATTCTGTTTCCAAAAAGGATATGCCTCATCGTCTATCACCGGTGCTTTATCAGCTGTTTCTTATATACATAAAATGCACAGTTTGAGTGATCCAACCGCTACATGTGTAGTTCGAAAGCTTTTACATGGAGAGGCCAGGCTCAAGCCGTCTTATGGTCAACGAGCACCAGTAACGAAGGCAGTTTTACACAACTTGGTGCGTTCTGCACCACCTATCTTCATTTGCTACTATAATAATGTTTTGACTGCAGCTATGTAGTTGCTAAAGGAGACCTCAGCAACTGTTCCAACTACAGAGGAATCACACTTCTGTCAGTGCCAGGGAAAGTGTTCAACAGGATCATCTTGGAGAGAATGAAAGATGCAGTCGACCCACTGCTGAGAGATCAGCAAGCTGGATTCCGCCCGAACAGATCATGCGTAGATCAGATCGCAACACTGCGCATCATAGTAGAGCAATCCTTGGAGTGGAACTCCTCGCTCTACATCAACTTTGTTGACTACGAAAAGGCGTTTGACGGCATAGACAGGGAGACTCTGTGGAAACTACTATGACATTAGACAAGGCTGCCTGCTGTCCCCGTTCCTCTTTCTCCTGGCCATCGACTGGATACTGAAGACATGCACAACCCAGAGAAGAAATGGACACTGTGGACACAACTGGAGGACTTGGACTTTGCCGACGATCTGGCACTGTTGTCCCACAGCCACCAGCAGATGCAGGAGAAGACCACTGAACTGGCAGCCATCTCCTCACAAGTGGGCCTCAACATACATAAAGGAAAGACAAAGGTCCTCAAGGTTAATACAGCCAGCACTGAGCCAGTCAAACTGGAAGGGAGTGCACTTGAAGAGGTAGAGGCCTTCACATACCTGGGTAGCATCATCAACAAGCAGGGTGGCACAGATGCGGATGTTAGAGCAAGGATTGGCAAGGCGAGAGGAGCATTTATACAGCTCAAGAACATCTGGAGCTCCAAAGTGTTGTCATTACACACGAAGATCCGACTGTTTAACTCCAACGTGAAGTCAGTCCTACTGCATGGAGCAGAGACATGGAGGACAACTAACACCACCACCAAGAAAGTACAGACCTTTATCAACAACAGTCTAAGAAGAATCCTCCAGATCCGCTGGCCAGACACCATCAGCAACATGAACTTGTGGAGGACACACCAACTGTCTGCCAAAGATGAAATAAGAAGAAGACGATGGGGATGGATTGGTCACATGCTCCGGAAACCAGCATCAACTATCACCAGACAGGCTCTGACATGGAACCCACAAGGCAGGAGAAAAAGAGGTCGTCCAAAGAACACGTGGCGAAGGGACCTCCATGCGGACACCAAGAAGACAGGACACACTTGGAGACAGCTTGAAACAAGAGCCCAAGACAGAGGACTCAGGAGGGACGATGGGCACAAACAAACAAACATGTAGTTGCTAGTCTTTTATGCTTTCCTTAGAATAGGGGAAATGGCTGTAACGTCGGCAGCAGTCTACCCGTGTATTGCAGATGAGCCAGCTTTCTATTACGACAGATCAATGAACGATCGTTTTTCAGTTGTACAAACACTATCAGGGCCCTCCAGTATCTTTGGTTATCTCTGTGCATACTGATTCCCCTTTCTGTCCTGTAAAGGCTATTCGGACTTACTTAGCAGAAAGGCAAAATTCTCCAGGACCATTCTTTATCTTTCCAGGAGGCACTCCAGTGACAAAATCTTTCTTTGGTGACCAGTTAAAAAAGTCGTTAGAATGGGCAGGTCTTTCCACTATATGCTACAAAGGCCATAGTTTTCGCATAGGCGCAACAACAACAGCGGCCATGCAGGACATATCAGATGAGGAAATTCAGCGTATGGGGCGGTGGAAATCCCAGGCATTTAAAAAGTACATTAGAATCCCTATATTACAGCTACAATAACCATGTCGCATTACACATGTGTGTGTTTTCTACTTAAGTCGTGCATCTTATATATGTATATATTTCATGTTTATGCACTCCAGAGGATAATGTTTGATGAAGATTAGTGCAACACAGATCAGCTTTCCACATAGGTGGTTTTTTTTATGTGTAGCATGATTACGGGAGTTGTGGAGATATGATAACTCAATTAGTGCAACACAGATAAGCTTTCCACATAGGTGGGGTGTACTATGTTGCAAAGGTTGTCTGTAATTGACATGTGCTCATGAAAGATGTATAAAGTGGTGAAAGTGTAAAATTTCTAGTGACACGGAATCCTGAGGTGGGGAAGGGGCCATGCTGGCCGGGTGTGGTTGGTTCCCTCCACCTTTGCTGTTGAGGTTGAATTATGTATTATAATTATATAGGCTAATTCACATCATTTGCACATTGTATATATAATGCCCATATAATATATATATATACATATGTATCATATGAATTAGCTAAACATTTGTTGGCTGAATACAAAGCTTGTCTACAAACTTATACCTGCCTTGTTACTTACAGCAAATGAGTCACAATTCCTAGTCATAACTCCATTACATTACCAAGGAGCCTTGTCCCATATAAATTACATTTTTATAGAACAAACGTTTTATAAAAATGCATCAAATAACATTATAATGATGATTATTGGTCAGACTGTTTCCAAATTGAATGAAGTAACACCAACGTGCCTCGCTTCTGTGAGAATACATGTACCCACATTGCCATGTAAAGGCAGGCGCACATGAGAGCAATCTGATGAGCCAACAGCCACGTGTGGCTTTCGGCTCAGCTGATAGCTCTCGTGTGCACTGTGTTTATCATGAGCAACGCGTCACGCAAGGCCAAAGTCTCACCATCTGCGGGGCGTGTAAGCTACGTGCTGAGCTGCAAAAATCAACTGGCCAATGAAATACCAATAGCCATTTCGTCATTTCAGAAATGGCGACTACCAGCGAAATCATGAACGACGTCCTTTTGGAGGATAAACTTGTTCAGATATGGCCGGATTACCTGTGCCTGTACGATGTTCGTTTGACGGTATTTAAAAACAGAGATGTAAATGCAATGGAAGAAATTGCCGACTGGATCAAAACAGTATGTACTACGTAGAGCCTATTTGGAAATTTCCATGATGCTTATTGATGGGCATTGATGTTGATGCTACTATCCAGATATACTGTCATGTACATGTTCAGGTTTCACTGATTAAATGTTATTTTCACTAAGATTTAAGTGTCGGTCACTTCTTCCTACATCACTGACATAGTGTCACTGTCATTATTTAGATACATAGTACGAAGTGCCTACTGGGCCAGTTTTGGTCATGTTGTAAGATACAATTTTTTCTAAGCAAGAAACGCACCGAGAAGTGGCAGTGCTAGAAAAAAAACCAGCAGAAGAACAACTTGGCTGCTGGAGAATTTACCATTTCTGGCCCCTTATGTAGCAGGAAGACCAACCATTCGTAACTTGGGTCTCGGAAAGTATTTTATTCAATAACTCATTTACCATTTTGTTGTCAACAATATTTTTACAAGATCAGTTCACATTTTCTAACTGCATCATCAAAAGATCAGTTCACTGTGATCAGTTCACAATCACTAATTGCATGATCAAAGGATCAGTTCCCATTGATCAAAAGATCAGTTCATTGTGATCCCAAGATCAGTTCATTGTGATCCCAAGATCAGTTCAAATTTTCTAATGCGTGACCATGTACTCTTGCCATGGAACAGATCCATAATCTGATGTAAAGTAATCAGTGAGCTCGTTTCGTTGCATTTTGGCCTTTCCCGTTGCATTTGTTTCTGTGCATGCTGGCAGGCCAGTCAGAGTTGGGTCATTTCTCCAAACTCCAGCAGTGTTATGTCGATCTTCAACATCATTTACACTCATGTAGGGGTGATTGATGGTTGCCAAAAATACTCGGAACCTGTTAGCCATTATACCGAAGGCATTTTCAACAACACGCCTTGATCTGGACAAACGATAGTTGAAGATTCGCTTGAACTTGTCTAAATTCCTTTGTGGATAATGTTTCACGATTCTTTCGGACAGAGGATATGCATCATCTCCTGCTATGTGGTACTGTATTTTGTTTGGAATGCCCTCTATGGTTTCAGCAGATGGCAAGTTAAGAGTGTTTTTCTTTAAGGCTTCTTTCAGTGATGACTCAGCGAACACACCGGCATCCCCGACACGGCCAGGTGCTCCAACATCCACACAAACAAATTTGTAGTTTGCATCAACAAGGGCAAGAAGCACACTAAAGAAATGTTTATAATTGAAGAACTCTGATCCACTGTCGACTGGTTGTTGTATTGCGACATGCTTGCCATCCAGTGCTCCAATGCAGCATGAATAATTCCACTATATCCTTGTTTATTTATTCACATTAATTTCACTGTTTCAGCCATCGCCTACCCCAACCACAGACAGTGAGACAAGAGTTGATGCTGGAGATGACATCGCCTACTCCAACCGTAGACAGTGAGACAATAGTTGATGCTGGGGATGACATCCTGAATTATGACACAGATGACGATACTTTGTCCCAAGATGAACCAGCAGCTATAGAACATACCAAACCAAAATCCACCCAGGAACCACCAAAACGAAGACCCAAGTCTGCAAGGAAACAGTGTGATGAGGAGGAATATTTGCTCCATAAAGGACTGGCTTATTCTATTAGCCAGAGAAAGAGAGAGAACAAAAAAGCTAACACTAACCAGGAAAGCAATGAGGTTGACACCTTTGGCCAATATATTGTAGATTCGTTGAAAAAGTTGGAGCCTATGACATGGCACATCGCTGAACATAACATAAGCAACATTCTTTTCCAGGCTCCTATGGGAATGCTGGGCCCAAACCAACATCACATGTACCCTCTTCAACAGCAAGTGGGTCCCCCTCTACCTCATTTACAGCAGCAACAGCAGCAGCTGCAACAGCCGCTGCAGCATCAGCAGCAATTTTAACCCCACCAACAACTTGAATAGAAGTGTACAATTAGCCATAGTAGTTAATACTGATAGATCAAATACTTTACCGAGGCGTCCACAAATTTATATTTCGCCAACACATTCAAGAATTTTGCAGATGCATCCAAGGATTTTTTCGCCAACATGGTAATGCTGCCGAAGCGACCAGTACCTGCACCACCTTACGGAGTTGTGAACAAATAGTACACACAAAAAAGATACAATTTACTGCGACGCAATGACGTCAATTTCTTCGAACAACGGCATGGTGCTTAGAAATTTGGTAGTTGTGTGTTCAAAAATGTTTTCCTGGTAAATCGCTGATGTTAAAAATGTGATTGTAGTTGGAAATTGTTAGTTTGCATTAACTCTTTTAGATGCTTAACACCAAAACGTTGCCTTTTGTTTTCCTTTAATTATTGCATAAATATAGTGTTGGTTATAGCAATAGCTGAATCTAAAAATCGGACGAATATACTGACAACTAAAGATTAGACAATGTTAACTGAGATGATGGTAATTAGTTATTTACAAATGATTGCGATAACTTAAACTGCCAACATGTTCAACCCCTCTGAGCAACCAATGCCAAGAGGTAGCAAGCTTGGAAAACTTTAAAATCAAATCAGTGAGATTAATAGAATGACTGGCAACTAAAGGTTAGATCATATCCAGTAGACTTGATTATGATAACTCAAACTGTGAAGACGTGAAACTGGAGCTGCCTATGACAAGAGGATGCATGGGTGGCTGAAGGGAATATACTGACATTCTGCGCACAGTTCCACAACAATGCTTCAGAAATATTGTCTGAAGTCAACATGAACACTCCTGCCAGTGTGAGATAGAACTTCATGGAACATATTATTCTGATTATCACTGAATACTTCTGCTGCCAGTTCAGCGACACAGCCATAAAAGAGCTGCCTGCATTTGTAGGAAGACCATCACAACTGAACAGTGGCTAAGCTAGTGGACATGATGACAAACCGGCTGAAATTCTGTCAAAGTGCACAGATTGCCTGCTAGCACACATGATCACTAAACACTGCTCAGCCTAGGATGTGATGCACAGGTGGGCAAGTTTTCAGGAACAAATGAAAACAACTGGCCACAAATAAACTTGATGCTATGTTTGTGGATGTCAATGAGATAACTGCAACCAAACTGAAGGAGAACGAGGTCACACTGATTCAAGATGGATGGAGTGGCATTCACAATATCCCGGTCATTGCTAGTTGTCTTCACACTGGTGACAAGGTGTACTTCCTATCCTCAGTTGATACTGGCAGCAACAAGAAAACAGCAGCTTACTCTAGTTCCATTGCCAAAGGTGTTATTCAAGAGGCAGAGGAACAGTTTGTTTGCAAAGTCATAGGAATTGTGACAGATAACGAGAAAAATGGACGTCCTGTGCAAAGACCTGCATACTGAGGATGACTTCACCACTGATTGTGTATGGCTGCTCACCTCATTGGCTAAATCTCCTTACTCACCAGCTGTTGTTTCACAGATTGTGGAAGTAAACAAATACTTTCACATTCATCATGTGCCCAATGCACTTCTGAGTGAACACAGTGGTTGTGTAAAACCACAGCTGCCCTCAGCATATATATCTGAAAGTGGCAGACTTAACCTGTTGACATCAACTCAACTAGTCTAGTTTTGTTTACGTTTTCAATAACGACTCGTAATTAATTACACCAGCAATTGTAAAGATGACGTAGACGACGTTGCAGTAATTGTTGTTTGTAATCTCCATCTGTGCGAAGTAAGATAAAAAACAATAATTCTGGGTCACCGAGGTGGACACAATGCGAGATATGACCAGTGTCCAACAGTTTTGTTACGGCCTGCAGCAGTTTGGGTGGCTTCAAACACTTTGTTAGTAAACATACGATTAGGAATAGTACTAGCTGTTGACATGTAGACATTTGTGACGTCCACGACATGTCAACGTCACACGACATTGTCAAAGACTCACTGTTGATTTTGGTGTCTTATAAATAACCACAGTGGCTAATTAGTTAATTATTACCTATTAGAGGAATTGTTACTTATTAGAGGAAAACCTTAGAGATTAACAGAAAACTCCCGTATTCACGGTATATAAAAGCAAGCATATGGTTATTTTCACGCAGGAATAGGGTAGAGCAACAAGGCTGGGAATGATATGTTTATTTGTCTTGGCGGTGTCCTTCGTGCCATCCTGAGGAGGATGTAGTTGACCGGTAAGAATTGATTGTAGCAGAATTATGGTACAGAAGTTGACCTTTTGTCACTTCATCTTAGAAGGTTATCCGGAAGCAATGTCGAGCAAATGTCGGCGGTCCCCCATCTCTATAGTATGAAGACATAAAACCATGCATGCGTATTGTCATAATTCGAACGAACATTTATATCTTTACTGCTTAAAAGAGCATTCCTGTGTTTGGCAAGAGGCCAAGCCAGTTTGTTTAAAAGGTGGCAAATTCAGGATTTCAGGGAGAGCGGCAACTGATATACAGAAGAGGAGACCTTGACGCTCCCCACAGGGAACTACAAAAATGTTTCCCATGTTTTAGAACATTAAAAATTTCAAAAAATGTAAACCATGCCGGTTTACATATTGTTTTATGTTTGGACTCTAAAATACTGTGCATACTCTTAAATATAAAATATACTACGAGTAAGACGCTGGTGGTGCATTTGTGTTGTTGTAAAGCTGCATAGACACTGTTGCCGATGATGTTACTATACGTGAATAAAATCAACATTAATTACGAATCTGGAAAGCATGTTTGGTCAAATCATTGAAAAACAAGAACAACTTTAGTCATGAGGGAACGACAACAACAATGACATGATGATGCACACGGCTTGGTGAACGAACAACCCCAGGTAAGGCTTCCGTCTTCCACAGCCATTGTGTACCACCCAAATCGAAGGAAGGAAGACACAAGGGAGAGGGTCAAATCCTTTACAGTTTGTTGTTGTGACACAAATAAAACAAATGTGTTTCTTATCCAGAGAGATGCAAGTACAGCTGGACTTGGTGCAGTGCTAATGCAGGAAGACAAACCAGTTGCCAACGTGTCAAGATCTTTGAGCGAGAGTGAGTCGAACTATGCGCCAATAGAATTGGCGTATTTAGCGATCTTATTTGCCATAAACAAGTTCGACCGATACATCTTTGGACACCCGAATGTGACTATTCACACGGATCATCGTCCACTAGAAGCTTTCATGAACAAGTCACTGCTTGTAGCTCCCAAGAGAATACAAGTGATGATGCTAGCCTTACAGAGGTACGCATTCACAGTGAAATGAAGACCAGGCAAAGAACACATCATTGCTGATTTGTTATCGCATCACACTCATAACTGTGAACATCCTGACGAACCAGCCGCAAGAGAATATGTGTTCCAACTACAACAACACAAGTCTCAGTGTCGACAATTCGAGACAATCGATCCAGTCACAGGCTGCCCAGTCACAAACACTCTGTAAGTTATGATACAGGAGACTGAACGTGACAAACTTCTCCAACAGTTATCAAAAGTCACGAAGAATGGCTGGCCGAAAGACATAACAGAATCAGTAAGGCCATGGTAGACATTTCGAGACGAACTAGCAATTCTTGATGGTGTTGTCTACGAGGGACCAACAGTGGTAATCCCAACTAGCCACCAGGGGACAGAAGCAACCCTACTTCGAGCGAGACAGACATGTTTTGGCATGGCATGGCAGTAGATGTGAAACAGAACATTGCTAACTGTAAGAGATGTAGAAGAGATGCTCCTGCACAGACAAAGGAGACGCTGTCACAGCATACCAAACAAGCTGTGGAAGAAAGTGGGAATGGACATTTTCACACACAAATCTATCAACTACCTGGTGATCACTCACTACTTCTCTGACTACTTTGAGTTTGAGAAACTAACAGACATGTCAGCACAAGCAGTGATAGATGTCTGCAAGAGATGATTCGCGAGACTGGGCATCCTACAATCTGTGCATTCAATGAACCTCGGTTCACATCACGAGAATTCACAATATTCAGTGCAGAATGGGAGTTTGAGCACACAACAAGTTCGCCATATCACTCACACTCAATCCAGTGTGAAATTAGCAAAGAGAATCCTGAAAAGAGCAGCCAACCCACAACTTGCACTGTTGGAATATAGAAACACAATAACTGCGGGAATGACCAGTCCAATCCAGAGACTTCTCAACAGATCAACCCAATCCATGTTACCACAGCGGGAATACATCAGTGAAGACAACAAAGTGAATCGGGCGGAGAAAGAAAGAAAACAGCAGAAAACGCAGTATCACTATAACAAGCATGCGAAAGACCCACCTCTAATAAAGGAAGGTACCCGTGTACTCTTGAGAGACATCACTTCTCACAAGCAAAAGTGGAAGGAAGCTCGAGTGTTGAAACAACTGACTGACCAATCATACAGCGTTGTCTCCGAAGGGCAAGTGCTCGTCGAAACAGTAAACACCTGCTACCATAAGCAGTATCAGTGGTTGTTGACCATCCGACTGCCTACCTACTACCACAAGCGAGCCATCACAAGCAACCTCAGTGGAAGTCAAACATCCGATCGACGACAGTGTTCCACAAGATCCAGAGACTATCATCACTAAAAACGGACCCTTGATGAAGAAACCAGTGTGATATAAAGACCATCATTTCTAAGTTGAAAAAGGGGGATATTGGCAGTTGCCATTTTGATGTTTAGGTGTACCCCTTGGCAGTTGCCAATGCCAGGATATCGTTTTAGTATTATCCCACCGAGAAAGGTCGCTTTGAAACTGACCACGCCGTGTGATGCTGTGTAGCGTAGCCATTAAAATGTTGTGTTTTTACAACTGTTTCCTCATCTAATTCACGTCTACAACAAACAGTTAGAACGTGAACAACCAGTGTTTGCTGTATTACCGAGTCGGACCGCTCGGTGCTTTGAAGAACATCATTATTCCAAATGTCTGGATCAATGTACCAACAATTGTCAACTACCATTTGTATTCACGTCTTCCTCTTGTGTATCATCGTCATCATCATTAATCATCATCACATTCTCCTATGAAATGCCTAGACCGGCCTGAGTGAGCCACTCGCACATTCTCGGTGCAACTCAGTGATACCCACACGTGACGGGGCAGTTTACAGATGGGCCAATTTCCGTCGATTAATTTGTACTGTTTCGATTGTCCACCAGTTGCAACTGTCACTGTAGACTGGGGCATATCTGGGACCTTTATTGGAATGGGGGGCAATATGTGATCCTGCGCAAAAGACAAAATTATTTCTCCATGGACTGGCTTTCCCTTTTACTATGCCGAAAAAAAGGGGTTCTAATGAAAACTTTAACTGTAAGACCAGACGTAGTTAATGCGATGCCAATTTGTTCAATCGAAAACGTATGTATTCTGGTCAAATTGTGTGGCCATTTTACAGGGGCTCTACTCAGATGTAGACTGAACAAATTGTCCGGAGAACAGCGACACCAGGTGGTGGTACTGAGGTGGACGATCATAATGAGTAAATAATATGAAGCACAGTAAAAATTAAAAAAAAAATGTTTTCTAAGCACTGTTTTTTCTATACAATGTACTGAGAAACCGAGAAGACATTAGCATTACTGTCTGTATAATGCATTGCTTACACATGGTATATCCCCAAGTGAGCTACAGGTAGTCACTTCACAATCTTCAATAAAAGCCAACACAAAGCTATTGGTTTTTGACCTTAGGTAAGTGCTATGATAGTAGGGTAGGGCGGGGTAATACGCTCACGTGACCATAGCACTTTCCAATGACCGCCTAACGCAATATATCACATACTGTTTCTTCAAGTGCTGCCATCACTCGCTTTCTTCTGACAAGTGCGCCAAAGTGGATGTTCAAAAGTAAGTATGAAAATCAACAGTTTGTGTTTTTCTCAGTATTGATGTTAAAATTAACGTCTACCTTTGTGTTAATAAAGTCATCATAACCAAAGATAGAGTTTTGCCACTAGGCATGTATCATCACAATTAACTTGTAACCTTATGGGTGATAATAAGGACTCTTGCTGGATGACACTAATTTATTAAAATGGCATTAGCGGGGCAAGACGCCTACCAGACAAGGGGGCAACACGCCTAGGTGGGCGTTTTGCACCACAGCAGTTTTGTAAACGTGGGTATGCATTATAGACATAATTTATATGTACATACAAGTTGCACGATGCATTAAGATTAGTTAGAGATGGCATGCCACTCAACCGTGTCAGCAAAGAATCCGGCTCGCACTATTTGTAGACAACGCGATGCCCTTGTAGCCATACCTGGAAAGGTGAAGCTAGGTTCCCCATCGGCGCTGCCGTTGGAGATTAAATTGATGATTCATGATCACATCCAAGTTTTCTGACAATGCAGCCATACTTGCTCTTGAGTGATTCAGCCTCACACCAAGCATATCTGTCTTTAGTGGTACATTTCTCTAGTTGGTGCAGTGCCAACTTTCTGCATCTGTGCATTGACTTCCATTGTAATGCTGCTTCCGTTAGTCCCATTGTCATTAATGGTGAGCCTCTGAAACAAGACGATTCATTCAGGTACTTTGATGTTGTGTTGGATAAGTTGTCCTTCACAGAGCACGTTACAGCCGTGCAAAAGAAGCCTCAGCAGCGACTGCGCGTTCTTCGTAGGTTGCGTACTTTCAATGTTGACCCAAAACTTCTTTTTCTCTACGATAGTGTAATTGATCCTCTCTTAACTTATTGCAGTATTTGTTATTACCCTGATCTTTCGGTGAGCAACCGAAACAGGCTTCTAAAAATCTCACATACAGTACTGCCGCCAAGACCATTGGTTTACCTACTCCAGTGCTGTCCGAGATGATTGACCGTGCAACTTTGCAAAAAGCTCATGTTGTCGCTGCTGATGCGGACCATCCGCTCCACTCTAACTTTCAGTCTTTCATCTGGTAGGAGGTATCAGTGCTTGAAATGCAAGAAAGTTCGGTATAACAAGAGCTTTGTGCCTTCGGCAATCAGAATGTTGAACCAGTAATATTGATAACTGTTAGATTTGTACTTTACATACGTGTATATACACATCTAACATGTATGTCTTTCACATTATACTTTTATGATATCATGAGCTGTAAGACAAATATCGTTCCTAGGACAATAAAGTGAATTGACTGATTGAATTGATTGATATATGGCCTAACACCTAATGATGTCAGATGTCTGGCATACGACATGGCAGTGGCCACGGGCACAAGCCACCCTTTCAACAAGTCAAACAAGTTAGCTGGGAAAGACAGGCTGAAGCCAAGGGCTTCCTAGCGTGCTATCCCAACCTGAGCATCCAGCAGCCCCAGGGAACCAACTATCAAGGGCTGTTGGTTTCAACAGGCCAAAAGTTAACACCTTATTAGAAATATATACAAAGAGGTGCTTGGTGCCCACGAATATGTACTGTCCAAAATCTGGAACATGGACGAGACAGGCATAAGCAGCATCCAACAGCCAGGCAAGATTGTCGCATCCAAAGGGGTTCATCAGGTTGGGAAAATGACAAGCGGCAAACGGGGTGCAATGGTCACTGTGATATGCGCGGTGAGTGCTGCTGGGGTGTACCTTCCGCCATCCCTGATATTCCAGTGGAAGAGAATGGTTGAACAGCTCATGCAGTGTGCACCACCACAATCAGTCGGTCATGCCAGCACAAGTGGTTAGACAGATGCTGGACTCTTCTTGAAGTGTATGGAACATTTTGTTCTTTACACAAATGCTTCAACAGAGAATCGCCAAGTGTTGGAAGGACATCACAAACACAAGATCCTAGATGCAGTTAACTATGCCAGGGCACATGGCATCGAGTTGATCATGCTACCCTCTCAAATTCATTCGTTTTCTCTATCCTGTTACGATGGTGCCGTAGATCTGTTTGGCTTTCAGTGGTTTCATATACAAAACAATGTGTGTCTTGACAACATGATTTTTCTTTCTTCATGCAAATGTGATGAGTTCTTCTATTTTCAGGTCAACGATAAAATATGTATACAACATTGACAATTTCACTGAAGAATCACTGGCCTGGTTTAAGCTGTGGATACGAGGCACACACATGAACACTGCAACCAATGCAACATTGATGGAACTGTTGAACTATTGTCAGTTGTTCCTGGCTGTTCGTAAAGCCATGCTCATTGCATTGATGCTTCCAGCATCTACATGTGAAGTTGAACAATCTTTCAGCACCTCGAGGTGAGTTAAGACCTGGCTTATGCCTGCTTAACATGCCATCATCAAGGATGTGATTGACCGCTTTAGGTCTGACAGGCGTCGCCTGCAGTTTCTATCCAGCCAGTAACATGAAAGTACATTTCATCACTGTGTGTACAATGCTTGAATACACGGCGTATGTCTGACCATGCCTATACTTTATTATGTGCCAACATGTCTTGCCCCTCCCTAAAAAAATTCCTGCGGATGCCCCTGAATGCAATCCATAACAGGAACCTAATGAAGGAACTATCGGGACACACTGCAAATGGAAAATATCACTATTATCAGCCAGAGGACCCACAAGTAAGGAGACTAGGGAGTAAGCCAGGAAAGGAGAGAGAGACAGAGGAAACAAGAAGCCGTCCCTACTTGTAACCTTTCCAGATAAGGAAAAAAAGCATCAGTAATGAAAAACCTATATAAACTGAAAAACAAAGGTGAGCCATTTAGTGAAATGATTATAAAGCATGACATGAGCAGGGATGACAAAGAGAATGAGCGACTATTGCAGAAGGAGGCAAGAGAAAAACACAACTGTCAACAAGTTTTGTCTACCTGGTAAGAGGTCGACCAGGAGAAAGGCAAATAATCAAGGTAAAAAAGGGACAAAATAACCAACTAAACTCGAGCACAGCAAGTGCCAGTACATGAGAAATAATTGTATGGTATACAAATGCTGATGTACTAACAAAAGAAAAACTAAATGAACTAAAATGTACAATAAAAAACCACAACTCCACCACATGTTATAGCAATATCAGAAGAAAAGCCCAAACATTTTAAATGACAACACACCTCGCAGGAATGCAACCTGGAAGGGTATTCTACGGAAACTGTGAACATGACTGAAGGCAAAGGGAGAGGGATGTTCTTGTTTATTCACAATTCATTGCCATATCAAGTACACCAGTTTCATGCTGAGTTTAATGAAGCACTGTTTTGCACTTTGAAACTTGTTGGTTCTTTTTACAATTTAAGCCCTAACAGCACCACTGAGAACAATGACAACCTTAATAAATGACTAGATAAAATATGTGAGAAAAGTTGTTCACATGTTCTTCTACTTGGAGATTTCAACTAATAATATAAACTACAGCAGCAAGTACTGAGGATAGAGAATTTAAATTTACTGAAAACATTGAGACTGTTAAGGCGGCGATACATGGTACGATTGTCTCGGATGAAACCGTCCGATTACAATGTAAACAATGAAATCGTATTGTGTAGCAGTCCGGCCAAGTCAATCGCATCCGAGTCAATTGCATGAATTTTGTTTACAGCAGGTTCTATTTTTCGTACAATTCTATCGGACGTTCAGTTATATTGACCAATCAGAGAACAGCAACAAGGTTGAACTTCGACCTGCTTCAATAAAATGGTCGCCGATGACTTCGGTAAAACCTCACCATAAATATTTGTCTAGTTATATCATGAAAGATTCACTGTGGAACACAGCGAACCAAATTTACAATGACAGAAGCAACGGTTACGGATTGTTTGAAAGTTCTCAAGGATGACGGCTAGGGACGCAAGTTTAAAAATATGGAAGATTATAACACAGAACTTCTGTCACTGTCAGAAGTGTCAACACCAACGGACGGCAAATAGACTGAGTCAGAAATGACAGAACATCAGAAGTAGTGACGGCGACGTTATGATATTTGGATTATCAATTAATTGTAATTAAGTTAAAACAGAGGGTGCTGTTGTGGCGACCTGGAGTGTTTGCATTTAGCCTCTGTGTTGTTTATTGTTTTTCGTCAGTTTTAACTGAAGGACGTTATATATGTTCGTCAAGAAGTAATATGAAGATGTTGTGCGGCAAACAACCAAAGTTTTGGCAGTTTTATGGACCATTTTACTCGTTGTGTGTGTGAGTGGTGAACCGATTTGGCAAGATGGCAGATTCAAGACTTATTCACGTGACGCGCTGTTGGCCTTGCGACCCAGTGTCACTGACAATCTTTCTGGTCCACTCCTGGATCTAAATGACTTTACATTGCTCTCGGAAACTAACAATAGAAACCACCCGCGACGCAAGCGGGGCAAGAAAGGCGGCGTTCGCCAGAGACTGAAGAAAAAGAAGGTACGCACCCTCCCCCTGCCCTCTATCATGTTAGCTAATGTCTGATCATTACGATCGAAAATTGACGAACTTCAGGCCAATGTTGCGCTACAGTGGGCCTATAAAGAAGCTTGTTTGATATGTATAACTGAAACCTGGTTAGATCAAACATTACCAGACAGTGAACTTTACGTTGATGGCTTTGGTACCCCAGTGAGATTGGACCGGGACAAAAAGCTGAGTGGCAAATCACAGGGTGGAGGGATCTGTGTGTACGTTAACCAGCGCTGGTGTAAGTCTGTCATCGTGAGGGAAGAACTGTGTACCCCGGACATGGAGCTATTGTCAGTGTCGCTGCGTCCGACCTATTTACCCAGAGAGTTCGGACAGCTATTTTTAACTCTGGTCTATGTGCCACTGTCAGGTAATGTTGCACGTGCAGCTGATGCAATCACTAGCTGTGTGCACCGGCGTGAGACAATGTCACCAGACTCGCCTAACATAATACTCGGAGATTTCAATAGCTGCCGACTAGACAAAACATTGCCTGTTTACCAGCAGTACGTGACGTGTCAGACACGCGGTAGTAACACCCTGGATCTTTGTTATGGCAACATTAAGGGCGCGTACAAGTCCGTGAAGAAGATGGCACTTGGTACAGCTGATCACAATGTGGTACATTTGATCCCAGCATATAGAACTAAACTGCAGAGACAGAAAGCAGTGCAGAAAACTATAAAAACGTGGGACTTGAACTCGGTCGACGCCCTCAGGGGTTGTTTTGACTGTATTTTGTGGGATGTTCTTATTGACTCCAGCTCTTCGCTTGAAGAAGCAGTTGATGTCGTCACAGACTATATCAAGTTTTGTGATGAGATGATTGTCCCCACAAAGACTTTGAAAATCTTCTCAAATAACAAACCGTGGGTGAGTAAAGAACTGAAAAACATAATCAACGAGAAGAAGAGAGCTTTCATGTCTAACAACCGCACTGAAGCAAAAAGGATCCAGTGTACTCTAAAAAAGCAGATCAGGGACGCTAAACTAGAATACAAGGACAAAATTGAACGCCTGTTCCAATACGGCAATATGCGCAGGGCATGGCGGGGACTAAAATCTCTGCCTGGTGTTGAGTCCGGCAAACGTGTCATACAAACCTCAGAGTCAGCGGAAGAGAGTCTCAAGTTCGGTGAGGACTTGAATTCCTTCTTTGGGCGTTTTGACCAGCATGACTTCTCACGTGAGCGTCAGGAGGCGGTGGATGATACTGAGTCTCAGCTCACTGAGGATGATACCCCAGAAACAACTCCTGATGACGTCAGTAAGATCTTCAAGCACGTTAATCCTCACAAGGCAGCTGGGCCTGACAACGTCAGTGGTCGGGTCCTCAAGGAGTGCCATGCTCAGCTGGGTGCAGTGTTCAGCATCCTTTTCAACTGGTCTCTGAAGCAGCATCGCATCCCCCCCGGCCTGGAAATCGTCAGTTATATGTCCTGTCCCCAAGAAACCTGTGCCATCTGTTCTCAACGATTACCGCCCAGTGGCGCTTACCTCAATCGTCATGAAGTGCTTCGAGCGACTCATACTTCGTCCTCTCCTGCAGCATGTTGGGGATCAACTGGATCCCTTCCAATTTGCGTATAAACACAATCGAGGTGTGGAGGATGCAGTTCTCACTCTGTCATAATGTGTATACTCACCTGGAAAAGCCCAAGTCGTTTGCCAGGATAGTCTTCATTGACTTTTCGTCGGCTTTCAACACCATCCAGCCACACATCATGATGAGTAAACTTGTCAATATGCATGTGAACCCACACATCATCTTGTGGGTAAACCAGTTTCTTACTGAGCGTACGCAAGTAGTGCACTATAATGATGCTGTTTCGAGCTCACTCTTCACTTTCACCGGTGCCCCCCAGGGCTCGGTGATCTCCCCTGTTCTGTTCACACTTTACACAGACGACTGTCGTAGCAGCCAGGAGAGCGTAAATTTCATCAAATACAGCGATGACACAGCTATCGTCGACCTATCCGGCTCTGATCAAGTGTGTGCGTGCGCTGTAGCTGATTTCACAGTGTGGTGTGACAATCATTTCCTAGACCTGAACATTCGTAAAACGGAAGAACTCATAATAGATTTTAGGAAAAATCGTACTTCTCCCAAGAGACTATTCATTAATCGAGATTGTGCAAGGAGAGCAGACGAATACAAGTATCTTGGCACTATCATTGATGCAAAGCTCATATTTGGTGAAAATACAGCGTTAACAGAAAGTGCCAGCAAAAGCTGTATTTCTGACGCAAGCTCAGGTCCCTCAGTGTCAGCAGACATGTTCTACAAACCTTCTACAGATGCTACATAGAAAGCTCTATTACATTTGGGTTTCTTGTGTGGTACGGCGGCCTGAGTACCATGCATCGCAATACTCTGGCACGAACAGTCAGGGTTAGTGGCAAGGTGGTGGGAAAAAAGCAGACCAGTCTAGAAGATCTATACAGGCAACGGGCAGAGAGAAAGGGAAGGAACGTCTCCTCAGACCCCGAACACCCCCTGTTCCCATGCTATAAACTACTTCCTTCTGGCCGCCGCTTTCAACTGCCTCACTGCAAATTGAACCGCACTCGAAACTCTTTTGTTCCCTCGTCAATAAGACTAATGAATAAGTAACTGACATTCGTTCCCCTCCATCTCTGTCAGTCTGACACCGAGTGAGCCTGAGATGATTTGTGAGATGATTTAACTTAACTTTTTAAAAACTGTTGTAACTTATTTAACTTATTTAACTCTATTTATTTAACCGATATAACTTTAATTACTTTTAATCTTTTTATTTTTACATTATGTATATTGCATGTACATTTGTTTTATGTCTTAATATGCTGCTCGACACTCCAAATGAATTTCCCTCCCAAGGGACAATAAAGTATTGTGATTGATTGATTCATTGATATATACTTATATTGATAAGTGTCAATGTGACGTGAAATGTGCATTTTTATTTCGCAAAGCAGTGCTTGTCTGAAATACATTCATAACATTGACATTGTCCTGTGGCTGTGTCCTGTGCATTTCCTTTCCTTGTATTGTTTATTATCGCAGGAACTTGCAAGTGCCAACACTGTATCAAACTTGTATCTTTTGCTACCATAAAAATAGACATGTTGGGGAACCCTACCAAGTAATTGGCCACCTTAAATCCTACTTCTGTGGTAATAGCAGTGGGTTAAATTGAAAGTGATAATTCCAAAATAACCATTCGAATGCACATACTTTGCATTTTATACATTCCAGTGTCCAATAATCTGTTTTATATTTGACAGTTCTGCTTGTTTGCAAGTAAGCTGAACATATTACTGCATCTGTAACAACATATATTTTTGGTGTTGAGACCATATGTATATAATATTTATATATGCTCCCTTTTAGTGTTAAATCAGTTGAATATATTACAGTTGAATTATAATATTATTTTTGTCACCACTACACAATAAAGATAAAAAATGGGCCAAGTGGCCCTGAAGTCCTTTGGACTAATACGTCTATATGTGACCCCGGCTGACCAAATGAGTGATAAGTCGGAAAAATTGTAACATTGTTTTCTTACATTCTTGTAAAGGTTTGGTAGGGTGCTTTACAGTTTCAAAAATTATGACTGCTACAAAAATTGGCGAAGTTATGGAGTATTGAACATGGTAGGGGTCAAAAAGTGAAAATGAAGAAAACGGCTGTTGAAGTTTTACATTATATATGCAAATGGATTGCATGGAAATAGTACATGCACAACATTCAAATGTGGCACACAGTATGTAATATGTATGTTATGTTGCAATGATACACTGGAAGTACAAATGTGCTGCTACAAAGACTTATGCCAGATTATGTCTTTATGTGTAAAACTAAGAGGACAGTTTATTTGAGAGCAAAAGGTAGACTCACTGTTTGACACAGTTTAAAACCTACATGCAACTGTCCAGTTTAACAGGGGTCTAGTGGCTTAATGCTGTCTGTTGACACAAGATACTGCCAGTGACCAATTACAGATTAGTCACAGTTTCCATCAAACAATAGCAGGCAGAGAATCTTAGCTCCACAGCTGGGTGTAATACACCACCAGAGCCACCACTGATTCATGGTCAAGTAGATTAGCTCAATGCACCAACTAAGACAATACACAACACTGTGAGTGACAGTGTCCAGAGTGAGGCCTAAGCAGTGTCATCATTGCTGAATAGATCAATTAAACCTGCCAAGTCGGTGACATTCCGCACAAGTGTTCACTAATCCTTAGTGACTGGTCAGAACACCAGACTGACCACATACCTAAACAAAGCGAATGTAATAGGTGAAGAACAGGCAGTGTTCAGATAGGGGTATTGGTTGAACTGTATTTGCCTCGACGCAAAAGGCTTTATTGTGCCTTCATCGATTATAAGAAAGCATTTGATTTAGTAGACCGGTCCTCACTGTGGAGCTACAGAAGGAACTGTTAGCCAAAGATGAGAAGTTAATACTTGACGAAGCCCTCAACATCGGAAGAATGCACGAAGCATCAATTAACCACATGGCTCAACTAAGAGGGATGCAGAATGATGTACATGCCATCATAACAGGGAATAAAAGTAGTTGTCCATAGTGTGATACTGTGGCACTCATCACGGAAGGAAAGAAAGGTGCCTGGCATATGGGTCCACCTGTAGGAAGTGCGGGAAAATAAATCATTGGGAAGTCGTATGCAGGAAAACTGGCCATTATGACAGGCCACAACATAAACAAAGCACAACCTCAAGACAACAGTCCCAATCGCGAAATGGAGAATCGCCACCACGACCAAGGCATAATTACCGCACCCATACTGTCACACGGTCACCAACACTGAACGAGTCATTTGAAACCCCCTCATTTGACAAAGTCAACAAAGATGGGAGTGACATTCACGTAGAAGTCTTCGCAATACACGATATAACTCTTGAAGACAAACTGCTGGAACTGATTCATCTAAAAGACTAAAGAATCTGGCAGCAGCCTCCCAGCAATTACAAAGGATGCGGCTTCGCCTCTGTGAGAGACTACAACTCGAACATGTAAGAGACTTGTTGCATAGCGGTCATAGTAGACCCATGCCATTACAAGTGTTTATTAGTGCTTCCAAAGTTGTTTATTACTATTAGTGTTTCCATAGTTAATAGTCCAATACTAGTAGTTCAGTATTGCCATTCTAACGTTGATTATCATCACGTATTATAAACGGACTAAAATTGAGAAAAAGAGGGTTGTCATGTAACTCATGTTATGGACTATGTAACATTAGAAGTTTATATACCGTGGAATAATTATACCGCGGAGTGAAAGGTTGTCAAGTGTACATCCGGTGCTCCGGGGTAAGCTGCAACGTGCTGTGTATGATGGTTGAATAAATATCAGTTATGCCTCATTCATATTGACTGTATTATAATACCAAGAGATGTATTATTACAGTGCTGTTCCAGTATTCGGCGCCATATTTTAAATTGAAGGTCTAGCTCAAAGGTACATTTATTGAAATATAACAAGTTTTGCGTAATTAGAATATTACAGAAAATCATATCCTTCGTTTTCAGATCCAGATAGAGGAGTGGAGCAAACTGTCTAATCCTAGTGGTCCCACTGCAGGCAGTCATCATACTGCTGTTTACACCAAGAACGTTCCACGGTAAGAAGACCTGACAGAGTGCAGCACTCCTCTTGTTGGTAATCCTGGTAGCCCACCCCCGACAATATTACAAGCCAGATCTGACAGAGGTCGACCAAAATGGAACCGAGGCAACAGTTTGATAGACAGAGAGGAAGAACATGCAAGAGAGAAGAACAAAAATGGCCATGCCATAAAAGACAAGAATTGAGGAACAGCAGGCAAGAGTACATTACTCCAAAAGGCAAAGTTGTTCCATCTAAGAAGCCTCACCTAATTCAGTGCAAATGCCACGATAAATTATATAAATGCAATGCGAACTTCATAGAGGACACATGGCTTACCATTTGACAAGCTTATTGCTCAAGTGGATACATTAGGCAATGGGACTATATTGTACAAAACGTAAAACTGATGGAAAGGGGAGCTCAACGACCAATCGAGAATCACGCAAGGGAAATATGTACCAGTACCACCTCATCAGAACCAATGAAAACATACAGGTATGGAAGAATTTCTTTCTCAAGATTCTCGATATCAGTCAGAGAACAGTATACTATGCACTTTCGGATCAAATTCGTATCAATGATTCCTAGTCCCCTGAAGACTTCCTATCTGAAGACTGTACAGGAAAGGCTCCACCAAAGAATAAGACCAGCAAAGAAGCACGAGCTTTCGTAAAGGCGCATATAGAATCATACCCAACAGTAGAGACCCATTATTGCCAGAAAAGGACTTCACGTAAATATCTTGACCTCAACCTCAGTGTCAAAAAGATGCATGAACTCTACACAGATCTCTGTAAAAAAAGAAAGCCGAAATCTACAGGGATATTTTCAATACCGATTATAATTATGGGTTCCACAAGCCAAAAAAGGATGAGTGCAGCCTGTGAGATCGCTTCATTTGTATTCGACTACATGAAAAGGTCGTCACCTACAGTGAAGGAGATAAACTTTTTAGTGACACTTGCAGCGGTCAGCAGCGTAATGCCAACTTCTCTACAATGTGTATATATACATGTACACTCAGTGCAGAAATTTCCATTGAAAGTTATTAACCATAAATATTTTGAAAGTGGACATTCCCAAATGGAAGGAGATTTAGTTCATGCAACAATCGAGAGGGCAACAAAGGATTCTGATATATATTCTTCTGAGTGGTAAGCTGCTGTTCGAATGGCTAAACGGACACAGCCAAAGTAAGAGTTCATTGAAGTTGGCACTCAGGATGTCTTCGATTTCAACATGATAGCAGGAGAATGTTTGGCCAACCGCAATATGACTGATGATGGGAAAACCTTGTCATGGCTGAAGGTCAAGTGGTTCCAATATAGAAAGGAGGAATCATCACACATCTACTTCAAAGATTAACTTGATGGTCCAGAATTCAGCTGCATCACCACAAATTGTGTAACACATTGTGGTCGCATCAAGGTGATTGGAAATGCAGAACTTTTGTTCAGGCAAAATACTAGTAGTTGCTGAAGCTTTGCAGAGGTCATGTTCCATCAGTCCATTGGAACTTCTATGAGACCCTAAACCATGGAACCAATGTTAGGGACAGACTCAGTGAACCCGATGTCAAAGAAAATGCTAGTGACACTTATGACGAGCAGTGACCCCAATGTCGAAGAAAATGCTATCGACACTGACGACGAGTAGCTTTGATATAAAACTAACAGTCTATATAGACCAGTGAATACATGGTCTATAACATGATTGTGACACCGCTTTCCACACAAAAAAAAAAAATTTGGTGACTCGCCGTGACAAAATGAGCCAGAAGTCCTGTAGGTATGACAAGGGTTTTAGTTAAAAAAATTCCCCATGTAATCCTATTTGTTCAGATTAATGCCCGATGGAACATAAAGTAATGGGTTAATTTGACATTTTCATTGAAATTCATCCTGAAAATAGATAAATCTGAAATAAGTTGCACTTTTATACCGCATTTATGGATGTATATACAAACGGAAACAATGATTTCGGTTACAACCCTTCCAGCACTGACCTCTTTGAAAAAAACGTTAAGTGGTAAAAGGCTGTATCTGATGTATTACATAACACGGACAATCAATTATCTCAACAGTTTTATCAATAATTAGACCTTTGTACATCATGACATGAAAGATAACCCACAACTGGCTTATGATAATCAGGTGTAAATTTTCTCAATCTGTCTTTTTTTAGTTACATCATTTCTCCACTGAGGTAGCAATTTATACACTGATGCACAGATGTATGGAACAGTCTCCCACAGTCTGTGGTTGACGCTCCATCAGTCGTTTGAGGCAAAAATAGATAAGTTATGGCAAAACCACCCTATAAAAACTGAAATACACTGCCCCACCCCTATCTTGGATTGTGCCAGACTCAGACACATGCGCACAGTCTGAACAGATGTCAAAAGTGAGAGCTGGCGTAAGAGGCAGTAATGCCTAGTCAAGCCAGAAGAGGACCTGTACTGTAAGAACCTGTCATGCTGGGGGGACTATTGTATAGCTCGGTAAAGATCGCTGTCGTCGTTGTTGCTGGGCAGTTCTAAACGTTAGGAGTAGGACACACCTTGATCTGATGCGTTCTGTACTTTCTGCTAAACAATGAAATAATAATGTATGTTTTCATAATTATTCACCAATGTGGTGCACAAGCCACAAGTGCTGCCACCTTCTGTACAATGAACCTACTAGATGTCTGAAAACGAACTATGACTATGTCAATGATGTCTCAAAACCCTGTTTGCGTAATTTGTATCGAAAAGGTTAAGTTTTAGTACGACAGTCATACTGCCAGTGACCGATGTATTCGACTAATCACGGGTACCTAATCACGTGTCGATAAATAAAATAAGCCGTGTAAGAACTAACAAGAGTGACTAAACCTGAAACCACGAGTTACCAAACCTTCCTCGCCAATCCATGCAATATCGCCCACGCAGTTTATGTTTCTTGTTTGTTCTTGCATGTTTTGTGCATTTAATTATATTTGTGATGCGCATCGTGTTTGGTTACATAAAGCTTTCTTACCTGTGTATGTCTTCTTCAAAACATCATTTCATTCGCACGCATTTCTTCGAAGTTAGAGAAATTTGGGACGCTGTTGTTTGGATCGCAAACCGATAGGTGGCGCCACAATGATGACCAACCCAGAGCATATATAATTTAATTAGAGTTTGGTCATTGAGGTTTCTATTTTTGATTGGTCGATGACTGTGGACGCCATTTTCGGTCCAACGCGTCCTCGGAGAGAACAGGATGCAATGGCAATGCCGTGCTGTTTTGTTGGGGATGCTCTAATCGTAGCGAAACTGGTATACGGTTATTCGGGTTTCCTTTCAATAAAAGCAGGAGGAAGCCGGAAGGTATGGGAAGCGAAATTGAAAAAATTGAAACTGTGCGAGGTAAGTGGCGATATTCATTTTCAAGGTTAATGCACTAGTTATAACTTAGTAGTGGTTCGCAATGTTGCCGTACGCGATAGGAAAAGCTCATTTAAAGAAAAAACGGCGGCAAACGTTTCCATACGATATCCGTATTCTATATTTCTACCGTACATTAAATTAAATTACTTCGAGTGAAGTACCTACAATTTTACAACGACAAAACAGCGTTACCTCGAAAACACGCTAGCGCCATTTCTAGGCATTAGTTGCGTTATAAATACAATAATAATTTGTTAGATACGCAAAGTTGTTTTTTATTGATGCCACTTATGATGAAAATTGTCCATGTTGTATTATTAAGCAGTAATTCTATAGGCCTGTGCCCTGTCTTTTACCAACCTGATTATGGATAGATGAGTTTGGTAAAAAAACAAGTTATTTTTCGGCTTGCTGTTTGATTCAATGGCAATGGTAAACACAGGAGGCTAGCGCAAGATCCAGGAATATATTTTTTTAATGCTGCGACTTTTATCATACAGGGAAATTGGCAGGTTTAAAGGGAATACAAACATCTATTGCTTGAATTGATATTATATTTGAAAATTTTACTTTGCCTTCATGAAGTAATAGTAAGGAAACAGATTGTAATTGGAATTTATGTGTTGCAGGAAATCTATGCGCATCTGCCCAAACAGCGACGGTTGGATTCTGTACAGAAGGAGGAGACTCAGAATATGATACATCTCGGCGTGAATAAGAAACTTCTTTAGCTGCATGTCCAGCAAGTCACAGGCAAAGTTGTCACGCTAAAGGACCTCAGCAATGTTCAGATGCACCTAAATAACCAATCGACGAAGAACGATCTCTGTGCTGTGGTTGAACAGCTTCAGCAGATAAAAGGTATGGACGGACACATGAATTCTTTAGACATTTTACTTCAGGGTGATTCCGTCAAAATCTTGACCCATTTACTAAGTACTATTTCTGCATTTCAAATACAAAGTTCTGTAATGTTTTGTATTCTTTTTTTAAGATAATAATTTTTTAGATAATATGCGATACAGTGGTGAATTTTTTACAGGTTCCACAGTGGAAATCTTCGTTGATAGTAGCAAGACACTGACAGGCATCTTCTTTCAAGATGCTGAGATGAAGAGCAACTTTGCATCATTTCCAGAGGTCGTCATGGTTGATGCAACCTACAAGCTGACAAGCTTGTGTATGCCAGTGTACCTCATGCTCTGCATTGACAGGAATGGGCAGAGCGAGATTGTTGCATGCTGTGTGACAACGGACATGACAGAGAGGACTGTGTTTGGGAGGGCATTTCCCAATGCCATGATGATAACTTGCGAGAAGTTTGGCATCACGTCGGGGGAGCAAGACCTGGTATTGGACTTGATGTGTTGTCTGACATACACCAAGTCTTTGGATGCGTACAATGCCATCTATGCAGAGTTGCTGGAATGTGGCTAGGAGGCAACTGGCATTCGTCGAAAAGAAGAGTGGGTGGAAGGCCTGAAAGGACAGGTCTTCTCACTAGGCAAGACGACAAACAACCGCCCGGAGAGCATGAATGCAAAGGTGAAGAGTGTGTGCGTGAAGTATGCGACATAGGAGAAGTTCTTTACGAACTTCATTGCTGTTCTGGCTGTGTTGAGAGGAGAGAGAAGCCACTAGATCGTGATGTTGATGATCACGAGGACGACAAGCAGTGATGTCCCTACGCAGATCATCAACAACTGTTTGACGCCTTATGCTGCTGCATTTGTGAGTCAGCAGCTCCGGCTCCCAAACAAAGTAGTGATCGCAAGCGGTGATGCACACGTTGGCTGGATTGTGCACTCCAGTGAAGGGCAGCTGACTGTGTCCCCTTCTGCATGCACGTGCAAATTCTAGGACGACAATGACCTTGCCATACCGGCACATGTTTGCAGTGCAAGAAGTTGCGAAACTGGACTTGTTCTGTATGGACCTGGCTGCAGAACATTGGTCAATGGCGTACCTGACCATGACGCACAACTTGAAGGCATCCACACCTACCAGTGCTTCCTTGAGTGTGAGCGATGTGGCACCTGATCCAGCACCATCACGCTTGACAAAGCTGAGTAGCCATCAGAAGTATAGTCGTGCCTTCCGGCTCACCACGTCACTGGCATCACAGGCAGCAGAAGTGGGCATGCAGGAATTTGAGGCACGGCTCGCCACTCTGTAGGACCTGCATGACCGTTGGACAGGTGCCAAAGACACAACGGCTGCTGACATCCATGGTTCGGTGGCGTAAGTACTTGCAAATTATATCCTGCTATCTATTTCCATGTCCACCAAACCAAAAAAAATCGATGAATTAGAAATTCCACATTTTATGCTGTGCAGCCGGACATTTTCGAATATGCATACTTTTGGTTAGCTTTTTGGGATGCCGAGATGTGACGTCACATATGACCCATACTCGCATCAGGCCGACCCTTTCCATGCATTCAGAGCATGTTTACAAGGATAGCCTTCGGGTCGAAACAAGTGTCAGAATGAGTTATTGTGCGATATTCCGATGTAATACAAACACTCGTCATCATAGAGGAACAAGCAGTTATCTTACGGTTCCACATGAATAAAATTTGATTCAAAACAATGAATGCGAATGGGCCTACAAGTCGACTAGGTTTTGCTGAGCATGGGCCCGTTTTCAGAATAAAGGACCAAAAGACCACATCATTTTGTTCCTACCGTGCATAGTCAAAAGCCATTTTTCTAATATTACTTGGAATACAGACTACTGATTCATTTATATGAATGGTCGTGGGATATATTAATTTGTTAACAATTCTTTGATGTGATGTAGAATCAAGTCTATTCAGATCATAGCCTATTGAACTCCTCTTTCAGAGATAATTAACAATCACTACTGGTATTGCGTAACATTTAATTATATTGTAGGTGACACAAGTAGCACTACTAATGATAGTCAAAAACCCACCAGCAGCAAGACATGCCCTGATGACATATCACCACCATCTGAAAGAAGCCATGAGCTGAAAGAAGCACAAAGGAAACTGCGCGCCATGCAGATAAGGGTGACATTGTTGCAAAAACAAATGAAGCGTGTGAAACACGAGAAAAGGGAACTGATTAAGAATCACGCAAAGTACATGGTTTCCTTACGTAAATTATTTACTGATGACCAGCTACGTGCACTAGGTAGAACAAGCATGCGAGGTAGCAAATGGAGTACTAATACTGTAAAGAAAGCCCTGCAGTTGCGTTTTGCATGTGGGTCAACTGGATATGAACAGTTGTTAGAGTAACAGTTTCCCCTGCCGTCATTGCGCACGCTACGGAGAAAAATGCAGGGTGTTGTGTTTGAACCCGGTGTTCTAGATGAGGTGTTTAGTTTATTACAGTTGAAAGTACAATAATGGAAATCACAAGAATGCGAGTGTTGTAGATGAAATGGCAATTACCTCCAGTGTCGAATTTGACCAAAGTAGTGGTAAATTACTAGGTGACATTATCTTGCCAGGCCATACCGGCAATGCTACTCATGGTCTCGCATAAAAAATGCTAGGTGGTGTAACAACTCGGTGGAAACAAATTGTTGGCTATCATTATACTGGAAACTATCAATGGAACTGCCCTTAAATATATGGCCATATATATAATCAAGCATGCAGCAGCTATAGGATTACATGTAGTTGCTGTGACTAGTGACATGAGTTCTGCAAACAGAATCATGTGAAAGAGTTTTGGTGTTATATGTGGTAAACATAGTCGCACAGTTAATAAGGTACAACACCCGTGTGATCCATCCAGGGAGTTGTAATTTATTGCTGATGTCCCGCATGTCATCAAAAACTTGAAAGTAGCCCTTGTCAGTGGTCAGACCATCACTCTTCCTGACTATGTTGTTGAAAGCAACAACTTGTGCAGCTCAGAGGTGAGCATTGCTCCAGTTAAGGCTTTTGCACAAAGTCAGGAAGATCAGCAGCTGAAGATTGCCCCAAAACTAACAAGTGCTGCTCTCAACCCTTCCCACTTTGATAAAGTGAAAGTGTCGCACGCCCTTAATATATTTAGTAAATCAGTGTCAGCAGGAATTCTTTTTCTAGTAGAATCGAACCAGGCAGGTACAGAGTCAGCTGACCTTGTAACTAACTGGTTCACCGAACTAGTCAATAAATGGTTCGACCTTATGTTTCAGTTGACATCCTGCAATGGCTCTAAGCAATATTAATCCCTCGGAGCATGCCAGTGCTATATCATTTTTCAAATCTGTCATCCAAGTTTTTACTGGAATACAAATTGGTATTAAGTGGAAACCTGTTCAAACAGGTGTTATTCTATCAACACGGTTTATCATAGGTATTCGGAATGAGTTACTTGACAAGGGCCACAGTTATTTATTAACAGTTAGATTTACCCAAGATTGTGTAGAAAATCTGTTCAGGTGTGTGTACGCCTGAAAAACCCTGTTCCCTATCCAGTCTAATTAAAATACACATAGAAAATATTGACTGTTGCCCAGTTCCTGAAAACATCTACTACTGGAAATTATGAGAATGAGGAAGGAGAGTTTGTGGCAGACTTTGTTGATCAGCAGCAGGTCTCACCTAAGCTAGCAGAGTCAGTCTTACAGTTACACCCAATATTCTTTTCTGAAGCGAAATCTGTAAAGGAACTTGGTAGTGCAGAAGAGAATAGCTTGTACTACCTAGCTGGATACTGTTTATTAAAGATTCAGAAGCATGACAAAGTTTGTGACAATTTCAGGGTACTAAATTACCCATGGTACGCATTGTATTTTCCAAGACATTATTACAACAAGAAAGAATGCAAATTCACTGCATAAATCTGGTAGTGAACTTGGCAGTAAGAGTATGGCAATGAGACATGGCGAAGCATTAAATAGAAATGTGACATGTTGCACCTGTTCACACTGTAAGATTCAATTTGTCATTACGGCATTTTGGGCATCATGCTAAATGCCAACATGTTACCTTCTCAAAAGTGTTACTTTGTAAGTCAATTACAAAATGTGAAGTTGTGAATGGTTGAATTGACAGGGAGGTTTCACATTGCAATTAAGTCTCTGAAATATTCAGGGTACTATATTACCTATTGTATTCTCCAAGATGTTAAGAATTGCAAAAATGCCAATACACTGCATAAATCTGGTAATGAACTTGGCAGTAAGATTCGTGTTGGCATTGTGGAGTTCAGACACATTGCTAAATGCCAACAGTTCACCTTATTAAAAGTGTTACTTTGTAAGTCAACATGTGAAGATGTGTATGTGCAGAGTTGAGTATAAAGGTATTAGATTTTGCCAATATGTGTCAAATATGTACATACTACATTGCATTCTGGATATGTTGAACTTCCAGGGACCCGTGGCAATACTTCTAGTTATTAGAAACTCCACTAATCAAGACCTATGTTTTATAACCTTATACGACTGGGACTGAAGAGAAAGATCGACATAAACAAGTCAACTAAAATGACATTTCGAGTTATCTGAAGCGCACTGTATATTTAAACAAGGTCCCAAAGAGACAGAGCCATGCTGAGTGTTACTACTGTATATTAATATGTTGCCTATTGGTCTGTATAATAATAACCAAGACCATAACAATGTCCTTCATATTCGTTTAACAGAGGAGCAAACTTTTCTTTCTCAATCTTTATGTAATGTTCACAAAGACACATCATCCCATTAAGAAGCTGTAAGGCTTATACATCAACTCTCCACCCCTTCAAAGTGATGCACAAAATATTTAAACATATTATATTGTTATATTAAGAAATATCTTTACTTCTAATTTTAATGTACGACATGTAGACCCTTTTAATATATGTATGTAAATATATATAATACACAATTTTATTTTCATACATTGTGCGTATACAAATTATTAATTATACTCACGACTGGGAAATTTGTACCAGGTCAAAAACTGTCCCTGAAATCTCGCCATTCCTGACCCTCTTAGGTTTTTTTGTGATCAGATTTATTGTTAAAACGACCTAAAATATTAGGATGCATGATTTATGCTCCCACTACACCATTATATAAATACATACTAATTAAACTGCTATAATAGAGAATAAGTATGAAACATTTAATAAAAGTAGTATAACTAATATTAATCAGTCATCCATACATGCATAGACATGTGTGTACTAATAATTAGACATAACGTGATGTATATGTAACGTTATCAGCTGTGCACTGAATCACTGTTGCTGCTGCTGCGCTGCAACTGGACCGAAAATGGCGCCCATGTTTTCAATTGGCCAAACTCTATAATATGTTAAATCAATGGCTCTGGACCAACCAGAAAAGACGTGCTCTGCTTGCTAATATTTACATAAGTGTACGCACCTGGCCTTCATTACAAGGACGACATATGACACCCGCTAAGCCAATATTTCCGTGTGCAGTTCTCGTTTAAATATCATCTCGTATTTTGTCGCAAAGCCAAAAAAACACATTTAGAGCCTGAATTTCAAAATAGACAGATTATATACCCGGCAGCTGCACCTATTCGTCATCTATTTTGATGGCATGACGGACTTTGTTGCTGCACGTCTCGTTGCCGTTGCTAACCTGGGTTTGGAAGTAACTGTGCTAAGATTGTCAAGCTTCTCCGCCGGAGGAACTGCGGAAGAATTCCAGTGCTGTTGATATGGTACTCTGTGACAGCACATGGATTGTTAATTGATAGTGGCGTAGCCAGAGAGGGGTGCCAAGGGGGTCATGCGCCCCCCAATCCCGGAAAATTAGTAGAGGTTATTGGGGTGCCTGTTTAGAACTTCCCAGTCCTACCCTTTGGCAAATACATTTTTATCACTCAAATGGGATGAAGTTACCCAAAGTGGAGGAATCGGCCGCTTCTGCCTGATAAGCATCTAGCAGGCTGCAGCCCAACAGGTGACAGGGCAACGAACATGTCAACATTCACAATGTACTTAATGGCTAAAGTATATACTATATCAACACAAGGATGCAAAATGATAGTTGCCCAGCACGATGATCATGCTACCAACATGGTTACGAAAGCGTTTAAATTTGTTCCCCCCCCCCCCCTCTCCCACCCAACATAAACGTTTAAGCCCGAACGTTCGTGACCACGTGAATGAAGCACCTGAGTATATACAACCCAATGATCATCCAGTCATACATCTGTCACGATATTGGTATTTATTATTGGGACATTCTCCGACAGCGACACTGGGCATCGGGGTCACGGGGTCAAGTACGTGTCACGATGGCGCGCAGCGAGATATTCTGTTTGTATTAATTCAATAAATACTTATAACACTTTCTATGCCATGTACAGTTCTAATCAAAGCACCACCGCAACATAACATGGTGTCAGTGCGTATGTACACGAACCGCTAACGCCCAGTTTGTGACATTATCGCTTGTGGTGAGTGTTCGGAACTGTTTAGTGTTCGCTGGCACTGCTGTACTCTGGCCTACCGTATCTGGCAACGTCGAACATTCCTACGCCAAAACCGTTGAACATCAATGATAAATCGGCCGCAATTCTGTGGAAGGCTTGGCGTAAAACGTGGAATCGGTTCGAAATTGCGACCGGCATCGACGAGGCATCAGATAAGAAAAGAGTGTACACTTCTGTCGGTGATTGGCGATGACGCTGTCAAAGTGTATGACGCCTTTCAATACGCGGATGGTGAAAGTTAAGACAACTTGGAAGACGTCCTGCATCAGATGATGAGTACAGTGTTTGATCCGGGTGACGGTGGACGGGTGGCCTTCGCAGAAATCGGACACTGATCTGGATCTTCGAGCGTACTACAGTGTGCGGCACGAACTGACGGTGCAGGATGGTCTGTTGTTCAAAGACTCCAGGATAGTGGTTCCCGCTCGATTGCGCAAGGACATCATCTCGTCTATTCACAGATCGCATCAAGGGATACAGGGCTGCATACGTATAGCGAAGGACACCGTCTACTGGCCGTTGATGAACCAGCAAATTGCCGATTACGTCAGTCAATGCAGCGTCTGTAACTCGCACAGGCCAGATCAATGCAAAGAGCCGATGCTGCCTCATGATGTTCCTGGGCGGCGGTGGGCTAAGGTTGGCGCCGATTTGTTTGAACTGCATGGCCAACACTATTTAGTCCTGGTTGACTACTATTCAAACTTCTTCGAGCTGATGAGATTGACGTCAAGTACGCGCGCGAAGTGTGTGATCGACGCGATGAGATCCCAGTTTGCGCGTCATGGCTTCTTATGTCGGACAATGGCCCGCAGTTCTCGTGCGGCGAGTTCCAGGAGTTTGCGAAGAAATGGGACATAGAGCATATAACCAGCAGTCCGAGATATGCCCAGAGTAATGGTCAGGTCGAGAGGGCCGTGGGCACCGTGAAGAACCTCGTCAAAAAGGCAATCGATGATGGCGGCGACATCCAGTTGGCGCTGTTGAGTTTCCGGAACACCGTCCGTGAAGGTTACAGCGCGTCTCCGGCACAACTGTTATTCGGACGCCGCTGCAGAACACTTCTACCGACCCAACGCAGGATGCTGAAACCTAAACTCGCCGTCAATGTGTCTCGCGACAGAGCCGCAAACAAAAAGGCGCAGTGTGCACAATACAACCGATCGGCACATTACCTGGCGCCGATAGCACTGGGCAGTGCAATTCGGATGAAGTTGCCTGGCGACGAGACATGGACGCTTGGGGAATGCACGAAGCAGCTGTCCCATCGTTCGTATGCTGTGCTGATCAACGGTCACGTGTACAGGCGCAACCGGCGAGCTCTACGGGTCGTCGACGAAAGGCTGCCGGCGTCGCTACTTGATAGTTCACGCGCGGCGCCTTCTACACACCGTGAAGAGTCACGTCCGGAAGAGTCGCCCAGTTGGGAAGACTCGGCACCTCCGGACGATTCGCCAACTCATGAAGACGCGTCGTGTCGTGAAGATGTCGAATTGACGCCTGTCACGCCAGCACGTGTCACCCCATCTCCGACGCGCAGAGAGACACGTGCTCGCAGGCCACCGGCGTATTTAGCAGACTATCAGCAGTAGCGCCTGTGTTGTATAGTTCTGTTTTTGTTTCGTTCCTATTGTTAAAAGAGGGAGGATGTCACGATATTGGTATTTATTATTGGGACATTCTCCGACAGCGACACTGGGCATCGGGGTCACGGGGTCAAGTACGTGTCACGATGGCGCGCAGCGAGATATTCTGTTTGTATTAATTCAATAAATACTTATAACACTTTCTATGCCATGTACAGTTCTAATCAAAGCACCACCGCAACATAACAACATCATTAGTAGGTGTAAGATGTCATGTCGAACCAAAGACAACACCAGCGACATTTCGATGGTTCGGTCGAAACCGACGAAACGAGTGTGCATACATATATTATAAACGTGTCAGTTAAATAACACCCTTGTGTATTTGCATCGATGTTTATGTAGTGTGACAACTTACACGCATCTTCAGCAATGAATAAACGAGTCAAAAAGCATAGTACTGTATAGGTAGATACAATAAACTGTTGTCAAATGCTCGAGAAATGATGCAGGTTCAGTTACCCTATAGTCCGCTAGGGGTACACTTCACTATGCCCCCAAGTCCTCGAGCCAGAGGGCTGACAATGGAAGTGTGACCCTCTACATTTCCACCACTAGTCTCCTTGGAGGTCGCCAGGTGCGACCGCCATGTCGCCGAACAGCGGGTGTCGGAGCAGGGATCGGTGGCGGAACCTCAGCGGCCGGTGTGGGTGGGGGCGCGGCCAGCTGGAGCATCTCGCGACTAGCACGAGGAGGCTCCTCGGCGCCGGACTCGGGCCTGGCCGGGGTCGCTGGCACGGGTGTAGTCGGCCTGGGTAGAGGCGACACTGGGTCGGTGTCTCGGGTAGCATGGGCGACGGTGGGAATGACAGATTGCGAGTTGATCAACGGGGCCCTGGCGATATGCGGCGTGTACAGACGTAGGTGTTTCCTGTTACGGAGTGTGACACGCCCCGACCCGTCCACTCGTACGACATATTGGTCGTACTGTCGTACCTCAACTACGATTCCGGTGCGGTCCCACTTGGTTGGGTGCGGGCCAACCAGATTCTGCAGCCTTACGCAGTTGCCGATAGTGAGTGGAGGTAGGACACGTGTGTGCTCCGACAGTCACTCATGTGCCCTCATGTGTCGGACACGTAGTGCGTCCTCTCTTGCTTGCAGTGTTTCGCGCCACGTCCAATAGGATAGGTACTGTCCGGGCGGTACTGGGACGAAGTCCCGGATGCGGCGTCCAAAGATGATCTCGGCAGTTGCTGTGTGGGTTTGCTACGCTGCTGATGCGGTGACGTATACCTCAGTTATGGAGGAATGTCTTTGTAGCGCCTGCCTTGAACTCAGGTCCCCGTGCGAGGAGAGCTCCTCGGCGATGCCGAAGGTCACGAACACTCTTCGGAGCGCGGCAATGAGGCCTTTGGAGACCTCTGCGTTCTCTTCTACGATAGGCCAATTATAGTATCTGTCCACGGCGACGAGGTAGTGATGGCCGCCGTAGCTGAACTAGTCGGCACATATCGCCTGGAAGGGGTAGACTGGTCGTGTTGGTGGTGTAGGCGGCGAGTTTGGTTGTGACGGCGCCATGCGGTTGCACGCTGTACAGTGTGCACGTGTCTCTTCAATTGCCGAAGTCATACCTGACCAGAAGAATGACCCCTCTGCTCGCGACACCATCATCGAAATACGCTGGTGAGCCGAGTGGAGTGCCTGCAAGACACGCGCTCGGAGAGTGGGTGGTATGACGATTCTGTCCTTGTAAAGGATGACGCCGTCGTACTCGGTTAGCTTCTCCCGGTACTGGTGGTACGTGCGGATGACACTGAGCATGGCTGATGGCGTGTGAGGAAAGCCGTTGTGGATGACATCCACTAGAGCGGACATGTCGGGGTCGCTCGCCGTGGCAGTGCGCACATCGTCCCATGTGACCGACTTGATGAGTTCCATGGCCGTGGACGCGCAAGTCTGTGAGCAGCGAGGTGGCGCCGGATCGTCGCGGGATCGGAGGGCTGCGGGGGCTGCCGCGGCCACGTCATCGGGCAGGTCGGGAGTTTCGGCGTCGCCCACTGGGTGTCGTGATAGGGCGTCGGCGACGGTGTTGCGAACGCCGGGGATGTGGAGCACGCGAAACCGGTACCGCAGCGACTTTTCCTTAATGTTCCGCAAGCGAGGGTTTGGGATGTCGTCGAGGGCGCGGTCACCCAGCACCTTGAGTAGTGGCTTGTGGTCTACTGCTACCATGAGGTCCGAACATCCCAGGGTGAAATGTCGAGCCTTGTCAAGGGCGTCTACAACTGCCAGCGCCACGCCCTCGATGGGGCATAACGTGACTCAGCGCCGTGTGTGAAACGGCTGCCCATCAGCACTACTTTCCAGCCCAACTTGTAGCAGAACGGTCGGACACCAGCGCAGTCACAGTGTTTCTGGACTAGCCAGTACCCGAGCCCTTCCTTAGACCAGTCTGTGGCGAGGCACGTCGGGCGTGACTGGTCGAAGATCTCGACTCCTTGCCTGATCTGGTCGATGATCACGACTTTCGACTGCCTGAACAGGCGATCCAAATGTTCCGTCCAGGCGAACGGCTGATCTGGCTTCAGGAGGTCGCGGAATGGTTGCATGTGGTCCGCTACGGCGAAGGCATTAGCCACCTGGTTAACGAGGCCGAACCAGCTTCTGATGTATGTGACATTCATCGGTGTCGGGAAGTCCTTTATCGACTGCAACACCTTCGAGCATGGTTTCACTGACATGGGTGATATCTCAAAGCCTGCAAACTTGACGGTGTCTTTACCGAACACAAACTTGTCCGGATTCTGCGTGATGCCATTGCGGCCACACGTGTCCAGCCAGTGCACTGCCTGCCAAAAGCCTTGCTCGAAGTTGTCCGCCCACAGTAGGGTATCGTCGATGCATTTTGTCTTGTTGGGTATGTGGGCGACGATCTCATCGAACCGCCATGTGAAGCCATCGCCAGACGCCGCATATCCTTGGGGTGCTGAGCGGTATCGATAGCGGCCCCAAGGCGTTATGAACGTCGTGAGGTGGCGGTCGTCGGGGTGGAGTGGAACAGCGTGGTAGCCGTTCCAGGCGTCACACCCGTTTTCTTTGTTCCATGAGGCACCGATCTCGCTTGGTGAAAGGGTCTCTGGGTGTGGTGGGTCTCCCTGGTGGCACTAGCGTTAAGGCCCTGGAGATCCACAGTCCGTCGAGGCTTGCCGTTCTTCTTTGCGCCAATAACCATGCGATGACACCAGGTGACAGGGGTGCCAGTTGGTACCTCCTCGATGACGCCCATACTACAGTCTTGGTCGAGGCCGGCCTTCACGTCGCTTCGCCAGTGAATCGGGACGTCGATCGGTGTGTGGCAGGCGACAGGTTTGGCGTCTGGGTCAATCATTAGCCGGAGTGGCGGGCCCTCCATCGGGAGGAGAGGCTGGTGGTGACACGTGTTGAATGTGCTAGCCTTGTAGTGCGACAGCAACCACTGCTGCTGTTTTCTGCGGTTGTCCTCAATGGCTGGATAGGGCAGCTCTTGCGGAGGCAATGGTGGAGGTTGACGGCGGGGTCACTCACGGGCTGCGGTCATCGACGACTCTGAGGCGGCGCTGCACGTGTTCTCCTCCGCTGAGGGCTGTTGGCTTTGGCCGACGTCAGGGAAGTTACGCGACACAATGCCTAGCGCCACACATGCTCCTCGAGACAAGAAGAAGTCGCTCGTGTCTCGACATATGTAGACAATTTGGCGTGTTTCTGTGCCACCTGGAGAAGCGGAGTCTGATAGGCACAGGGCGATCGCCCCGATTATGTCCAGATTGTTTCCGTTGGCAGCTGACATCTGCAGACGTGTTTTGCTCAGGCATTACTCGGTGAGTCCGAGCTTGGAGAGTAGATTCGTCCCAGCCAGGCACGATTAGCAGCCTGTATCAGGCACTACCGACACCAACGCAGCCTTAGTCGGGCGCCTCAGTGGCGTGCGGAGGCCGAGAGCGCGAGTGTCGCACGGGTAGTGAGTGATGTACAACGACAGTGTAGGTTGTGAGGCCGAGGATTTCTTCACCCACGTGTCTTGAGTAGCGTCGTAAACGCAGTGTTCGAGGTTGAAGTCCCCGATCTCGTTGTCGACAGGCGGCGCGTTCTCCACACTGCATAGTGACTGGAAGAGAGCTGTAGCGGTTTCCCTCTGCGGTGACCGGCGCGGGCGGCGTTGCACGTAGAGTGTGTCGGCCGTCGACTTTTGCCTGCATACAGTCCCAAGGTGACCTTTCTTGCCGCATTTGGTGCAGGTTTGGCCGTATACCGGGCAGTTGTCAGAGCGTTCGTCCCTGCTGCTACCATGGCCGATCTCGCCGCAGTGTGTGCACCGCGGAGTAGGCAGGGGTGTGGGTGGGGCATGTTGTTTGAAGACCGCTCTCTGCTGTTTCCGGAATGAGCTGATCTGGGCAGCCGCCTCGGATCCGTCGCTCAGCTGCTGGAGGGAAATCTTTCCCGATTCCTTGCCCTCAACAAACGCCTCGACCTCTTCGAGAGGTGTACTCGGTCCCTTCTCGGTCAGACAATCCAGTTTGATGTCATGATCGGCGCAGCCCAGGACGACCTGGTCCCGCACCAAAATGTCGCTGTAATCTGCCCCAACGCACACGTCGTGGTTCGGGCAGCTCGGACACTGACACTTGACGACGAATTGGCAAACTCGCGGTTACCCCTTGAGTCGAGCGCTGTAGGCGCGGACAGGTTCGTCTCGGTCCTGCCGCATCTTCGACAGCACGTCCCGGGCTACCATCGCGTTCTCGGCGCGCACCGCCAACTTCTTAATGTTGGCCAGTAGGTCTCGTTCGCTGCAGGAGGCCAGACTAGCGTACTAGCACCCATACAATCAGCAGATAATATGTTCCATTCATTTACAGTCCTTTGTGAAAATGAGAACTCTAAATCTAATCTACACTGCTCCTTTGCTATCTAATCTAATCTACACTGCTCCTTTGCTAATGTAATTTCATGTCCTCTAGTCCTTCTATCTTTCTTAAATGAGAGAAAAATATGTCTATCAATATTTTCATAACCATTCATTATTTTAAACACCTATCTAATCTAATCTCGATCTCCTGGTCTCTAATGTTGTTAAACCATATTCTTTTAGGCGAATTTTATAACTAAGATCCCTCAGTTTTTGTGTCATTTTAGTCGCTCTCCTCTGTACTCTTTCTAGCATATATACGTCCTTCTTGCGATATGGCCTCCACGCTTGTATACAATATTCTAAATGAGGCCTCACTATTGTTTTGTACAGCGGTATTATTAGTTCTTTTTCCTTATACGCTACATTTCACCTAATTACTCCAAAGATTTGATTCCCTTTGAAGCTGCAATTCCGCACTGCTCTGAAACCTTCACATCAGCACAATCGCTTTGAGCAATAGTACTTAGTACAGTACCCCCCCCCCCCATTGTATATTCTACAACTTCGTTCCTATGTACTGTGTGGAGGCATTTACATTTCCCAAACTTTAACAGCATTTACCACTTTTCAGACCATTTGATCAACCTGTCAAGATCATCTTGTAAATGCAGTCTATCTCCACCACTTTTAATCCTTATAAACACTTTTGTATCATCCGCAAATTTTAACACCTTGCTTGTTATATCATCATCCAAATCGTTGATATATATTAAGAATAATATAGGTCCTAATACTGATCCCTGTGGTATCCCACTCAATACCGATTTCCAGTTTGAAGCCTCCCCATCAACTAATACACGTTGTCTTCTGTCAATCAGCCATTTTTCTATCCAGTTTATTATACCATTTCCTATGCTACGGGCCTTTAGTTTAAGTAGTAATCTTTGATGTGGTACTTTTTCGAAAGCTTTTTGAAAAAAACTAAGTAGACGAAATCTACTGGTGATCCCTCATCTACCCACTTAGTGATGTCTTCCAAAAACATAACATATTTGTTAAGTATGGCCTCGCTTTTGAAAACCCATGTTGAGATGGGTTTATTAAGTTATGTTTAACAAGAAAATCCACCATGTGATCTTTAATTACTCTTTCTAATAATTTGCAAATCACTGATGTTAAACTCACTGGTTTTATAGTTCTCTGACTTGTTTCTCGAACCTTTTTTTAAATAACGGTATAATGTTTGCCTCTTTCCATTCTAAAGGAACCACTCCCTCTTCTAATGACAAATTGAAAACTGTCGCAAGCGGTACGATAATTTATTCTACAATTTCCAATAGCAGTTTGGGCGGAATCCCATCCACTCCAGGTGATTTATTATCCTTCATAGCCCTTATTTTCTTAGCTACCATTTCCGGGGTTACAATTAACTGGCCTGAATAGTCTGAATCTGCCTCCTTGAACTTAGTCTCTGGTACTGGCAGTGAATTAATATCTTCCCTGGTAAACACTGAACTAAAGTACTCATTCAGGTCTTCTGCCATTAAGAATCCCTCTGATATTATATTTCCAACGCTATCTTCTAGAGGACCGACCTTATCCTGAACTTTCTGTTTGCTTCGAACATACACATAAAAACTCTTGCGGTCATGTTTTATATTACTAGCTAATTTTTATTCATAGCTTCTCTTTGAATTTCTAATTTCAGCTGTAGCTTGGTTAATTGCTTCTTTATAAATGTTGTAGTCTTCATCATTTCCAGTATATCTATATGAGTCTCACAACATTTGCTTAGTAATTTTTCTAATGGCTTCTTTCGATAAGTGTTTTTTTGGACCGTTTCCCTTGTTTTTTGAAGGGTACAAATTTCAGAATTCTGTTGCTGTCTTATTCTTCAGTGTGTTATTCCAGTGTATCTTTGCTCAATATTTACTCATGTCCTTATACCTTCCTTTGTGGAAAGTTCTCCTATACAGCTTTTTACTATTCCTTTCTGATTTTACATTGATGGTAAAATGTATCTGGTTGTGATCACTACTTCCCAGTGGCTCGCATAATTTGACATTTTTCAACTAATTCATTCTGTGAGGACAAAACTATGTCTAACACATTCTCACCTCTGGTTGGTTCTAGCACATGTTGAGAAAGGAAAGTATCTTGTACTAAAAACTTGTGGTCCTCACACCTCATACTCTGTAGAGATGTCCATTGTATATGCCCATGGTTAGAATCCCCCATAATAATACAGTCCCGTTTGCTTACTTCCCTTATAACGTTTTGTGTTGTTTCATTCTCTTCTATCCTTATCTGTTGTGGTGTATCACCCAAGGAGTATCGCCATTTACACAACTAAAATGTCAGCTGGTACTGCACTCATTGTTCATTGCCAAATTGTTTAAACTCTCCATACAAAATGGGGTTCGTGCGGTCGTACTACAACAACACCTACCATGGAAACATCGGTATGGCTCCGGCGTATGTCAACGCCTCCAACCAGGAGGCCGTGTAGCAGCGGGTGTACGGCGGTGGCGGTTGTCGAGGCAAACCGAACCTGCGAGTGGGAGATCGCGTGCGCATCAGCAAGGCGAAGTACTAGGCCTATTTTACGGAAATGTGCACCAGGTCCCAAAATCCATTCCATTGCTTGCAACTTGCAGCAGGTATAATATAACTGGGCACATCCTGTTTTTCCAAATAGATCTCTAAAAGATCTTGAAGGACACATATATACTTGTCTATGTATATGGTGAATATTTCTGAAGATACAGTACTGAAACTGTTGAAAATTGTTAATTGTCTTATGTCCGTGGGCATTTATTATTTTAGTCATTCATGTCATTAAAATAAAACGACAATGTACCAACGTTATAACAGTATTTTTGACTGAATACATGTCTTGACTATTTGTTTGATCCCAAACAAAGCACAAAATCACACAAAACATTTTTACTCATTGCACAGATTTTATGTCATTTTTTAGTGTCCACCGACACCTAATTTTGAAGAAAAAATATGTAAGCTATTAAAATAGATATAAGGAAGTGTTAAAACAGAATGATTTAAAGTCAGGAAACGGAATTAATCAATACAACAAAAATGTTTAAGCTGCTGGCGTTTTCAAGTTAATCACAGACCGAAACTGTTTGAGTTTTAGTTTGTGAACTTAAGGGCGTGTCCACCGACACTTGTGGTTCTATAGAGTACTGAAAATGCTATACAGCAAACACTATATTTGGTATATTCCATGGAAGGAGTATTCAGTTGTAAATTTCAGAGAAAAAAACAAGTATGTTTGTTCTAGTATTTCGTGGATATAATTAAAATGACGCTTTTAAAGAATATCCACCGACACCATGTCCTCCGACACCGACTCGAATGCGCTGCTGGTGCTGCCGTCTGGCGAACTATACGGTCCAAGAAACATCTGATGTGTCTAAGCAAATATGTGCGCGTACTGCATTCAAACGTGCCTGTACGCGATGTCTTCTTAGCTGTGATGCCGGTGGACACTTTATTTATGTACCATGATGCTAAAAAAGTCACATTATAAATGCAAATGACTATCAAGTCCTATTTTCTTCAGCGTGAAGTATTGACACGCATGTACTGGTGGTGTTTTGTTTTATTGAATGTAGAAGCTTGACGTAATTATTTGCAAATTTAGATGTAACTCTTTGGCAAGAAAATCGCTTGAAGTTCTTTGTAATAATTTGATTAAATTACATAATCCAGGCAAGTACAAGTAATATGTGTGATATGTCAAAAATATACTGTCAGAGTTACAGACGATCAAACAGTAGTTCTCAGTGTATTAACAACCGCTGCGTGCACACTTTTCTATTGTGGTGTTGGAGGACATGCAGTGTTGTAGGACACGATATAACTGCATGTTGTCGCGATTTATTGTTAATTACATTTGCTCATAATACCATATTATATATATATTGTTCTACTGCGTACATAATATGATTATATAAATTGATGTACAACTTACAACTTTATTAATATATTTTGTAAACAGATTGATGGCGCCCATAAAAAATGCACCTAAATGCCGAAAATGGAAGGAGAAATCAAAATTAGCCAAACCAAAGTTTCTAGAGGAGCAGAACCAAAAACGAAGGGCCAGATATGTAAAGTTTACAGATTTGAGTTCACCGGATCATGAGGCCCAGGAGGCAAGGACACGTCACAATGTAAAGGAGCAACTGAATGCGAATTGGCAAAATGACTGGCATTATTGCCTTAGGTCAACTGTCATAACACAATTAAATTATAACCATCTGTCATTTATATATTATAACAAATAAAAAACAAGTATTAACGTTGGTGATATACAGATAACAACAACAAAAATCTTCTGTTGATGACATGATTGATGACGTAGATGAGATGATGTGAAATAAATATATATATATATATATATACATACAAGCATATTGATAAAATGGTGGATGATACATTGATATACATGAAGTACCTAGAGTTATCATTCGTAAGTCCTATAAAACATTTCATACCCAAACTTATTTGTGAACGTTATACACATTTTCAGAAAATTTATACAACCACCAAGACGGGTTACTGCATCAAATCCCTCCTCCTTTTTCAGAAAATTTTCTGTTTTTGTCTCAGAGGGACAAAAACATAAAATTTTCGCGAGATTAACCCCAACTTTTTTTCTTTATCTAACCTAATTATATATTTTTACCCGCTAGATGGCGCTATCATGTGACATAGTACTCCGATTATCCACTAGGGGGCGCTACGTCGGAAGTGACGTCGCACCAGAAGTCACTTGACTGTCATGGCCGCCTCTATGCTTCCGGTATTCCCGGAAGTGTGTCAACGAATAGAGATCTATCGTGGCCGGTAGATGGCAATACTCTGACTAATTACATTGGTGTCCGTTGAGTGGCGTCGGATGTCGCCTCTCTCAGAAACGCACAGTTTTGTGTTAAGGAAAGTCACGTGATGTACTTTCGGTCTGATTGGTTATGTAAATGAGATGACGCCGAAAACTAGTGTATATACCATACTTCCGACGATTCTGGTCTTTCCTTTTTCGACTCTCGAGAAGGCCGTATCGTATCTGGTCGCTCGCACTATTTGAAAATATGGAATTGTTACGTTGAAAAGACGGCTGCTTCATATACATATGTTTTCCATTAAAAGAAGCGATACCTCATACGAGTCCTATGGTCGCTTCGTTGGACGTGAATCCGAACAGTTGATCGTCTCTTGCCATGAAGGTATGTGATGTTTGGCACCTCATTGAATGAAGTCCTGTCAGGTGGTTGTCCTTACATGTTATTGACATAGTCGTTTTCGATCGTAGCAGTTTTCAAATTCGCTTGCTATGGTCGTGTGTGACGTGGTACTCCGATTATCCACTAGGTGTCTCTACGCCGGAAGTGACGTGGTACCGGAAGTCACTTGACTGTCATGGCGGCCTCCACTGGGGACGCTACGCCGGAAGTAACGTAGTACCGGAAGTTATTTGAATGTCATGGCGACCTGACATGGCGGCCTCTACGCTTCCGCTATTCTCAACGAATATGTGTGTCAACGAATAGAGAACTATCATGTTCGATAGATGGCTATACTCTGACTAATTACATTGGTGTCCGTTGAGTGGCGTCGGAAACCATGATGGTCACCTCTTTGAATGTCTCGTGGCGTATCTCTTGTCTCGTCCGTACTCTCGTGTGATGTGACATCCGTAGTCTCGTGTGATGTGTCATCCGTAGTCTCGTAGCATATCTCTTGTCTCGTCCGTACTCTCGTGTGATGTGTCATCCGTAGTCTCGATCATAGTCTCGTGACATATCTCGGCCATAGTCTCGTGACATATCTCGGTCATAGTCTCGTGACATATCTCGGACATTGTCTCGTCTCTTGTCTCGTCGGTACTCTCGTGTGATGTGTCATCCGTAGTCTCGTGTGATGTGTCATCCGTAATCTCGTGACATATCTCGGCCATAGTCTCGTCTCTTGTCTCGACGGTATTCTCGTGTGATATCTCGTCCGTAATCTCGTGTGATGTGTCATCCGTAGTCTCGTGTGATGTGTCATCCGTAGTCTCGTGACATATATCGGTCATAGTCTCGTCTCTTGTCTCGTCGGTACTCTCGTGCGACGTGCATCCGAAGTCTCGTGACATATCTCGGTCATAGTCTCGTGTGATGTGCCTAGTTGATCTAAGTTCAATTCGTGACACGTGTTGGTCAAAGCATAGTGTTTCGTTTTCGTGACACGTGTTGGTCAAAGCATAGTGTTTCGTTAGTGCAACTAGTTGGTCTGAGTTCAATTCGTGACACGTGTTGGTCAAAGCGTAGTGTTTCGTTTGTCCAACTAGTTGATCTAAGTCCAATTCGTGACACGTGTTGGTCAAAGCATAGTGTTTCGTTTGTACAAATAGTTGATCTAAGTCCAATTCGTGACACGTGTTGGTCAAAGCATAGTGTGTCGTTTGCACAACTAGTTGGTCTGAGTTCAATGTTCGATTCGTTCAGCGTGTTGGTCAAAGCTTAGTGTTTCGTTTGTGTGACTAGTTGATCTGAGTTCAATTTGTGACATGTGTTGGTCAAAGAATAGTGTTTCGTTTGTCCAACTAGTTGGTCTGAGTTCAATTCGTGCAGTGTAATCGGTTAAGTTTCTGTTTCGTTTACGCAACTAGTTGATCTGAGTTCGATTCGTGTCGTGTGTTGGTCAAAGCATAGTGTTTCGTTTGCACCACTAGTTGGTCTGAGTCCGATTCGTGCCGTGTGTTGGTCAAAGCATAGTGTTTCGTTTGCACCACTAGTTGGTCTGAGTACATTAACATCTCTGTACTGAACTACACAGACATGAGTGGTTAACATATCTGTACTGAACTACACAGACATAAGTGGCTATCATCTCTACTGAACTACACAGACATAAGTGGCTAGCATCTCTACTGAACTACACAGACATACTTGTGAAGGGTAAGACTATTAATAAGGTTCCCAACATATGCTTTGCATTACACTATGAAAAAGACACAAGATGAGGTTTGCACAGTTTATTCGTGAACAACACAAACGTATTTACATGTCACGCTCCATAACTGCAAGAACCATATGTTTCATAGTGTTTCGCCACTGTTTCGAACCGGATTCTTGCAACCAAGTATTGATATTACACAACTGTTCGACTGTCACGTCGGATAGTTTCACACCTGCGTCTAACAAAAACACTCAAACAGTCTTTCACCATCTAATTGGTCTGAGTTCATGGACGTGATGTGTGATTTGAGGATGCCTTTTCTTGTCGCTGAAACAGTAACGAGATGAGCTTAGTAATGAATGTTCACCTGATATGTATAAGACAAAATATAATATTATGGTCTTTTGAAAATGTTCTAACAAAATAGCATGAATACCATTTGAACACTATGAAAAATTTAAGCTTACTGTTATCTCTTCAAGTTGTTCTTCAAGCTGTTGTTCAAGTTGTTCTTTACGTCGCCGCTGTTTATCTTGCTTCCTTTGACAGCAGCCCTGCTTCACATGAGCGGACCGATTCCCTTTATACTTGAAGGTACTGCCACACATACAGCAAGTATAACGAGACAACAGCTTCTGACGCTTCGTCGGAGGTGACGATGTCAGGTTGATGGTTGGGTTGATTGCCGGAGCTGATGCCAGAGACGAAATTGGTTTGATCGGCGAACTGGTCGTCAAACTGGTCGTCGGACTGGTCGTTGAACTGGTCGTTGGTTGTTGGTCCGGGTTGATTGTTGGGGTCGAGAGGTCGAGTGGTCCCGTAGCCGGAGAAGGCTGCGCCTTTGGTAGCAAAATCCTTTGTCGGACGTCATCACTAGTCATGTTGTTCATCTTCCAAAATGTAAGATATAATGACCACAAAAAACAGACGCAGGTCTTTTATAACAGTTCGACAGAACATAAAGGTCACGTGGTCGTGCCGAACGAACATTTGTCCACTAGGGGATGATGTTTGTAGTTCGTGATGTATCCGTCAGGGGGCTCTATTGCACGCAAGCGTGCAAGATACACGAATATTTGCAGTACTCCTACATTTACTTCACAACTTGTCCACAAGATGGCACCACTTGTATAATTAGTCCCGAAAAATACCGATGGGGGCGCCGCGGGGGGTAAAATATTTTAGTTCCAAAAAAATGCCGCTAAGTGGCGCTGATTTAGTTCATTATCTATCCGCTAGGTGGCGCTGTTATAGTTAACCAACTATCCGCCAGGGGAGCTATTTTAATTCACCAACTATCCGACAGGGGGCGCTTTTTTAGTTTTGTCGGGAAATAATTTTAGTTCACCAACTATCCGCCAGGGGGCGCTATTTTGGTTTTTGCGGGAAATATTTAGTTCACCAACTATCTGTCAGGGGAGCTATTTAAATTCACCAACTATCCTTGATGACTATCAAGTCCTATTTTCTTCAGCGTGAAGTATTGACACGCATGTACTGGTGGTGTTTTGTTTTATTGAATGTAGAAGCTTGACGTAATTATTTGCAAATTTAGATGTAACTCTTTGGCAAGAAAATCGCTTGAAGTTCTTTGTAATAATTTGATTAAATTACATAATCCAGGCAAGTACAAGTAATATGTGTGATATGTCAAAAATATACTGTCAGAGTTACAGACGATCAAACAGTAGTTCTCAGTGTATTAACAACCGCTGCGTGCACACTTTTCTATTGTGGTGTTGGAGGACATGCAGTGTTGTAGGACACGATATAACTGCATGTTGTCGCGATTTATTGTTAATTACATTTGCTCATAATACCATATTATATATATATTGTTCTACTGCGTACATAATATGATTATATAAATTGATGTACAACTTACAACTTTATTAATATATTTTGTAAACAGATTGATGGCGCCCATAAAAAATGCACCTAAATGCCGAAAATGGAAGGAGAAATCAAAATTAGCCAAACCAAAGTTTCTAGAGGAGCAGAACCAAAAACGAAGGGCCAGATATGTAAAGTTTACAGATTTGAGTTCACCGGATCATGAGGCCCAGGAGGCAAGGACACGTCACAATGTAAAGGAGCAACTGAATGCGAATTGGCAAAATGACTGGCATTATTGCCTTAGGTCAACTGTCATAACACAATTAAATTATAACCATCTGTCATTTATATATTATAACAAATAAAAAACAAGTATTAACGTTGGTGATATACAGATAACAACAACAAAAATCTTCTGTTGATGACATGATTGATGACGTAGATGAGATGATGTGAAATAAATATATATATATATATATATACATACAAGCATATTGATAAAATGGTGGATGATACATTGATATACATGAAGTACCTAGAGTTATCATTCGTAAGTCCTATAAAACATTTCATACCCAAACTTATTTGTGAACGTTATACACATTTTCAGAAAATTTATACAACCACCAAGACGGGTTACTGCATCAAATCCCTCCTCCTTTTTCAGAAAATTTTCTGTTTTTGTCTCAGAGGGACAAAAACATAAAATTTTCGCGAGATTAACCCCAACTTTTTTTCTTTATCTAACCTAATTATATATTTTTACCCGCTAGATGGCGCTATCATGTGACATAGTACTCCGATTATCCACTAGGGGGCGCTACGTCGGAAGTGACGTCGCACCAGAAGTCACTTGACTGTCATGGCCGCCTCTATGCTTCCGGTATTCCCGGAAGTGTGTCAACGAATAGAGATCTATCGTGGCCGGTAGATGGCAATACTCTGACTAATTACATTGGTGTCCGTTGAGTGGCGTCGGATGTCGCCTCTCTCAGAAACGCACAGTTTTGTGTTAAGGAAAGTCACGTGATGTACTTTCGGTCTGATTGGTTATGTAAATGAGATGACGCCGAAAACTAGTGTATATACCATACTTCCGACGATTCTGGTCTTTCCTTTTTCGACTCTCGAGAAGGCCGTATCGTATCTGGTCGCTCGCACTATTTGAAAATATGGAATTGTTACGTTGAAAAGACGGCTGCTTCATATACATATGTTTTCCATTAAAAGAAGCGATACCTCATACGAGTCCTATGGTCGCTTCGTTGGACGTGAATCCGAACAGTTGATCGTCTCTTGCCATGAAGGTATGTGATGTTTGGCACCTCATTGAATGAAGTCCTGTCAGGTGGTTGTCCTTACATGTTATTGACATAGTCGTTTTCGATCGTAGCAGTTTTCAAATTCGCTTGCTATGGTCGTGTGTGACGTGGTACTCCGATTATCCACTAGGTGTCTCTACGCCGGAAGTGACGTGGTACCGGAAGTCACTTGACTGTCATGGCGGCCTCCACTGGGGACGCTACGCCGGAAGTAACGTAGTACCGGAAGTTATTTGAATGTCATGGCGACCTGACATGGCGGCCTCTACGCTTCCGCTATTCTCAACGAATATGTGTGTCAACGAATAGAGAACTATCATGTTCGATAGATGGCTATACTCTGACTAATTACATTGGTGTCCGTTGAGTGGCGTCGGAAACCATGATGGTCACCTCTTTGAATGTCTCGTGGCGTATCTCTTGTCTCGTCCGTACTCTCGTGTGATGTGACATCCGTAGTCTCGTGTGATGTGTCATCCGTAGTCTCGTAGCATATCTCTTGTCTCGTCCGTACTCTCGTGTGATGTGTCATCCGTAGTCTCGATCATAGTCTCGTGACATATCTCGGCCATAGTCTCGTGACATATCTCGGTCATAGTCTCGTGACATATCTCGGACATTGTCTCGTCTCTTGTCTCGTCGGTACTCTCGTGTGATGTGTCATCCGTAGTCTCGTGTGATGTGTCATCCGTAATCTCGTGACATATCTCGGCCATAGTCTCGTCTCTTGTCTCGACGGTATTCTCGTGTGATATCTCGTCCGTAATCTCGTGTGATGTGTCATCCGTAGTCTCGTGTGATGTGTCATCCGTAGTCTCGTGACATATATCGGTCATAGTCTCGTCTCTTGTCTCGTCGGTACTCTCGTGCGACGTGCATCCGAAGTCTCGTGACATATCTCGGTCATAGTCTCGTGTGATGTGCCTAGTTGATCTAAGTTCAATTCGTGACACGTGTTGGTCAAAGCATAGTGTTTCGTTTTCGTGACACGTGTTGGTCAAAGCATAGTGTTTCGTTAGTGCAACTAGTTGGTCTGAGTTCAATTCGTGACACGTGTTGGTCAAAGCGTAGTGTTTCGTTTGTCCAACTAGTTGATCTAAGTCCAATTCGTGACACGTGTTGGTCAAAGCATAGTGTTTCGTTTGTACAAATAGTTGATCTAAGTCCAATTCGTGACACGTGTTGGTCAAAGCATAGTGTGTCGTTTGCACAACTAGTTGGTCTGAGTTCAATGTTCGATTCGTTCAGCGTGTTGGTCAAAGCATAGTGTTTCGTTTGTGTGACTAGTTGATCTGAGTTCAATTTGTGACATGTGTTGGTCAAAGAATAGTGTTTCGTTTGTCCAACTAGTTGGTCTGAGTTCAATTCGTGCAGTGTAATCGGTTAAGTTTCTGTTTCGTTTGCGCAACTAGTTGATCTGAGTTCGATTCGTGTCGTGTGTTGGTCAAAGCATAGTGTTTCGTTTGCACCACTAGTTGGTCTGAGTTCAATTTGTGCTACAGTTCTAACATTCGGTGTAAGTTCACACACACACACACACACACACACACACACACACACACACACACACACACACACACACACACACACACACACACACACACACACACACACACACACACACCACCACCACCACCACCACACACCACCATAAGTAAAGACACAAGATAAGGTTTGCACATTTTATCTTGTAAATGAGTGAGTGAGTGAGTGAGTGAGTGAGTGAGTTGATTTGAGTGATTTGTTAATCGGGACTTAGACGAGTACCTTTACTTGTGAAGTGTAAGACACGAAAAAAGACGCAAGATGAGGTTTGCACAGTTTATTCGTGAACAACACAAACGTATTTACATGTCACGCTCCATAACTGCAAGAACCATATGTTTCATAGTGCTTCGCCACTGTTTCGAAACGGATTCTTGCAACCAAGTATTGATATTACATAAATGTTTGACTGTCACGTCGGATAGTTTCACACCTGCGTCTAACAAAAACACTCAAACAGTCTTTCACCATCTAATTGGTCTGAGTTCATGGACGTGATGTGTGATTTGAGGATGCCTTTTCTTGTCGCTGAAACAGTAACGAGATGAGCTTAGTAATGAATGTTCACCTGATATGTATAAGAAAAAATATAATATTATGGTCTTTTGAAAATGTTCTAACAAAATAGCATGAATACCATTTGAACACTATGAAAAATTTAAGCTTACTGTTATCTCTTCAAGTTGTTCTTCAAGCTGTTGTTCAAGTTGTTCTTTACGTCGCCGCTGTTTATCTTGCTTCCTTTGACAGCAGCCCTGCTTCACATGAGCGGACCGATTCCCTTTATACTTGAAGGTACTGCCACACATACAGCAAGTATAACGAGACAACAGCTTCTGACGCTTCGTCGGAGGTGACGATGTCAGGTTGATGGTTGGGTTGATTGCCGGAGCTGATGCCAGAGACGAAATTGGTTTGATCGGCGAACTGGTCGTCAAACTGGTCGTCGGACTGGTCGTTGAACTGGTCGTTGGTTGTTGGTCCGGGTTGATTGTTGGGGTCGAGAGGTCGAGTGGTCCCGTAGCCGGAGAAGGCTGCGCCTTTGGTAGCAAAATCCTTTGTCGGACGTCATCACTAGTCATGTTGTTCATCTTCCAAAATGTAAGATATAATGACCACAAAAAACAGACGCAGGTCTTTTATAACAGTTCGACAGAACATAAAGGTCACGTGGTCGTGCCGAACGAACATTTGTCCACTAGGGGATGATGTTTGTAGTTCGTGATGTATCCGTCAGGGGGCTCTATTGCACGCAAGCGTGCAAGATACACGAATATTTGCAGTACTCCTACATTTACTTCACAACTTGTCCACAAGATGGCACCACTTGTATAATTAGTCCCGAAAAATACCGATGGGGGCGCCGCGGGGGGTAAAATATTTTAGTTCCAAAAAAATGCCGCTAAGTGGCGCTGATTTAGTTCATTATCTATCCGCTAGGTGGCGCTGTTATAGTTAACCAACTATCCGCCAGGGGAGCTATTTTAATTCACCAACTATCCGACAGGGGGCGCTTTTTTAGTTTTGGCGGGAAATAATTTTAGTTCACCAACTATCCGCCAGGGGGCGCTATTTTGGTTTTTGCGGGAAATATTTAGTTCACCAACTATCTGTCAGGGGAGCTATTTAAATTCACCAACTATCCGCCAGGGGGCGCTATTTTGGTTTTGGCGGGGAATACATTTTTGGCGGGAAATAATTTTAGTTCACCAACTATCCGTCAGGGGCGCTATTTTAGTTCCGGAAAATTCCGGTAGGGGCGCCACGTGACCTTGACCTACATCCGGGTCACGTGACCTTTGACCTTGACCTTGACCTACATCCGGGTATTTGACATTGACCTACATCCGGGTACTTGACCTACATCCGGGTACTTTTGCTTTTGCTGCGCGACGCGACACCGTCCGGCGTACTTAACCTCCTTTACTACTTAAGGTTACCTTAAATTTAATGTTGACATCAGCTGATGGTATTTATTATGATCATCGGCTTGTGTAATTACTGCTGCTTTTTAATGTTGTTTAGCAGAGGTAATATATCATGGCTATTATTATACAATACATATTAATTTGTTTGCAAATATTTTATTTTGCAAAAAAAAAATTTCTTGTAATAATTGCTAGTTTTATTTTATACAGTGACAGGTGAATTTTATTTAAAAAATTGTAGCAAATAGGTGTGCTTGTCATTAAGTTACTGAATGGTTCAACAGTTTTAACAGTTTTTAATTAACATCAATAATGTCAGCAGTATAAAAGACTGTATAAATGTCTTAATAAATATTTTAATGGATTTCACCCTGATCCATTCAGTTTATACTCCTAAACTGGTGTATTTAGGTGGGCATTAGGCCATGGATGCTCCCCTATCAGAAATATGTTGTTTTTAATTATTGTTAGCTAATTGTGAAACCATATAACACCATTATATATTGAATGGAGTATGGATTATTCCTGTTGTTAATATTTTACTTGTTAACAATGTTAAAGCTTTAATTAAGTGGATTAATACAAAATAGCTGTACATATCAAATACTTTATATCCACAACTGTCTATTGCCAGGTACTCATTCATACAGCTGAGTGAACTGGAGCAACATAGAGTGAACAAACTTGTGCAAGGTTTGACACTGCAGCACACGATTCAAACCTGGGTTCTCTCGGTCGAGAGTCTGAAGCTCTAGCTACTGCTCCACTGCGCTCCGCTCCATGAAAGCCTTTGTATGGAATATTGTTTGGCAGATTATTTTATCTATTGGTAAAACATAATGATGTTGATTTGTTTTGGCAATTTATAATGTATGTGTTATATTATAACAGAGCGAGCTGGGAAACTGGTGAAGAACGTAGAAAAGAAGGCGGCATATCTTTACAAAACCTTATTGTCCTACCGTGCCTACCGTGCCACATCGAAAGCAGATATTCGCTATCGGAACTGCTATTATGCAATCCATTACACACAACATTTCTGTGATGCTATCTACACTGAAGTCTCGTTGTGTTAATCAAAACAGCTGCAAGACGGACGTAACAAAAGGTGACAGCAGAAGAACGTATACGGGCGTTATCAATGCGGACGACCACTGGGCAATCTTGAAGACGCCAAGATTAGCGGTACCGTGTCCACACAGACTGATTCACCTCGCGCGTTTTTGGTGCAAACGCTAGAAAGGTGTTGTCGCAGAAATCAACACCGCAGAATGAGCATGGTGTTGTTACCGAAAGCCCGCCTCGAGCAGCTTACTATCCGAACACCTGCAACCAGAATTCACGCTCTTTTCGCAAGAGAGACTACCGAAACAGATGTACCAAGCGTGGTGTTCATTTCGCTTGCGAAGTCCGCATCTATAATTGTCTCCTGTACTGGCCGGACATCGGATCTGCTAAAAAGACCGAATCGGTGAAATGGAACACGTAGTATACAGTCTGAATCTAGTTCCAAGCAAGGACAAAATAATCAACGGAAAATCTCCTTGACAGATAGCTGTTTGACAACTGACCCTTTCTAAACGTGATGGACATTTAGGCCTTTCAGGACACTAAAATGCGTGTGTTTTAGTAAACGTGTTAACAAACTTGCCTTACGTGTGTAACTGTTAAACTCGTGAGAGCAGATGATTATAAGACCATTTTGAGGAACCAGCTTTAGTGGGATCTCGTACACGGACGCGGAATATGAGAAAATAATTATATTGTAACAGATAATCAGGAATTTATCAAGTGTTATCTGAATAGATGGATGACATTACTTCAGTTGGTAAGCTGAAATTATCACGAAAATGATTTCAAATACATAAACCAAAACATTTGTTCGGATACAAAGTTTAATAACAACCGTACACTAAACACCACGGTAGACGATTGGTTTTACTGTTATACACGTAACTCGGTTATGCCACGTTGCACAATATTAGGATTGACATGTTTGTTTAGTTGTTTAGTTATTTTTTTATTTCCAAAAACTACTAGAAATACTATACTACATGCAAAATATGTTGTCTTGGCTTAACTACACACACCCACACCCCCCCCCCTCACACACACATAATTGCTAGTTTTATTTTATACAGTGACAGGTGAATTTTATTTAAACACACACACACACACACACACACACACACACACACACACACACACACACACACACACACACACACACACACACATATGACTGCGCCGCTCTGATCGATCGGCTGCTGTGCTATGTCAAAACACCACTATCACAGCTGTAATAGTGTCATCAGTGTCCTTGGCGCCCGTTGCAATCAACGCTGCGGATGCAAAGAATCATCGATTGGCGGCTGAAGCTACCACCGAGTACACCGTTAACCAGTCTTGGCCTTCGCGTCAATACCTGTCCACCATCACGTCGGTTTTGGCTCCCGTTGACCAAATCTACAAAAGACACATAACAACTAATTTATATAATTGTTTTAAAAGTGAACTTTTGTTATGCTAATCATACAGAGCTGTTGGGGTATGGAAGAAACACATTATGTATGTCCGAACATACGTGGAAAAGCATGGGTGGGTGTGCACACATAGGTCGCTAAATGAAGGTTTTGGGCGGAAAATCAAATCGCTATTGGTAGCGATTCGATTTTCCGCATCCGAAACCGCGTGTCAAAAATGCATCCGCGTCCACACGATATAATATGGGATCATAGCAATTAATTTCAACCAGTTCCCTTCTAGCTGTATACCACATACCGCATCCGCATGCCGCTTGAGTACATGTGGAATTTTAGCTTTAGAGTTTTAGACAAACGTTGATACTTACAGTTCTAACTGCAGGCCTGGTCGTTCTTTGGCTACGATCTCCCTCACATGCCGAAGCCCGTCCTCTTGGATGAAGTTGACGCCCAACCTGTGGACAAAACACACGAAGATCTTATCTTATCTGAGTGGTTACTACTGGACAGTGTCACCGTGACCACTACTTGACATTGTTTGTCCATGTGTTTGTGTGCGTGAGGGTGTGTGTGTACGTACGCAACCCCCGCTGTGGCAGGTATTCCGCTAGGGGTAGGTAGTACCGCGTAGAGGCAACAACTTATGTTTGATCTGAAATCCTGACCCAAAAAGGTGCCAGTATCCAACACTACCCCACTCGGACCGCTATACAAATGCCCAGCACTAACCAAGTTGACCCAAGAATATACCAACACTGCCCGACTTAACCTGCGAAACTCCAACACCACTCCCCCGACAAGGCTCCAGTTCAAATGTGATGTATGTTTGTTGGAAAAGTGCAATCACAGCTAGGCCGAAGACGCACCCCAAACAACCACATTACGGATGAATATATATAATTATGATGAATATCATACCGGAGCTGCTCCAGTCGCTGCAGGCGACGGATGGCGGTGGAAGTGACTGCGACTGCTTGATCACCATCAAAGTCGTTCCCAACCAACCTAACACATACGTTGTCACTGTTAAGATGGTGAATGAGAACGGCGCGACTGAGTCAGCAACTTTGAAGTTGAAAAGTCATTTAAATGTGCGTGCGTGTGTGTGTATGTGTGTGTGGAGGGGCGGGCGTGAATGTATAAAAATCCTGTATGGGAGACCGGGGCTTGTTGTCACAATACCTCTAGTGTTTCCCCTATATTGTATGAAGATACAATGGCGGAACTTAGGGAGCTGTTATTGCAAAGAGAAAAATAAGAAAACAAACATTATGAGAACCATCACTGGTTTTCCTGTGGGCATACAACAGTCGATATGAGCAACGACTTACTCCAGGATCTTGAGTTCTGGGCCGTTCATGGCCGTTAGCAGCGATATCACTGGGCCACTTGACAGATGACAGCCTCGCAGACTGAAATAACATGTTAGTCATCGTTGAGTTGCACTAAAGGGGACGAATAAATGGGATAAAAGCGAGACTGGTTTCGAAACAAATATTCAAAATGAGTTTCTACCATATTCCATTATCTTTTTATGGTTACTATAAAACGTGCCATTTTATAACAGTTACATAACTTTAAATAACTGTTATTCATGGTTAGACGTAATTATTTCAAGTAAATTTGTCGTTATTCAATCTTTAGCGGCCGTTTTCAGAAAACCATGTTTTGGCAATACAAAGTTGCAGCACAGTAGGTAAAACGATATGTTAATCCTGTTACGATTGTTGAGTTCATCTCTATATTCTCAAACGTCTATCTACAACTGCTTGGGTTTTGTGTTATATGTTTGGAGTAATGCATACAAATATGTAAACAAATATTACATTATTTACAATAATACAGTATTGAAAATTCAAAGTAAAATATAAGTACTCAGAAATCATAATGCGTTTTCATAGAACATTTAGAGCCAGGTAAACCAATGGTGATTTTGAAACTATTGTTATAAAATGTTCATATTTTAGGTGTTGCTATTTGTTTGATGGGCTTTAAATTCCATCATACAGCGGCCATTTTGTTTACTAGCAAAAATGCCCCTCACCTAACGGGATGCCTTGTTAGTTAACAATCGTAATAGTATTAATAATAAATCATGTCTAGCTGCTATGCCTCTGTTTGAATGAATTACCTGCAACAACATATATATACAACAGGTCTAGCAGTGAGCATTTGTTATAACGATTTCTAGTCGTTAACTGGTGGCACCAACCCAAGGTGTTGTGTTTGCACTAAAATTATGTTTTATTTCAAACAAAGCATCTCGGGTATATCATATGTTTATTGGCTCATGTCTGTCACACATTGTCGCACGTATTTATGTCATTGTTCGAATAAGAGTTATATTAACCTTTAAACTATGTCAATTGAAGGTAAAAAAAAACTTACCAGAGACGCTCCAGGTAGGGCATCTTCCAAATACTCTTTCCAAGGACGTGCATAATATCTTCGTCATTGAAGTTATTACCGCTCATTCTGCGAAATAAATACACATTCGTGTTTATTCATTATTATACATCGGCGTTGTTCACGTGACATTCTAATGCACAAGATCTCAGAGCGAGTCTCGGCGGTATACCATAGGAAGATAATACAATTTCTGCATGATATTGCATGATTTGGGATAATAATGCACTATTCTCTGCAATAATGACATGGTGTGGTCGGATATCATCTACGATTCCACGAAGGATTCGTGAGTTTGTGTTAAAAGTCACTAAATGAGACCAATAGCAGTTTCCACGACTACTAACAATAACATTATATCTAACAGTTTTGTAAGTTACGCAAACCGTCCCCATCTGATTAGAGAACGGTTTGCGTAGATTGGAACAATTGTAGAAAACACGCTTGATGTCGCGAATAAATGTTCAAAACAACGTAATCTTTTTTATAGAATTTCGTAGAAAATCTATAGAAATAAATTACATTTCCGTAGAATTCTATAATTGATGTATATAATATATATATACACACATATATATATGTATATATATATATATATATAATTCTATAGAATATTGTACAGAATTGTACAGAATTTCTACGGTCACTTCACAGCTACTATGTCATTTTATAGAATATTCTGTATATTTTATGGTCACATAAATGTTGTATACTTCTACACAAATTATATAGAGTTCTATAGTACAAAATATTCTGTAGAAAAATCTTCCACAAAATCATTCTACATAATATGTTCTATAGGAAATATTCTACAAATATTCTATATAAATTTTATCAAGGGAAGACCAGCATGTTTCTGTAGATAAGAAGTGTAAATACACATTCAAAAGACGGCGGCAGCAACAGCAAGCCATACCCAGCGCACACGTACTTATGATTTACACACGTAATTACATCCAAGTTGATAAGAAAGATTCACCCACTCGAGAACAGTTAACTTCGTCAGCTCTTTCAGTGCCTCTGCCAATTGTTTGGTTGCTTTGCTCGAGAGACCCATTCCTTGCAAGCTGTAACATAAAGTTATAAAATGTAATGTTTACAAAACTATGTCATTTCTATAGGAATGCTTTGTTTGAGAGAGATGTCTTAAGTGAAATAACTTCTCTTTTGTCGACGTTTGTCTGACAGAATCAAATAAAACGTTAAAAAATGTATGTATAAATACTGTAGTTGGGTTCACCGTTGCTTTGTGACAGACCGTTTTACAATATTTAAAAGGATGGATGTATGCTATATGAAAACAAAATCTAGTTGGGAAGAGTTTCATCCGACATATTAGACATGCATCATCAGTAGTGGCAGAAACATTGTGTCTAACCAAAGTAAATTTAGACATCACCAGCAACAATAATACAACATTAGTTATTTGTATTGGTGAAAATGGTGAAATGCTAATGTAAATCTCAATCTCATAGTACTGACATAAAAAAATTCGATTATAAATAGTTGTGTGTACTTTAAAATGTTCTACTGTATAAATTCGTATGCTAAAACACTTACTGCAGTTGCTCTAGTGCTTCAGTCTTGGTCACAAGTTCTATTAAAACTTCGGCCGATGCAGCATCGCTGACGTTGAGACTCAAACTAAAAACAAGCGTACTTTATTAGCAACATTTCTACCAGTTACACAGGGGAGACCGGGGTTCCATGACCACCTTACTTTCATAAACTCATAACTACAAGAGTTATGCCAGCATGGCTGTCCAATGTTGTGGAGTGTGATGGTTTGTCTCCCCCCCCCCACAATGGGTCGACAAGTCATGCATGGACTAATTGAAGGTTTTAGTTAAAATCAACATATTAGGGTTGGGTAAAAATAGCCATGGAGCACCGACCCCGACACCTAGGTGCCTCGGCTACGGTGCCCCAGACCTTCGCCATTCAACAACATGTCTAACCCCAGCTTGCCCAACGATCCGCGTTATCGCCCATCGACGTAATCCAACTAATACCTTTCTTCGATTAAACTATGTTGTAAAAATTACACTTCGTTTTATGTATACAAAGAAGTATGTCACACTTACACAAATTACTTACGTGTGTCAGAAACACACTTATTGAATTAATTCATATAGGTCTCTGCTATGGCATCTGCGCTAAAGTCGTTCGTGTGAGCTTTGTGTACGTAGAGCATACACTAGGTAAAACCACATGTCATAATATAAAGTGAAAGTAACCAAACAATTAAATTGCCATAATGCTCCAGTGGCCATGGAGCCCCGGTCTCCCCTACCCTAGGCAGCAGGAATTATGCACCAGTTAAAGCTACTGTAGACGAGTGACCACAATTTATAACGGCGGATTACTGGCTAAATAAATTAAATACTATTTTAAGTTTAGCAAGACAAGTAACAACTATTGAACTTATGTATATAGAACAACGTTTTAATGAAGTAGCAAATCAAGATTTTGTCAACGCTTACATAATTGCATACTTACTCCAAGTGCCTCAGAGATTTGTTTTCTGCTAATCCATTTTGTAACTGCTTCATGAGATGGACATCAAGTTCACATTCGCTCAGGCTGAAAAACGATATCATTGCTTGATTCAAAATTCAAAACCACATGTGGAGAAAAGCTAAAATCATCAGAAATAATTCAAGTATTTTCGATAGATCATTTAACAAGATTTAACAAGATTACCATCCAGAAAATTAACTCTAAATGGCAGGTGGACAAGGAAACCTTTTGACTTATCGAGAGTCCAATACTTTGTTATCTATGTGTATCCCGCCCTTTTAAGGTATGTGTCGATTTTATTTTTAAACATATTCACGCTACTAGCACCAACACAATCAGGAGATAATATGTTTCGTTCATTTACACTCCTTTTTAGAATCAAGCAATCGAGTCTGATTTAATGTGCGACGCCGATACGAAAAATGGGACACATTTGGTTTTCAACACTTGAACAGCTTCTGGTATAAAGTTATATTTTCATTTTACATTTCTTTGTTCTACTAATCACGGGTACATTGTAGAGTACCTTCAGTGAAAACGCGGAGCCAGATACGTTTATTAGCAGATTTAGAGTATAACAATGATATGTAATCCAAATATACAAAATTGAATTCAACACCAAAATAATGATATAATGTACGCTGTATTAATCATAATTATAACCCATGCACGGGTGTCGTAGAACAATTATAATCTAATAGAATGACACGTTTCGATTAAACTTGCAAAACGCAACAGTGCTTAATAACTTCGAGCAGTGTTGATACACCCGTTATTCTGCTACGTTATTTTAGATGGACACGTGTTGCTTGTTTCAATCATGTCTCGTGTGAATAAATATTCGTTGCTATACCTACCAACGTTGTAAAACGTCGTGATGTCAAACAGCATGATACATGACCAAGGGGTTGAACAGTGTGGTTGTATATATGATATCAGTGCATTAACACGTTAATCTATCACACTATACATCCTAATTATCCGTTCAGAAGGGATACTGTTTTGGGATAGCTTAAATAGGGAATATCACAGATGGAACTATTTAGTGGGTACTAAAGCAAGGCAATCCATTTTACAGCATTATTACATTATGACGTATGAATAATATGAGTGTGGTCATATAAGTGAAATGATGGTTTACCACACACCAAGGAAAAGGCAGGCTACAACATTAAGTCTATGTCAATGTGGAAGATTACATCTCAGTCTAATTAATGGAAGTTGCAGAAAACATTTATGTTATTTAATATTACATTTTCTATAGCTAATTGTATGTTGAAAACCTTTTGTATCCTGAACAACATATAGTGCTTACTTTAAGTACCGAATGGTCTTGTTTTTTGCCAAACCTCCGCTTAGTTGCTGCATGAGATCGATGTCTAGCTTGTTGGTGCTCAGACTGAAAGAGCAACAGCAACACCGCTTTAACGCCCTGGTATATCACAATCCCACCACCATAACATATCACAACAACATCATATTCAATCACTCTGCATTAAATAATTAAATCCACTATTGTGTTAATGTTTCAATATGAATTAATATATAAGCTACTTTTAAGATGATCAATGCACAATCACCCAACTAACCATTAAGCTATTCGTATGGGTGGATTGCTTCAATGCGACATTAATCATGTTTGGTACATCGCCGTTTTACATTAACAAACTATAATTCACAATCTAACCACAAATTATATATGTTGTATGCATGGGTATATTTTCCGAGAACGACATATTTAAGAACTTACTCGACAGTGGTGATGTGACTTGTTTCCTGTTGCATTACCCAAACCAGTGCCCGTACCTCTGTTGGGTAAACCGATGAAGGTTTTATTGTCTCTGGAACAAGGCTCACCAGGTCTGGGTTCTGTGTTTCATATACAATTGTGACCAACTTTAGTGGGTCGTCATTTATTAGTCCAGCCAATTTTGTGACGAACTGTCGACAATCGAGCAGTGAGGCAGCGGAAGACCCCAGTGATTCTACATAGCAAGCATTTCTTGGGTCACCTGCAAGTCCAGCGAGGAAAGTTAGGATTACCTCGTATTGGCGAATGGATTCTCGATCGCACATGAGCGCCCCAATGTCACCGAGCGATCCATTAAGTAGACCAACTGACGCAAAGAACTCCTGTAGTGTCAGATGGGTAAAGGACCAACATTTTCTTTTCATTGGTTGCATCCTTGGATCCGTCTTTTGCGATCCTGCCAGAAAGCCACATTGTATGTCGCTCTTGTCTTCTCGCATGCCGACTTTATCGAGATCATCTTTATAAAAGATGAGTCGTAGGGGCGATGTCATCACAAAGCGTTTGGCCAATTCAGCATGTCTGGTGAATGGCTCTTTCAAGATACGGAAAAGTTCTTCAAATTCCTTGAGCACCACCTTTCCCTTCAAGCATGGGTGAAGCTTCTGGGCAAGTTTCGTTGTTGCATGCACATATAACTGTGTCATGGTTCTGATAACTGGCATGACTCCATCTTTACTGCTGGTGTACATATCTGCCAGTGCAGCACACACAAAACGACATTGAAGAGGTATATAGCAAAACGTGGCCAAATTTGGATTGTCTTTCAAGGAATTAACTATATACTGTTCCAACTCCTTCTTCTCTTCACTAAATGTATGCACGTATTTCATGATGCTTTCCCGCGTGAAACCATATACTTCGATAATCCGTTGAAACGCGGCCAGCGGGAGGTGACTCGTTGGTCGTGACGTAACAATCACTTTAGAACCTGGCAGGATGCGGGTACTCATGATACTGGATATTAACACAGATAAGCTGACCGGCGTGTTACAACTTCGTTCAAATTGTGTTGAGTGCTCGTATTCTCTGAATTCATCGAGTCCATCTATTATTATCAAGACGGTCCTGGAATTTCGAACGATCTCGTCGAGGGAAGCACGTCTTTCAGATTCGGAGAGTGGCAATCCAGTCAATAACAACTCACATAAGGTCCACGCCTTATCTTGGATCAACTCGCGCAAGGTCACCACAAAGACGTAGCTGAAGATCTCTTTCCACACAATACCTTTCGCCCACTGACTTGAAATGTATCCCAATAGCGTCGTTTTACCAACGCCTGGTCTGCCTAGTATCAAGACGCTCGTAGGGGGAGCTGTGTCATGTAGCTTGTCAAAAAGTTGTGGCACCGACACAACCTTACTGCGTTGCATATATATTTCCATCTTCTCTACATCCCGGTAGTTGTAATCGTATGTTTCAGGGAGGTTCTCATCGGAGAATTTCTGCAAGCGAAGTTCAACATACACCTCATCAAGAGGCGCGCCTATTTCTGTGTCTGCAGTAATCATATGCTCGAAAGGGACAGTCAATTCACGGTAGGTCGCCTCCAAGATCCCCCTAAGGTGTCCTGAAAAGTAAGTATTAAATGCTGGAAAACCATCAACATAGAAAACAACACTATTGATTATAAGTATCTGCTTGCTCTTGTACTAGTGTTTACTGGGCTGTGATTACGTAATGTTATGAGTAGCCTTTTTTGACGGAGGTCATTCACATAAATTACCGTATATTATGGTTTGCCATACCAAATAAAAATTATTATAAACCACACGTTTGCATGAAATTATCATTATTATTTGCGAAGAGGGACTTGCATAATATAACGAGTAAATGGGTTGAAACTACTAGTGTTCCCAGTAGCAAAAAACGTGTCTTCAGGCTCTTTCTTGCAATAGTTGATTGTTGTATGTAGTGTAATAACCTGCAAGAGTCTTTGTGTAAGGAATACGCTCAAAGTGCCTGTTTTGGCTAGTCCACAGCACACGGTGTCATTAAAAAGTATCGAAATAACAATACTTAGTCAATTTTAACTCTTTAATAGCTTGTTTTGGGTCATTATAGATATAAATACCAACTGATTTATGAGGCTCCTTCAATATTCAAACACATTTCCTTATTTTTACAGGATTGCAAATCGTGCTCACAAAATCACGTGTTCTACTTTACCTGAACTATTGCTGTTATATCTAAGTCTCAGTAAAACGGTAACTGGCTAGAAACTGCATCTAATTAACTCATACATGTGGTAACTGGCTAGAAACTGCATCTAATGAACTCATACATGTGGGGCTACCACCTAACGACAAAGACCTTAAGTTAAATCAACTTCCCTGGCCATCACAGAATGTCAATACACACGACAGGAAAGCAGCGTCCTCGTTACGAATGTGTTCTACGTTATCCCGTATTCTCTGTTATAAGCCTGTTAAGATGTATAATGTGGTATCGTATATGTAGATCAATTGCTTCGTTTATGAGCCAAGGGCATTGCTGGCAATGTAGACCTAATTTAACCTTAGCATGTTCGGAAAATACCAAAGTACGTGATTTCCGTTATCCGTTTTCTATGTTATCGTACAGGATGGGAGTTTCGCTATTCTTCCGAAGGCGCTCTGGCAGAGACGATTCTTGCCACACTGATACGTAGTTCTACCCCTGGACGGAACTGTCAGCTTGTAAAGTTAAAACAAAGTATTTATTTTTTTATTAATGCCTGACAATTGAACACGTATCAGCTAAATCACTAACACATTTCCACTTATAATGCACCATTTTGGTGTTCAAATAAAAGTGATGACTGGCAGATTTGTATCCGTCAAAAGTCGCCTGCCCCTCCGAGGGCAAAGGATCAACATACAATCCATAACATAGAACATGGATTGTAAAATGAAGTACAAAATGCGTGGCTGCTATTTTCTCAAGATTTACTGATACTGTGATTAGACAATCTCTCTTGGGTATTTTCTTATAGTTTGTAGTCATTGCTTACTGTCACCTATGATGATAGGAATAACGAATAATACTTAATATCTTTCACAATAATACTTGTGTTTCCCGTTACATGCTCTCAGGCGTTAGGGTAGGTAGGGTAAGACAGGTGTTTGCAAAATGCCGCGCAATTAGGAACAAACTCATGCGCTACAGGAAAAATAAAGAACAAAATGATTGGCATTACTTGACCAAAGATAACCATATGAAATGGTTCACAGTGTTGCGACTGCCGTTTCATTGTTTAGGCAATCAATGGGTGAGCCAACGAAAACCTACGCAACATCGTGCAGGCACACGTGATTCTCAAAATAGAAAGAGCACAATTTTCAAAGTGATGTAATTGCACGAGGCCATGTTCAACATCGCGGCGTTATGACATTACTGCGAATGTGGCCATATAAAACGCCATTGCGAGCTGGTCTGGCGGTGATGAAAAGGAAAATTGTATACTTAATGGGAATGAACGATGCGGTGAATGAAGGGTCATGGATGCACACCTCATTGTACAGTGCAAGACAACGGCCCAGTGGAAGACATCACAACAAAATAAATGATATGGCTTCCCTGAGTTCAGAATAGGAGCTTCTGGAATCCGAGCAACTTTGCTCATTTCTCATATTTCCACGTAAAACAAGCAATTATTTTTCTATGACACCTCTCTGTTAGTAAATTAATTAATTGATTAGTGTTGTGCGTGCCGTGTCCAGAGTGTCACTTTGCACTAGGCACTACTGTCATTGTGTGTGTTAAGTTAAATATAGTAATAGAAGGGGACGTATAAATTAGGACACATTGCAAAATCAGACAAAAAATCACAGTTTGAATGGTTAATACAATAAACCACAAGTAGATTGGATGAAAAGAAGTGTTGTTCCAATAAGTTCAAAATGTCTATATTCAGAACTAAATACACATTTGTTCATATTTTTTTCATTTATAAGTTGAACTGGGGACATTTTCGGTAGTATCAACAAATATAACGTAGAAGAGCAATATTGTATATGGAAACAACTACTTCTGTGAACATTTTGTTTTGAAGAGTGATCTAAAGTAATCATGCACAAGAAGGTTGTAAATGTTGACAAACTATCAGCATATTAACAAACAAATTGGTGTCAATGACTTTGTAAAGTGCTACATAACATATATGACATAACAATTAGGAATTAATGTATGTTCCTGTGGATTTTGTTGTATGAATCAACCGTATGGCTACCAATGTCATGATCACAAATGACGTGGACCCCCACCTCGCAAGGGAGGAAGGGGAACAACAAGAAGAAGTAACATTGCCACTGATCAGAACAAAAACACGGAGAAAGATGGACAAAAATACATCGTTTAATGTTTAAAATGCACCAATATGTTCTCTCTCCTGCATTTAAAATGTTAAAATCTGAAGTGTCAATGTTCAAGAAAGAAAAGTATTTATTTTACGGAAAGTAATGCAGTTCATTAGTCAATTAATCATATCAACCCAAATGTGGTATGCAAATTTGTGAGGGTTTGTTGAAGTATAGTTGCTGAAGTGGTGTTTACAGGTGTCTTAAAATGTCGTAGTCAATTCTCGTAACGTTTATTTAGATTTAGTTCCATCTGTTCCTTTCAGGACATCGGGCGACGAGGTTCCTCTATATGGTACGGTCATTTGCGACTTCTTTGGCCTCATTCCAGGTGATTTTCATTTCTGCCAAGACTTCCATAAATGTTTTGCACCAGGTCTTTGTCGGCCTTCCACTTTTCCGGTTATCATTTTCTGGGACTCACTCCATCGCTACATGTGCAAGTCTCTCCCTCGGTAGATGTAGTACATGTCCAGCTACTCTCCTTCGACTACACTTGACGATGTCATGCAGTATCTCCAGACCTGCCCTCCTCATCACTTCTTCATTGGTGATGTGCTCTCTCCATGATATGCCCAATATGAACCGAAAGCATCGCCGGTGGAAGATGTCTAATTTGTTTGATATCCCACTGTATTCTTCCAATTCTCGCAGGCATATATCGCTGATGGTATTACAATAGACATGTAGAAACATATCGAGCGTCCTCTTTGGAACACTGTTCAAGCTTTGTATAACCTCATGCGCACATCTACTTGACGTAACGTTTAATATCGTGAAAATAAAAATGAAACTGGAAAATCTTTTAAATTGCACACATTGATTCATAACCACATTATAACAAATGCTTTTAAATCGTTGGTTACAGTAGATGTGCCAATACTTATTTAAGAGATAAAATATGCAACAATAAAAACCAGTTGTCTAAATGTATGGGACAAGTTAGATTTGACAGTCATTTTACAACCTTTCCCGTAAAATCGCCCTTAAACAGAAGCGAGGACAACTACATTATTGTAAAATACGCATACCACTTAGGTGTTCAATTTCTTCAATACCTTTTCTGTGGAGCTGTTCCTCCAGTTCGCAGATGCAGCTCGTGAGTTTTGCGATGTCCTGACACAAATTATATTTTTACATAAAAATATATATACATATATATATATATATATATATACATATAGTATATATATATATATATATATTATATATATCAGAAGATGTATGTAGTTAGAGTTGTTAGGTAGTGCAACCTTCAGCAAAACAAATATAATAAACTTGAAACTGCGCATACACATTTAATGTTTTTATAATCACACAGTACAATAATAACAATGATAAATATATTAAAACTCCAGTGACGTCGAAATGTTCTGGAGCAGAATCGTCGAGCATGATATATCATAAACGCAAGATGTACAAAATCATCATCAGAGCGGGAGAACGCTCAGGGCATAGGATGGTTTTTCATAGAAAATACCTACAGTTTCAAGTTATATTTAAAAGATGGGGAATTCTATAAACAATTTGGCCGCAACAACACAAACATTGCGCTTACCCAGTTGAAGTTAAATTTTAGGAACATAGGATTTGCATACTTGATAAATATGTTGTCGATAGCTCAGGTAAAAACAATCCCTACTTTACGAAGATTAACTGATGGGGATGTAATTACGTGTTAATGTCTAAATAATTGTTGACTTACATCTGACTGGAACTTAAACCTTTGCTTCCATGCTTCCCTTTCTTTCTCAAGTAACTCGGCGTCGTGCATTCCCAAGCGTGTTGACTCAATCTGTAAAATATCAGTATATGCTCTTACTTTTACAATGTTCATGCAAGGACGTTTGTGACATAGATCAATATAGGGCAAAGCACACGACCAGGTTAAAATGCACCCCACAATTGCTGTAGGTGTTGCTTTTATTGACGCATTCTACCAATTAAAGTTGATTTTCGCACAAACACCATAGACAAAAATGTTCAACAATTGTTGATTTGTTAACCCATATTATTATAGTAAATAGTATTGCTTCAAATGGTTCCATAAGAAAAGTACAACTAGCCAAAAATACAACTAGCCAAAAATACAATTAGCCAAAAATACAACTAGCCAAAAATACAACTAGCCAAAAATGTTAAGACGTTAAAACACATGTCACAGATATTTTGCTATGACATTAATGCGAACATTAATGTGACGTACGTAATTTTTATAAATTCCCGTGTCACGCACAATGCGGAGCAAAGCGCTCCCCCTGTGTAATTCAAAGTCCACCCGCTTTGAACATTACAGTGGAAATGTCTTCTAACCCAAACTAATCCGTTTTGCCCCACTATACTCTACATGTACGTCGCCTAAATTGCCAAATTGCCTAATTTAGTCAAAACAAATTTCTGACTTTACGCACAAATGTTGCAAATGGTTCTTTTAATGCGATTGCGCCATATTGTGAGGTCAACGTATCACAGGATGCGCCGTTTCTCGAACGTCTAACGAATGTTGCATAACTTGGAACAATAGTAGACACACACATAACGTTCCAAACAATTGATGTATCTAGTACGTTGTTCTTGGCCTACGTCAGAATCTAAATTTTACGCGTGGCCTCCGTCAAACTTTACCTTTGCCCCCAATGTTGAGAACGGCTATACAGGTCAATTATATATATAATTTTTCAAAAATGTTTAAATGTCCTGTTTTTATTAACATATTTAATTTTTTTATTTATGTTTCTATTTTATATGGATGTTTTTATCGATGTACTTTTTGACAGTATGGACACAATGCTTGTCTGAAATAAAACATTATTATTGTTATTAGTATATACCGTTGCTGCGTGAAATATAGTAAATCAAATATTTCTCCATATATGTGTCACTTTGTAAACTTTGCCTCATGTTTTTTTCATAAAGAAACACTTTTGTGGTCAGAATTTCAAAACGTATACAACGGAATGCACGAACACACCACGTGTTCGGCATTGACGGAGCTTTTGTTATGTAAGTAATGTCAGTAAACAGCATATCAAAACAGAATACAGATTGATGACCAACAACTGAATGAAGTAGAGAAATGTACATACCTGGGCGCAAACGTCAGCAAGCAAGGAGGAGGGGATGACGATATTAACAACAGAATTGTACATGTTGTATCAGTTAAAGCGAGTAAGAATTACCCAGAATGATCTGGTCACTATATATGTCAGTGTTGTGAGACCTGTTTTAGAATATGCATGCCCTGTATGGCACACTAACTTGCCACAATATTTATCTGACAGTATTGAAATGATACAAAAAAGAGCATTAAAGTTTATTTTTCCTGCAATAAGTTACGCTGAGATACTTATGTATGTTAAATTGGAGACATTGAAAGCAAGACGGGACTGCCTTTGTCAAAAATATTTCAATAAGATTAAAGTTAGTACACACAGATTAAACTATCTGCTGCCTGACAAAAGGCATACCAAATATTACATCAGACAGAGTAATGTGTACCCTTTGCCAATAACCCGAACAAACAGATACCGTAACTCCTTTATACCATGGGGATTACACAACTGCCAATAACGAATGAAGGGCAAAAGGATGGTATTTATACTGTATGACATTTCAGTGTATTAATACTGTATGACGTTCCAGTGTATAGTTGTATTTTATTGTATACTGTGAATCCAACTCAGATGAGTTGCTAATAAACTTGTGTTATATTATATTAATTTTGGTTTCTGTCTAATCCAAAAAGAAGACTCGCGGTAATTGCAAACATTTATAAAGCATGTCTATTTATCTCGTATGACACAGGTTTAGATAATTTACTTAGAATATAACTTTACAACATAGCAAAACCCGTGTAGTAAGTAAATTGTTTTAAAGGTACAGCAATGTGTATGTGGTTAAACTTTAGATAGTTTTTACTTCAATGTTTCGTGGCTTAAAGCGATTCAGATGTATTGTATTAAAACGTGATAATTTCCCATAAGTATAATTTCTCTGCTACTTATGTCTTAAGTGTTTATGCATAATTTCGGTGTTATCTGCGCAAAAAAGACAATAAATATTTGTGTTTACTCGAATAATTTTGAGCTTGCTGCCGCGTGGATGATTAATTATGCAGCCGAGTATAATTAATAGCCATGCATGCGCAGTGAAGCAGGCAAAGACCGTTGACGTCACACACACACAGATTCCGAGGTGAGTCTATTCAAGCAATGGCATTTTAAATAAGCAATTTGTAGACACATGTATATTGACAGCTATTTTATAAGTGTAGGAAACGTATGCATTGTTTATTTATCCCACTTCCCAATGCCGTCGGCCGGGCAACGTTTCGATTAAGTCGATCGAATTATAACGTCCGCCGACGGCAACGCCTGCAGTCGGTGTCAGTGAATCAGCTTGGACTGGGACTCAACTATTAGGTAAGGGTCTCGCCTTTCTAGTTAGTAAAACTGCATTGCCCAGTATTTGACATGCAGTGAACGAAAATGCACACTAAAATATCAGTATATGCAACCATAGACAGAGGATTAACCTGGTCGTGGGTGTTATTGTCTTGCCTAAATCTGGAACTTGGTCTTGGGACATATTTCGGATTGGGTCTGCCTTGTTTGAACCGAAAATGTGAGATTCGTACGTTCACCGACTGTTTCTAATGTTACAGCTATGATTGTTAGTAAACATGGCTGGCATGTCATCATTCAATATATAAGTGTAAGGTTTGTTAAACAGTACACAATACCATGTTGCCACGAACTTTGGACACTAGCAGACCTGCACTCTAGTATACATAACTTTTATCCATGAATATATAGTTTAAAATCTAATCATATATCAGATCAATCTGTGCTGCTTCATAGCACATTTGATATTAATAGTACTCGCTAAAAACATACAAATTAAACATTTATTGTTGACATATTACTTTACCGTTACTGTACACTTTTCGCGAGAATGGCCCATATGCATATATATATATACAACATTAATTATTAGAGCAAGAATAACGGAAAACATACAGTGCACTCTGAATAAGGTCGAACCTCCAGGCACCCATGACAATACTGATAAGTGGAAGAAGAAGGTCCCCTTATTGGGACCTTCGTTCAGGACCGAGGAAAAAGATTGACTTAACTTAGCGAAAATCAACTTATGTGAGTTTGAGTTATTTGGAGTGCACTGTATATAACCAATGCATACAGGTTATTATGTAGAAGCAAATTAAAAGTTGGCCAAAGTTGTAGGTTAGGATTTTAGTCTGACTGAATCAGGATAACAAGGCTCTCTTGTATTTCTGTTCCATTTAGCCAGCTGTACACTTGGTGATAAGTCCCATAATCTCATATGTAAACTGAATTAATCTGTACTGTGTTGAATTAATATTTATGGTCAGTTTCCTAAATTCAACTTTGTTTATTTACAGAAACATTTTGAACATCAACGGTTTGAAAATAGCCGAGTTGGTGGAAAGAGAAAATTGAAGAGGTCTATTCAACAGTGCCATTAATTGGACAATGGGTCACCTGACATAAGATGGTGCCTGACTTTGTTCTGCCCGATTCTGTTCTGTGCGACATTTACTGGGAAGTTGTACATCACTCCGTATTTCAAATGGATGTGTGCATCTGATAGCTTTGTGTATCAAAATGTATAACAGTTCTAATAATTGGACAATGTGTTAACTGATACAGTAGTGAAGTAGATGTCTGACTTTGTTCTGTCACATTAGTTCCGTGCGGCTTCTGCTGGGAATAGGTACGTCACTACATGTTTCAAATTGAGTTGTGCAATCAGTCGATTTGTGCATCCAAATGCACAACATCCCGTCATTATGTTGCAAAATAGGAGTACATAATACAATTTATGCTTTCTTATACTCACCATGTTTGGATTGTGTTCTATAGCATATTTTTCAAAATTTGTTTAAACAAGTTTGTGTTAAATGAACTATACTGGGAGTAGTATATAAAAAGGTGTCGACAAAGTTGCTTATACAATAATTTTGAAAATTCATAAAATATAAATGTTCCACAACGTTCAAAATGTTTTAGGGATCTTCTTGAGTTAAACACATCAATAATAACTAAAAACAGTGTTTTAAAATATGCGTTACTTTTACAGTTTTGGAATTTTATAACTTTATTTTCATCATACAATGGCCATTTCATGTGTTATCGAAACGGGAATTCGACAGAAATAAATTCAATATGGTTTACTCTAAATGATGGGCAGAACAAATATTATTATTGTACTCCAAGTACAAAATAAAACATTTTGTTACACTGATGCAATATATTTTAATATTTTGCCGACAATATTGTTATTATGCTCTTTATAGATCTACATTATTCAAACTAAAATTAAACCTTACGTAGACAGGAAAGTACATAACCGCCTATGCTATTTTAATATTGTACATCACTCCACGTGGTGTATAATGTTGTATTTATACTGCTTATGGAAATAGCAGTTGGATTTATGGTGCAAACAAAATGGTTTCATTATTGGATGTTTCTCAGCTTTAATAACGTTTTGTTATCTACACGTTTCATTAAAACTAAACTTTAAAATGTATAGCCATATGTACTTAGCGAAAACGAACATGATAGTACCGTAGGCGAGATTTCGTATGTTTTTATATTTCAACAAAAACAGTGCCAATCATTCAATATGTCATCAATGACAATGTCATCCCACGGTTCGTGCGTGGAGAGCTGGTGTTTTTTCTTTAAAATCAATCCGTCTGTTATGAGCTGTCGCTATGTTCATTCTCTGTCTATTCCACACAATGTCCTTTTTTAATGAATCCGTAACATAAACAGTAGCTGGTTTCTTTTTGATAATTTTATTGGTCACGACTCATTCGCATGGCGGTAGCTAATCCAAACTCACACATGTTGATGACGTTTTTCTTGCATCTATTAACTCGACGTAGCTAATCGAAGTCTGACGGTCAGTCCCAAATATTCATAAGCATGCCTTATACGGATCGTGAAGGCGGGGCCAAAGTGGAAAATCCGCGTACGTGGAGGTTTTTTTAAATATATTGTTAGGGTCATTAGTGATTAATAAAACATAATTGTAATGAAATATAAAAAAGGCATGGAATCACATGAAATAATCATAATAACAGGATTACTTAATAACTGCGTGCATTACAAAGATATATATTATAATTATCAAAGAATCGCTTTAAGCCGGTAATTGTCTAAAATATGGCTTATTTACATGTAACGGTGCTACCCAATTTGGCTATGCAACGAACAAGACAGGCTGGGTATCGGCCAGCCAACAATAAGCGATCATTGCAGTTGCTGTGCACAAGACTAGCATTAAACGATTTTTTTCTGTTACAAATACAGTGATATAGTAATATATGATTATTATGTAATACCTTTCGAATTTTAGTTACAGCCACTTGTGCGTTTCTGTCACTCCGCAGCATTCTGCGGTCCTCCAGCAAGTTATCCATCGCCCGTAAATAGGACGACAGTTCAGTCGATGTAACTCTCATACACTTTGGGTGCATCAGCTGATTTCGTGTCTGTCTCACCTAGAAATCAGCATACACGTGTTCGAATAAGCTGGCGTATACATGTAGCAATCTAGCTTACTGTAAATTAAAAATACAAAAAGACGCGTTATGTTTTACGAATTAGGCCCTACGTGGAATTTGTTTTGCAAACTGGGCGGCTATTTTAAGGAACATTCAAGTCTTCGCAATACAATGACGCATTTCTAGGCATTAACATGTCTTAGGATTTGGCAATTTTTAATAACTAACTGCGTATGAATTAACCAGAAACAGTGTACATTATCCTTAAACAAAATATAGAGCTTACTACACATTGCACAACACGTAAACTTACAGCATGCACCTTCCTTGGTTCTTCTAACAGGGCATTGAAACGGTTACAGTTGACCATCAAGTTTAAAATTCCAGAGGCGTCAGTATCAGCAGGAGTGTTGGATGATTGGTCTCGTCCAGGGTCCATGAACACCTTTGCAATTTGCCATGGTTCCCTGGGCCACTGACTAATGTCGCTATTCTCCCATGTCAACGGCGTTCCGCACCAGGCTCGTTCTTTCACAATTCCGCTTAGCCATTTTGAACATATGTTATGAGGACAGCGGATGCTGACGGATCTTCTGTTACGATCAATGTCCGCATGTGAACACCTCCCAGTGCACACTGTTTCTCCGAAGTCGAGCAATAGCGTCTGGTGGAAATTCCTCATATGGTCAAGGCAGAATGTCCGTAAACCGTCGACCGTGTACTGAAGAGCGCAGCTCGCCTTTACCCAATTAATACATTCTGGATCGTTCAGCTGGTCCACCACATTTGTCCCTTGTGCAGCCATGGCGCTGCGTCTTATGTCTTTCAACAGCTAGAAAACATATCAATGACGATCATTAATAACAAAGTATTAAAAATATTACGAAGAGTTGACATACGACATAGCATGCGTTTAGTCGTGAATTGTTGAAAGTATTATTTAATTACAGGAGAGTAATCACTGCCAACAATTACAAATGTTTGCAAGTCTCATTTTATTTTTTGAAACTGCAACAGGCACAATGCATATCGTTGCAGTTCACCTAGAATGTGCAAACATGATATTATCATTCGAATATAACTGCAAATATTTAATTGTGTAGCTTTATATAATATGTACTAACAATATAGCTATTCCGTTTCAGTGACTCTCTTCCCTTCCATTGTGTCGGATTTCGTTCAACTTCTCTGCTATAATCCTGAATGGGACACTCTCTCAAAACTGATATAGTGAGAACGTTGAACTTGTAGTTTGTGACAAAAATATATAAAGTTGTATTCTAAGTATATATATATATATATTATATAGACAGTTAAAAATTACAGTTTGTAACTGTTTTAAGGTGTACATATATACAACATGAACAGTATTTACTGATTTGATATTTGCTACTATATATGCCACTTTGGAGTTTCACATGTCACTCGACAATGTATACTTTTGCAGAAAGTCCGGCCAGCGGAATAATAAAAATACGGCAAGCGCGGATGTAATTGTTCTGCTTTTACGCCGGGTTAAATCTTAAAATTACATATTACTCATATATATCTTTGCAGTTGTTGAAAGTGACATACATAGAGTACGGGACATGTTGATTCACTTGACATTTTCTATTTAAGAGAGGGACTATCTCAAAATGCAAATTTAATAACATTTATTATTTAATTTATATTATCATGTGCACTTTCGCGTGGCAGACGAGATGTGATGCACGTCAGTTTCGCTTGTGCAATTCAACACGAAATCTGCCATCACAATTCTTTTTGTAGAAGTAAAGTTAATTGATATATAAATAAATTAAGTATATAAATAAATATATAAATATAATGATTAAAATGTCCATATGATAAAAATATGAAAATAATTGTTAAGAAGCCATTAGGAATCGCACTAAGATGTAATAAATATGTAAATAAATAATTTAAAAAGTAATTTCCACGGATTCATATGATGCTTTCTTATGTTGAAAAATCCCGCCCCAACTCTCGCCAATGTTTACGGTCGAGTGCACGCAGAGCGTCGACGTCGGCGGGGCAATGAAGTACACCACCTATGCGTCGCAAGTCTGCGCTCAATGCCGTTGGCAGAGTCGTCTGCGGTACACCCTTGTATGTCGTGACGCTTGTGTCCACGGCGAAAATGTTGTTGATCGCTCGTTGAGCGGGTGCATCGGGTGGCATACGGATCACGTGCCCGAATAGACTCCATCTTGCAGTTATAACGGCTTCGCTGATGGGACGGCATCGGCAACGGTGATACAGTGCCTCGTTAGAAATGCGATGTGGCCAATGGATGCCGATGATCTGGCATAGATGACGACGGTGGTACGCATCCCGACGATCTTGCGTCGATATCGCAAAATCCCTATGTACACGTGTTGTACGTCAACGGGCATAGCTGTAGCCGCAGCAGTAGAGAGATATGTGATCGCCTAAACCACAATCTCCACAGCTTGCGGAAGGCGACGTTGTCCAGCTGCTTTCGGCGAGCGACGTTTTCGCGGCTTCACCGAGGGGCGACCAAAGCTTGCGCGTCATACGCCACTCTTCCTATGTGTGGTCAGCGTGTCGACTGACTTATGTTCGTTCTATTTTCGACGCGTTGATCGTTAGCAACCACTCCGCCAAGCAAGCTGACGCGATGCGCTCGATCTCGTCGAAGAACGAACGAGACGAGGTGACGAAGTCCCTGTCGTCAGCGTACTCGACATCCCGCGATATGGTGTATCAGGACGAGCACATCATTTGAAGAATTCGGCCGGTATGTCGTCGTGCCCGGTGTCTCGGCCGCTGGTCGATTTCCCGATCGCTCACTCGAACTCTTCGGTTGTGATAAGGTCCGTCAGTCGCGATGGTGTTCCGACGAAGGCAGGTATAGCTCTTCTACGGCTTGGTCGCTGAACTGGCGGCTGAAGTGCTCGGTGACCCGCGCGTTCAGCTCGACTGCGTTGCTGCAGATAACGCGTCCGGGTCTCGTTGATTGTTAGCTTGGCGACAAGTTTACTCTTCATCTCATGAACAGCACGGAACATTGTTGAACCGTCGACGAGACGTTCAACTTCTGACGCCAGCCTGTCTAGTCTCGCTGAGGTGTTATCCCGAGCTTTTCGGCGCATACGGGCACGATCGTGTTGCGCTGGCGTCTCAGTAGCAGATGGCGTTTGGAGTGTTCTGCAGCACCTAGCTTATCAATTCTGTACATCTTGACATTACGTACGCGCGCCCTACGAATTATAGTGTTGATAAGCGAGCTAAAGCATACTCGGTGGTTAGTGACCGCTGAAGATTTGTCCGACTCTTGATGGAGATGGAAGTCGTGGAACCAACAGAGATGAGACAGATTGCTGAGAAACGTATGATGACACTGCAGAGAATAAACCAATCCCGATCTAGCGGCAGAAACTCTCACAGGTAACTTGGAGCATGACGTTTTAAAGAGGCAAGGAGGTATCAAAGGTTGATTAAGGTAAATCTTTGGGATGCTTCTCAACTATGGAAGTATTGCTCCGTAAATATCTGTCTTTTTCTGATTAGTAACTGTAGCGATGAGAGATGTTTTCTAAGTTATACAATTTCAAGGATTAGCTCTGATTCACAATGAGCACGATTAGTTCATGCTCAGTAGGGAATGGGACATCATACGATTTTGTTGGACTCCAAGGCTTCTAGAACGCGCGCACAGTTCATCAATGTTTGAGAAAGTTCAACAGATGTACACAATCAGATCTGACTGCACACATGATCGCATATATAGAACCGTTGGTAAAATTAATATGGTGTAAAATATGTGGAAAACACTATTAATTTATTCAGGAGAACGTGTGTATATATATATATATATATATATATTAATATATATATATATATATATAATATATATACGCTTTGTTATTTTCTATATTATTTATCACTGTATACTGTACGCTTGCGCGCTGGTCGTTGTACGATGTAATGTCTTGTTTATCATTATAGTGGAGACTGGGGTTGATTTTCACACTTTTTTATTTTCTTGTTTTTATCTTTGAAATAACAGTTCCCTATGCTTTGTTGTTGCAAAGATTAACTCTGGAATGTATATGTGGGCATTAATAAGCCCCATGTCACAAATTATGGGTTTTTCGTCACATAATATTGGGACTTGAATAATGGGAAATAAAGTAATGTGTTCATGAACAAATAATCACACCGTAAAAGGCGCGTTCTGAACGGTGCCTTGTGGCGTGTTACGTTATGGATTTTTAATTATTTTAATCACATATTACATGACATATATCTATTGCAATCATGGTCCATTTCAGCCTAACATATTTTGAATTATATGTGATGAAAGAATTAAATTGATCGAAAGGATTTTCCAAAATTCGAAATTTTACAACTCGTTCTCACATGTGAACGATGTAATGACTAAACTCAAATGTTTTGTGACAAACTGCCCCTCCATCAAACTATTGTTCTTGAAGTAACACGTGTTAGGACAAACAATGCAGACAAGGAGGGAACAACTGGTATAGTTCAGAAGTACAGACATCTAGTGAGGAAGCTAAAGAAGACAAGAGTGGAACAGGTTATTCTCTCAGGAATTTTGCCAGTAATGGGAGGAAGGGGGGCAAGATACAGAAACTGTAAGAGGATGGCGATCAACGCACTAGTTGAGCAGATGTGTGAGGAAGAAGGCGTGGGATTCATAGATTTATGGGGTACTTTGTTGGGAGAGAAGATATGTACATGAGAGATGGCCTCCATCTAAGTGGAAAGGGGGCAGCAGTATTCTCAGAGAATCTGCTGCGATCTGTTGACAGTGGGACAGGTTGCATCTATTTAAACTAAATTCGCAGGGGGGACTAGCATAGAAGCCTGAAACTGGAGGCATAGATAAAGACAGCAAAAATAATTCAACAAAGAACAGTCTGGAAAACTGTTCTGAAGCTGGGTATAAATGTGTTTGTTTAAATGCAAGGAGTATAGTAAACAAAAGAAATGAACTAAACATTATGGTAGAAGATATTGACCCTCACATAATAGGTATAACCGAATCATGGGCAACCACCGATATATCAGATGCCGAATTGGGACTGACAGGATATGTAATGTTTAGGAAAGATAGAACAGGAAGAAGGGGAGGTGGAGTTATTTTATATATTAAAGAATCTATCCAGGCTTATGAAATAAAATTAGACAGAGAAGCAGATTGCGAAGAAGCTGTTTGGTGTAACATAGTTACAGGAAACTCAACGTTAACGGTTGGATTAGTTTATCGAAGTCCAAACATAAGCATAGAAGAGAATGAAAAAATACAAAACGCTATAAGGGAAGTGAGCAAACGGGACTGTGTTATTATGGGGGATTTTAACCATGGGCATATAAAATGGAAATCTCTACAGAGTATGGGTAGTGAGGACCACAAGTTTTTAGTTTTAGTACAAGATAGTTTCCTTTCTCAACATGTGCTAGAACCAACCAGGGGAGAGAATGTGTTAGACTTAGTTTTGTCCTCACAGAATGAATTAGTTGACAATGTTAAATTATGTGAGCCTCTGGGAAGTAGTGATCACAACCAGATACATTTTACCATCAAAGTAAAATCAGAAAGAAATAATAAAAAGCAGTTCAGGAGAAATTTCCACAAAGGAAGATATAAGGAAATGAGGAAATATTTAGCAAAGATAGACTGGAATAATACACTGAAGAATAAGACAGCAACAGAATGCTGGAATATCTTAAAGAATGAAATAGAGTGCATCGTAGATAAATTTGTTCCCTTCAAAAACAAGGGAAACGGACCAGAAAGAAATACTTATCGAAAGAAGCCATTAGAAAAATTAAGTATAAAACAAATGATGTGGAAGTCATATAGACGTACTGGAAATGACGAAGACTACAACATTTATAAAGAAGCACTAAACCAAGCTACAGCTGAAATTAGAAATTCAAAGAGAAGCTATGAACATAAATTAGCTTGTAATATAAAACATGACAACAAGAGTTTTTATGCGTATGTTCGAAGCAAACAGAAAGTTCAGGATAAGGTCGGCCCTCTAGAAGATAGTGCTGGAAATATAATATCAGAAGGATTCTTAATGGCTGAAGACCTAAATGAGTATTTTAGTTCAGTGTTTACCAGAGAAGACACTAGTTCACTGCCAGTACCAGAGGCTAAGTTCAAGGGGGCAGAATCAGACTATTTAAGACAGTTAATTGTAACCCCAGAAATGGTAGCTAAGAAAATTAGGGCTATGAAGGATAATAAATCACCTGGAGTGGATGGTATTCCACCCAAACTACTATTGGAAATTGTAGAACAAATTAGCATACCGCTTGCAACAGTTTTCAACTTGTCATTAGAAGATGGAGTGGTTCCTTTAGAATGGAAAGAAGCAAACATTATACCGTTATTTAAAAAAGGTTCGAGAAACAAGTCAGAGAACTATAGACCAGTGAGTTTAACATCAGTGATTTGTAAATTATTAGAAAGACTAATTAAAGATCACATGGTGGATTTTCTTGTTAAACATAACTTGATAAACCCATCTCAACATGGGTTTCTAAAAGCGAGGTCATGCTTAACAAATATGTTATGTTTTTTGGAAGATATCACTAAGTGGGTAGATGATGGATCACCAGTAGATATCATCTACTTAGATTTTCAAAAAGCTTTCGACAAAGTGCCACATCAGAGATTACTGCTTAAACTAAAAGCCCATGGCATAGGAAATGGTATAATTAACTGGATAGAAAAATGGCTGATTGACAGAAGACAACGGGTAGTTGTTGATGGGGAGGCTTCAAACTGGAAATCAGTTTTGAGTGGGGTTCCACAGGGATCAGTACTGGGACCTATATTATTCTTAATATATATAAACGATTTGGACGATGATATAGCTAGCAAGGTGTTGAAATTTGCAGATGATACAAAAGTGTTTAGAAGGATTGAAAGTGATGGTGATAGACAGCATTTACAAGATGATCTTGACAGGTTGATCAAATGGTCTGAAAAGTGGCAAATGTTGTTCAATTTTGGGAAATGTAAATGCCTCCACACAGGATATGGGAACGAATATGTAGAATATACAATGGGGGGAACTGTACTAAGTACTACTGTAAAAGAAAAAGACTTAGGGCTGACAATTAGTGCTGACATGAAGGTTTCAGAGCAGTGTGGAATTGCAGCTTCAAAGGGAAATCAAATCCTTGGATTGATTAGGCGAAATATAGCATATAAAGAAAAAGAACTAATAATACCGCTGTACAAAACAATAGTTAGGCCTCATTTAGAATATTGTATACAAGCGTGGAGGCCATACCGCAAGAAGGACATAGATATGCTAGAAAGAGTACAGAGGAGAGCGACTAAAATGATACCAAAACTGAGGGATCTTAGTTATGAAAAATGCCTAAAAGAATGTGGTTTAACAACACTAGAGACCAGGAGATTGAGAGGAGATCAGATAGAAGTGTTTAAAATATTGAATGGTTATGAAAATATTGATAGAAATATGTTTTTTTCAGTTAAGAAAGATAGAAAGACTAGAGGACATGAAGTTACATTAGTAAAGGAGCAGTGTAGATTAGACGTGAGAAAGTTCTCATTTTCACAAAGGACTGTGAATGAATGGAACAGATTATCTGATGATTGTGTGGGTGCTAGTAGTGTGAATATGTTTAAAAATAAAATCGACACATACCTCAGAAGGGCTGGATATATGTAAATAAAAGGGTTGGACTCTAGATAAGCCAAAAGGGCTTCCTTGTCCACCTGCCATCTAGAGTTAATTCTCTGGATGGCAATCTTGTTAAATCTTGTTAAATCTTGTGTGTTCTACGACTGGGATCGCTGTTAGACATTTTGGAATTCACAATCGGTCCAACATAACAATTTCTTCTCGCACAACTAATATTACTCGGTGCTATCTAATAAATAGTAACATCTGAACTTTTATTTATGACATTAAAAGAAAACATGTCGCCTACGCGTTAGTATTCAGTCGCGAAACTAAAAATTACAAATGAAGGTTCGCTGCAGCAACAACTCCAAATGCTCTCTCCGGCTAAGATATTATTGTATGTATATGTTCGGATGCCATCAACAACCTGTGAAAGCTTATGGTCAAACATTGCTGAATAAAGGTCTAGCTATGGAGTTACCTTCACAAACAAATTAGTATCACGCTTCCCGTGCTTCATTTTTACGCGCTCGACAAGTGCCTCCCACAAAGGTTAGCACGAAAACCACCACATTATTGATCCGACACTGCAATGATTACATCAGTGCACGTAGCGATGAATGGTTTGGCACCATTTTGAGGAGTTACTCAACCGAATCAATGCTTCAGGACATGTTTTGACGTTGTTGTGTGGGCCGCTTTGGCAGGCAGTCAAGCACGACCGATTAGCTATGGAATTAGCTCACGTATTTCGAGTCACTTTTTCCAAAACATTCAAATATCGTATGCCAATATTATATTCAAACACAAAAGGTAAACATATTCTACCATATGTAGTCACATACTGTGGTAAAAACAACATTAATGTCTAGCTAGTTCTGGAATCTCACCAGCCATGCATGACATCATTTAGTCTCACCTGTAGCTTTTGACAAATGTCATATCACGAATCGAGTGAACAACGCTACTTGACTTCATACAAAAGTGTCAATTTTTTACACTATGGCTATGCAGCTTCGACTTGTTATTCAACACGACTTTGAAGTTGAGCTCCAAAGTTAGACTTGAAAACGCAACCACTCAATAAATGGTATAACAACGATACGCCATGTTGATCCTAACATTGCCTCGTTATCGACCTAAAATGGCGAGCGTCTTTAATAAAAACGGTTGTTCTATCTTCTTGGTTATCCTCCCCAATAAATGTATACATGTGATTTTTGAAGGAATGATTGGAGTTCAGCTTAGGGATATGAATTGGAAGTTCAAACAATACTGTTCCAGTGTGGTGATGATCTGCTATGCCTACACGACACAGTCCTTTAATCAACTAATCGCACCGTTGTGTAATGACACGGCTGCCACGTCAACCCTGACGTAAGTATATAAATATATCGTCGCATGTACTACGATATATGATTATACATGTACCAAGTCAACTTGACCAACACAAATTCAACACCGTTCCAGCACGGCATAGCTTCATGTGACGTGTAACATAATTAGATGTTAGCCTATTTGTGTTCTTAATTATTATGTAACAGAATGACTGGCAAACACACTATATATATATATATATATATATATATATAAACAAGTGTCATGCTATTCAAATAAATGTTAACCGTCTCCGTCGCCCTGTTCAAGGCCCCTTTTGGTCGTGTTTTTCTGTATGTTTCCTGCACAGTTTGTTGCGACACCTAGCGACCGTTGGTGAGTCATCAAACTAAGGACAGCTTTGGATTTAGCATCTTGATCTTGATCTTAATTGCTACGTTGCAGATACCAATATTCGCTTGATGGCGCGCATCTATGCGGGTTGATGTTTACCTAAGGTCGTACCTGAAATTGCAGTCGCGGAAACTAATATTTTTATAACACCGTAAAGATAATAATGTTATCTACATGTTTGTCGTTGGATGTATGCTGGATTTATTTTCATTTTTCGAGTTATAGCAGGTTGAACATTTTTTTGTTTGAGCATTCGCTAAGTTCAAACGTGATTAACCCAAAAGGTAAGCACAATTCACGTACACATCCAGCGACAAACGTGTAGATAAGATTATTACCTTGACGGTGATATCATGCAGCAAATATTAAATTCCGAGACTGCAATTTTAAAAACCTAACACATACAACCGCACCGTCGCGCGCCCTGCTATATAATAAGACGCGCTCAGCGGCCATTACTCCGGTGATGTCGGCAAATACGTGACCAACTGGTCATTTTGTCACGTAAATGACCATGTTTGAGCAGGCGTGTTGACACGAGTTCGCAATCAACATACTTCATATTTAAATATTGTATTGAAAACTTCATTTCACCTAGTCTTTAAGACCACGTTCAGCATGGATACAATAGGATATCACAACACAATGTTAAATGACGATGCAATATATGAAAAGCTGAGGAAGGATCCGACAAGGAGGTAGTCGAGACTGGGACACTACTTGCACTGGAACACCATGGGCATTGGATTGTTAGGTCACTTGCACATTTGCGTTATGCGGAGCCACGAGAGATGGTTTCTTTCAAAAGGAAAACAGCGTGTCCACCTACATTGCCAAAAATGTAAAAGCTCAGAATTTGGAACAAAACCGATCAGTTGCATAGCCTGGAAGGTGTGGTTCCAACGCTGGAGAATGTCCCTCCCCCAGCCGCAGTGTTGCAGTATTCATTATTCAGGTATCGACTGCTGAGACCTGGTGGTGGCCATGCATGCTTTCTCTGAATATGCAAAGCAAATCTTCCTTCCCTATACTACACCATAAAAGGCTGTCTAACCATATGCTCAGTCATTGACTGCTATATAGGTACACATAGCTAAGAATAAATATTTCATTACACATCACCGATATACAAATGTCGCAACATTATGCTTGACAATCACTTTTACATATAAATATACATATTGGCACACCCATACATTGGTTTAACGCTAGTGCGCAAACGGAAAATACTTAATCATTAGTAAAATAGTTAATTTACACAAGCGGAAATATACATTAAATAAACTCGATGACCATCTACCAGGGTGGCTCCTATGAGAGCGACTTTTTTTATTGTTAATAGGAGTATCCCATACCCAAGTTGTACATTTAATATGACACCCAATTTAAATTGCACATTGTTATTGTTCTACCATAATGTACATTGTTACTGTTATACCATAATGTATATTATTTGAATCATTATTGATTCTGCCTGCCTGCCTGCCTGCCTGCCTGCCTGCCTGCCTGCCTGCCTGCCTGCCTGCCTGCCTGCCTGCCTGCCTGCCTGCCTGCCTGCCTGCCTGCCTGCCTGCCTGCCTGCCTGCCTGCCTGCCTGCCTGCCTGCCTGCCTGCCTGCCTGCCTGCCTGCCTGCCTGCCTGCCTGCCTGCCTGCCTGCCTGCCTGCCTGCCTGCCTGCCTGCCTGCCTGCCTGCCTGCCTGCCTGCCTGCCTGCCTGCCTGCCTGCCTGCCTGCCTGCCTGCCTGCCTGCCTGCCTGCCTGCCTGCCTGCCTGCCTGCCTGCCTGCCTGCCTGCCTGTTTGCCGGTCTGTCTGTCTCTCTGTGTCTCTGTATGTCTGTCTCTCTGTCTCTCTGTATGTATGTCTGTCTGTCTGTCTGTCTGTCTGTCTGTCTGTCTGTCTGTCTGTCTGTCTCTGTGTGTGTGTGTACGTGTGTATGTATGTATGCCTATTGTATCATAAAGCAAGGAGGGTAGATGTGTGGTACGTATACATTCTCAAAAACTTGAAGACACACAGCCACACACGCTGCGCAAGATAAAGATAGAGTCATTCAATTTGTTTCAGGAAACTGGCATGAGTCACGAGGATAACAAGAAATATCTGTAATTTCTCACCCCGCCACTTAACCAGTCAGATTTAAAACAGAGAGCACACACCAACAAGTTGTCCTTCATACATGTATGTCGCCAACCTTGCACCGTACACACAAGAGGAAGCCGACACATGTATTCTGCTTCATGTGACAGATGCAGTGAGACAAGGCTACAGCAAGGTACTAAATACAGTATACAAAATACGTTATTGAATTTCTCAAAAGGTAACTTTGTCTTGTAGTCTGTTATGAAAGTACATAAAACACAGACAATCACAACAAAATTACAATGAGGATATACGACTTCGGTTAACAATTTCATACAGCTTGATAAAAGTTATAAAATAAATATCAATAATATACGGACTGTTTATAGAGACACAATTAAAATGACAGAGGAAGATATATATATATATATATATATATATATATACATTATGAACATGAAGCAAGTAACAGGTACTTGCCCAGAGGGTTGCAGTCGTTCAAGACCTGATATTTTAGTCAAAAGAACAATAGGATAATTAAACCAAGTATCACCCGACATGACCGAAAAACACATACACATGTAAAAATCTACAGACGGTTTCGTAGGTACACATATAAAGGCAGCACTGGATGGACATATGTTGACATGTTGTAGACTATTCGAGCATAGAGGAAGGCAGTGTTATTTGAGCCATTTTTCATTTTTATCTACGACAAAATCATATTCCTGTGTCAACATTGTTATACTGTCTTTATTGGATGACGTACAATCAAAGACAGCTAGCTAAACTTAACAGAAGAGGTATAAAACAATGCTTTTGCTGGATAGCATGAGACAAGCGATTAATGCAACTGTCCAGTTCCCATGTAACACAAAATGGCAGACTACATCCCGCCGCCTGTGGCGACACCCAGAACTTTAAAAACGATTACCCAGAAATAACAAATGAGTTAGTAGTAAGGGAGGACGATCGAACCCGGGTCATGACCCGAGATCAAAGGCTTTTTCGCTTTTTATAAGTAGAATTCCTACGTTTATTAGCAGTATGTTGCATACTTTGGAATGTGTCAAAAAAAAGTGATTGATGGGTTCCACGGAAGAAAGAGTGTGTCGACATCTAGTGACTAATCAGGTACTAATTAGGTAATTAATTAGCTCACTAGAGGCAGCACTAGCAATAACTAAAAATAGTAATGGTTATGTAATGGTTATGCGGAGTCACGTGCTTATATAGTAATGACGTGGTGGTGGTTATGTAATGGTTATGCGGAGTCACGTGCGCTTAAGATTATATAATGGTTAAGCATGTGTGCTGCCATCTAGTGACTGAAAAAGAAAGCATGTGCGCTGCTCCACCTAGCGACTGAAAAAGACGCGCGTATATAGTGGTTACGCGTGAGGCGCCGCCGTAGTTAGTAGTGTGTCATTATGTCGACGACTATGCGTTTCGGAGAGTTCTTGACGTACCTGTCGAATTACTATCCGTGTAGAATTGCGGCGTACGGACAGTATTTCAAATCCGTCGAGCACGCTTACCAGTTTAGAAAAGCGATGTTTCACGCGGACGAAGACAGTGCGCAGCGCATCAAAGCGGCGTGGTCGGGGAATATAGCGAAGCGACGAGGTGCCCGTATCGCGAAAACGAGAACGAGTGCCGAATGGGAGGCCGTTAGAGTCGAGTGTATGAGGAGCCTGTTGATGAGTAAGTTCGGCGCGTCGAAAAGGTTGAAAGACGCCCTATTGGCTACCGGTGACGCCGAATTGGTGGCGTGGATTCCGTCGAAAGAGGCCTTTTGGGGTTGCGCCTGCGGGTATAAAGACGGTCAGAACAAGCTCGGCGAATTGTTGATGGAGGTGCGTCGTGCGTATAGGAGATATAGGGTGCGGAAAGACTACTTTCGTTGTACGCCTGTTAAAGTTTGCTTCGTGTATGATTTCGCCGCCACCGGAGAAAATTATGTGGTGTTACGGCCAGTGGCAGACCGCTTACGACTCTATGGAAGGCGTAGAATTTGTAGACGGTTTGCCGGATCCGTCGCTTCTGGACGCCAAAACGAGGACGCTTCTAGTACTCGATGACCTTATGTCGGAGACCAATAGTAGCGTCATGACTTTGTTTACTAAAAAAAGTCACCACTGCAACGCGTCCGTCGTACAGCTTTTGCAGAATCTCTTTCCGAAAGGGAAAGAAAATCGCACAATCAGCCTAAACGCGCAGTATATGGTCCTCTTCAAGAGTCCCCGGGACGCGGGGCAAGTAGGTCACCTGGCGAAACAGATGTACCCGGGTAGAATCAACTACATGGTGGAGGCGTACAAAGATGCCACGTCGGCCGCCTACGGTTACCTCCTGGTGGACCTGAAACAGGCAACGCCGGAAACCATGCGCCTGCGTACTGACATTTTTCCCGACGATCCCATTCAGTACGTCTACGTGCCGACGAGACTATAAAAAAGCGGAGCGCGCCGCGGCCGCCGTCATTCGACAGGATGACAGATCGCGTGAAGAGGCACATCCTAGCCCTGCAGCTGTTGCGTCGCTACCAGCGGAATACGAATCTGAGAAATGCGGTAATCGCCCACGCGGACGCCGACCTCATCTGTAGTCTGGCCGACTGCGCGTATAACATTCTGCGAGGGAACGTGAAATTGACGCCTAACAACCGAAAAGTGCTGATAAAGTACAGGAACAATTTGCGCAAGTTAGCGTCGAAAAAAGTGCCCATCAAACGGAAGAGGGCCGTCCTGCAGACGGGATCGGGTGCGTTTCTGACGGCGCTGCTGGCGCCGTTGGCGAGCACCTTTCTGCCCCTCCTCAGGCAGGCTATCGGTTGATGCAACACGCGAAGAAGATGGCGCTGGTAGACCCCCGGTTGGTGGAGCGTCTACTTCCGTTACTATCGCAACCGACCACGACCACGTCGCGTGTGATGAGTAGCCTGGACAACGACATGAAAGCCGTTCTCGAGCGTGCGGATTTATCCGAAGGCGAAAAGGTGGCGGCGTACAATCAACTGGTGAGTCGTTACAACGCCATGGAGGCGTCTCGCGCGCAGCAACCGATGCGCGTGTCCGTAGTGAAGAATGAGTCGCCCGACCAGCCGTCTCCGCCCGACCAATCGCCGGACGACACGGAGAGCGAGGTCGTGAAGAGCGTACCGAAAGTTCTGAAAGAAAAGGCCCGCCTCCTGTTGGCGCGACTGAAAGCCGACCCGCTGATTCGCTGGAACGATCGAGCGGAGCTCGTGTACGACGGTGCGCCTATCGCCGGAAGCAATATGGTGGATCTTGTGAACGATCTCATGCGAAAGAGGAAGAAGAGCCCCGCGCCGGTTGGCTGGGAAGCGTTCGGGGACCATATAAAGCGGCTGAACGTGCCTATGGAGCTCGTCGGCAACCCCCAGCGTCGGGCGTATATACAGCGCGCGCAGAAGCGAAAGGGCCGCACTCGGTCCGTCGAACGCATGCCGTGGACCAGCTTTTAGCGCCCCGTAGAGGATGCCCGGCCGAAGATCAGTATTCGTCGTCGTCGTCGCCGTCGTAATCGCGGCGGTCATCGTCGCCGCCCTCTCGTATTCGACTGGCTAAAGCCGCATTGAACGCTGCTTATTATCGCTTGCTATTATTATTAGACGACCGAGTATCCGAACCGATTTTGTCGGACCCGCCGGTCGCGGGCTCCTCGCCGCGCTAGGCAGGCATGACCGAAGTAGTGAGGTTGTTGTTGTTGTTGTTGTAGTGTGCGGACAATATTGCGTCGCCTACCTGCTCTTACGACGCCGATAAGCGGCTTCCAGTGCCTGTTCGCCCCCGATAGGGTGGCCAACGACTGTCTAAAACCGCATTGAACGTTATTACAAGACCTAGGGGTAGGTCCTTACACCTAGGGTCCTTAGGTAGGTCCCTACCCCTAGGGTAGGGAGGTCCGAGTATCGGCGCCGTGGTGACGCCGTCGTCGAGCACGCGACGTTTGGCGTAAAAGTAGCTCAACGCCGCGAGCTCCTGAATGTACGTCAGCACGGACGACTCCTTCACTTGGAAGCCGCGGTTCCAGCCGCCGGCGCTCCGTTGGCTGCGCAGCACGCCGAGGAAGGCGTCCTTGTCGACGTCGTTCTGACGCTTGCTCTGGCCCTTCGTACAGTACTTGTCGCCGCCGCCGTCGCCGCCGAAACAGTAGTACGTCTTGCTGCAGAGCGCGACGATCCCGCGACCGGACCATTCCTATTTGAAGAGGCCCGGCGTTCGCTTGTCGAACCGGCGCCGTCTCGCGCAACACTCGTTGCGCGAGCCGGCACCGCACGTAAGTCTCCGCCTCCGCGTGCGCGTCGCAGTGTTCCGACGGGAACCACTCGCCGCGGTGCCGAAAGTAGTGTTCGCGCTTAGCCGTCGCCACGAGCTCGCCGAGGCCGCGCCCTGCGAGGCTCAAATACGCCGAGTCCGTGTCCATCGCGCAGTACTGGAACAGGGGGCGCGGAATGTAGGCGGCGATGAAATCGTAGTAAAATTCCATCATACGCAGTTTGGCGTTCTGATATACGAAGTAGCCGATCTGGACGGGCAGCGCGTACCGGACGGTTCGTTTGTTCAGCGCCACCTCGTAGAGGCCGTCGGGGACGACGACGTCGAGCTGACGGAAGCGACGATCGTTGATCAGCGTCGCGGCGCCGGCGGACGTGCAGAATTTGATATCGCGGTGCAGGTCGACGCGCGTGATCGTTTTCCCGTAGGAACTGTTGCCGAGAAGTTGAAACGTGTCGGTGATGATGGCCTTGTCGGGGTTGGCGTCGCCCGCGCGTCGCGCGGCGGAGACCGTGTCGCCGAAGGGCCGAAAGCACGCGACCGGCTCGTACTCGACGATCTGGTAGACGCGCTCGACGACGAGGCCGTGCCGCAGATACCACCGCAGTAGCGGCGTCGCGAGCAGAATCTTGGCGCCGAAGAAGCTCCCAACGAGCGTGCGCTGAGGCCGGGCGAGGAGCTCGTGCTTTTCGGCGTAGCGACGCATGAACGGGCTGAGATCGTCGCGCGCGATGTAGGCGTTCTTGAAGATCGGCTGCATCTCGGCGAAGGCGTCGCGCAGCTCCTCTCGTCGCCCGCCACTGGCACTCCCACATCTCGACGACGGCGACGAAGCGGCGAACGTAGGCCGTGACGGCGGCCGTCTCGGCGTACAGTTGGCTCATCGGCTTGCCGTTCACCGCGTTCGTCTCCTTCCCCGTGAACGGGCAGCCGTGGAAGAAGCACCCTTGGAACTGGTACGCCGTCCGCGTCGCGCAACACCAGCCGTCGACCCGGTACTTGCCGACGCGCTTCTCGCGCCCGTTGAGCTGGTGACGTATGTGCGCCCCCGTCCGCGCCGCCTCCCACGTCAGCCACTCGACGGCCACTCTCTCTCTCTCTCTCTCTCTCTCTCTCTCTCTCTCTCTCTCCGACTCTCTCTCCCGGGTGCTTGCCCAGCTGCTTACTGACTATATGTTTTCCTTCTTATATCTGCCTCTACCTCTGTATCTGTCTTCGCCTCCGCCTCTGACACTGTCTATATCTCTGTTGCTGTTACAGTGTTTTAAATTAAGAATCAGGATTAGCACTTAAACGGCGTGGCACTGTGCGTTCGTGTATGTCCGTGTCTGTGTGCCTCTTTTTGTCTGTCTGTCTGTCTGCCTGCCTGTCTGCCTGCCTGCCTTCTTGCCTGCTGGCTGTATGTTTATCTGCCTACCTCTGCCTCAGTCTTTGTACCTGTATGTGTCTAATCTACTTGACCATGAATCAGTGGTGGATCTGGTTGTGTATTTCACCCAGCTGTGGAGCTAAGATTCTCTGCCTGCTATTGTTTGATGGAAACTGTGACTAATGTGTAATTGATCAATGGCAGTAGCTTGTGTCAACAGACAGCATTAAGCCACTAGACCCCTGTTAAACTGGACAGTTGCCTGTAAGTGTTAAACTGTGTCAAACAGTGAGTCTACCTTTTCCTCTCAAATAAACTGTCCTCTAAGTTTTACACATGAAGACATAATCTGGCATAACTTGATAAGTCTTTGTAGCAGCACATTTGTACTTCCAGTGTATCATTGCAACATAACATACATATTACATACTGTGTGCAACATTTGAATGTTGTGCATGTAATATTTCCATGTAATCCATTTGCATATACAATGTAAAACTTCAACAGCCGTTTTCTTCATTTTCACTTTTTGATCCCTACCATGTTCAATGCTCCATAACTTTGCCAACTTTTGTAGCAGTCATATTTTTTTAAACCGTGTAACGCACCCTACCAAACCTTTACAAGGATGTAAGAAAACAATGTTACAATTTTTCCGACTTATCACTCATTTGGTCAGCCGGGGCCACATATCGACGTATTAGTCCAAAGGACTTCAGGGCGTCTTGGCCCATTTTTTATTTGATGCTTTGCATCCAATTATTTATGTAATTAATGCACCGTTCCATGGACTCGGGATTGATGTGCATAGAATCGGGGTTAAATCCACAGTACACCTGATTGTCATCAGCATACACATGCCCCAGCATACCGTGCTGATCAATGATATGAAAAACAGGGCTAGAATACTCTGTGAATTCCACAGGACCGAGGTATGATCCTTGCGGTACTCCCTGATCAAGTTTAAACTGGTCAGACACCATACCATCCATAATAATTCGTTGCGACCTTGACTGAAGATATGATGAAAAACAATTTAGAGCTGTGCCTGATACACCAAAAGAACAATTCATAATATTCAACAAAATCTCATGATCCACAGTATAAAAAGCCGACGACACATTAATTAAAACTAGTTGTGTGACCTTCTGTTGGTCCATGTTTAAATAAAAGAATGTCAGAGTGGACCTTAACAAGTGCAGTTTCAGTAGACTGACAAGGTGGCAAAGGAAATCCACATTGTAAGTGAAAGCAAAGTTAGTCTACAACAGCCCGTTCTGTTAACTTAGAGACATACTGCAGATTCGATACAAGGTGATAGTTTTTTGGAATAGGATCCAGTCCTGCTTTTTTAAGCAGCGGCACTACAAGTGCAGTCTTCCATTCATGTGGCAATTCCCCAGCAGCAATAGAGCAATTGATGAAGTGCGCAAGGAGTGGCACAAATTCCTCAATATACTCTTTGACCAATTTGGTTGGAATGGGGTCCAGAGCACAGCTGGTCTTAGATTTCATAACCAACATCATGCTTGACCAGACCACAGCAAATGTTTCTAAATTATCACACACACCTTTTCTTAATGATATAATGGGTGGTTTGGTAACACCGATGTCCATTCGAATAGCATCTTTTTATCATTAAAAATGTTGCCAAAGTCGTTGATAAGTTTTTCCACAGAATCATACTGAGGTAGTTGGGTACTCTGCTTCTTATCACACAGGGTGTTGATGATGGCAAATAGTTTCTTTGAATCACCCTTAGCTTCTGAGATAAAGTGAGAGAAATGGTCAGTTCGTTTGTTCTTCAGTGCGTTGACATATGTGTTCCTAGCACGATGGAATGACAACAGAGTGTCATGATTTTTATCCAGTCTCCAGATCAATTCAGCTTTACGTCTTTGCGACAATAGTGCTTTGAGTTCATCATCAAACAATGGCACCAGTGGCCTCACTACCATAGTTATGGATTTGGTGGGTGCGTGCCTATCCAACAACTGTCTTAATGCTGTATTGTATTCACCAGCTAGATGATTGATATCCATGATGCTCAATAGTGCATTAGCTATACCCTTGAAGTCAGTGCTGAAAGCGTTGTTATCAATTTGTGTCAGTTTCCTGTACGATATAGTACATGTCTCTAAAGGAGGTCTGGGCATGTTTACTCGATAACGCACAAACATGCGATCCGAGACCATGTAATCAGCCACCGGGTAACTAAGAAGTTCACGATTACGCCTACTGATAATTAAATCGAGAGTATGACCAGATCTATGAGTTGCAACCCTAACATGTTGTGTTAAGTCACACATACTCAGTACATCACACATTCTTATTGCATCACCATCGATGTCAATATCCATATGAATATTAAAATCACCTACTACAGGAGTGAGTGAGGGGTCTGAACTGCATGCTACAGATAGTTCTGAAATTCTTCAAAGAAAGTAGTAGCAGTGACACGATGATTTTACGAATATGGTGGTCGGTATAGCACATGCACATCAACTTTTGTCTTTCCGCACAATAATTCATAGTTAGCAAATTAAAAGGAAAATCACTTTATAGCGAATACCATTCTTGCACAGTATACAGGTCTGCCGGACAGTCTTGGATTGTTCTTGAGATGATAGCCATTGGGTGTTAGTTCCACATGTTTGACTGCATCACCAGATGTCAACCAGGTCTCCGTTATCAGAACGATATCAATGTCATTAGTAACGATATACTCACTGATGTATGCAGTTTTGTTCCGCACACAACACGGATTCACAAGAGCGAGTTGGATGTCCCTTGTCCGTCACGATGGTGTGTTTACTCGCTTAACATGGATTAGATTGTTCAGATTAGCTCCAGTCCTGGCATCACGAATGTTGAGCAGCTTCTTTGTTGCTGTTGTTGTTGCTGCTGCCGCCATCACTGCTGCTCCTGCCGCCATCGCTGCTTTAGCCGATTCTTCTGCCGGCGTTTCTGCTGTCGCTGCTGCTACTGTTGTCGTTGCTGATGCCGCTGCCGAAGTTGCATGCGAGGTTGCGTCATCACGGTGCATAATTGAAGTTGTGCAAATATCAGAGGTGTACGTTGTAATGTTGCCATAAAATATATTAGTTAACACTGTTGGCATCCGAGAATGCAGCTTTATGAAAGTTCCTATCGAATATAGTTAATGTCGGAATCGAATGATAGTGGTTAATTCCGCAGTTGTTCCTCAGTGAGTTTTTGTCACGGAACAAATCTTTAAAACCGAAGCATTCGTAGAATGTTCAGCGGTATCGTTTGTTTGGCCGTCATTGCGATGACCCCAATGGCATGCAGTTCTTGACCGGTGAAAGCCAGCGTGTTCACAAACAGTCGGTTAAGCGTAAACACTGATTTAACAATGGGAAAGTAATTTTACTTATTTATTCACTTATTTTAATCAAACAAAATAGGTTTCAATATCTGTCATGGGCAAAATGGTGGCAACTCAAGGCTCCAGTTAGAAAATGGTTATGCAAGATTCCCAACATTAAAACATACTAATTTTACTTTAACCTATACGAATTTTAAAGCAATTTTTCAGTTTAAAAATAAAACCCAGGTACTTGTGATATTAGCTGTGGTATGAGTAGATGAATATGGACGATGTTGTTGACTTCAGGACTGGGAGGAAAGGAAGTCTTGAGAGTATCATGCATGCTGAAGACATGCGGCAACATGTAAATTGGTAAGTCTCACAAATATCTTGTACTTAAAAATGCAGCATGGAACAATCATAGGAAACATACATGGCATTGCATACAGTTGTCCCAAGTTATGCAATCTTCATCAAATGTCTCATATAAATACTTCTTCAAACCGTCTCTTGCGTCTCTGTAGGTAGCACCATGTGGCACACAAAATACCAAACTAAGCACTTGGTTTCTTACCTAACCATACAAATTACCAAGTTATCCCTTCTGATGGATAAGTATTTTTTTAGTTTGTATAATAATTGATGTATCCACTACGTCGTGGTTTTGCTTACATCACAATTGAATTTTGAATGTGACCTCCGTCAAGTTTTGCTTTGCCAACAATGTTGTTAATTGTTATATATACGTAAATTACATTACTATTGCTGCATGACATCTCCTAAATCAAACATTCCCACACACAGTGGTCACTTTACAAACTTTGCCATATATTTTTGCCATAAAGAAACACTTTTGTGACCAGAATTTCTACAAAATATTTGACGGAATGTCCGAACCCACTACATATTTGTTGATGACTTGACGGAGGTTTTTCTAGGCAACAGGTCACATGATGGAGACGTTATCTGTAGCATGTTCCGCCAGTAATGCCAGAGTGTTGACAGTGGTTGTTATGCTTCAGGTGGCGTGCCTAACCTCGACGGCATGACATTTGGTCAGCATGAGAAGATGCTGGAAGGTTGTGTCAGCAACCTGCACATCCAGGGCAAGGACCCCTTGACCTCACCGCTGACGCTGTCGGGGTATGTCGTGGCGCCCTGACACCCCTCTTTGCTGCAGCCGCCCAGTTGATTCAGTGTTTTTGTTTCTTTATGTTTTGGGGCTAATGTTGGAGACAGTTTGTTTCTTAAACAAAATGTATTATTTTGTCAGCTTTATTAGTTTTATTAACAGAAATGTAACCGATTAAGTAGAGTCCACATTTCGTTCACTTAAATCGTCACAGTGTGCCAAAAAGGGCTTACACACTGGACCCCCCAAATAAACGTCATCCATTTGGCCTTTTCATATCTACATTGGTCTCTGTGTCGTTTCTTGCATAAATGATGGTATGCACATCAGGCACAGCCGATTTGCATACGGGACTTTGTGCAAGATAACAACACAGAGGCTGCTGATTGGCTAATTTATCCGGCAGATCCCTCCAATCAGCGCGCACAGGGCCGCGACCCTGTGCCGTTTTCGGTCTAATCCGCACTCCATCTTGCGAAAGCATACATGACCAGACGTTTGCCAATTTCGACCCACCCTCCTCCCAACTCTCTGTCCACATACTATGTATAGTTTGCTTGTACATCGTTAGTGGAAAGCGGTTGTATGTCCCGATGCTTTCCTCAATTTTATAGATGAATGTGAGCATAGGGTTTGCACCGGAGGTGTTCACGGGGTTTTACTGCAAGGGACCGCATGCTTCTTTCCACTTTCGATTTAGGATCGACATATTATATTTATCAGGGTGAAGTGCCTGTCTTAGTTAGGTTGCAAGTATGATTACGCACAGTTAATGTTATTATAGTAGAGAGCAAACTATTCGGTTGAGTTTTGCGTCCCTCCCATCCCACCCACTTCTATAGAGTTTAGCATTAATAACACATGTGCATCATTAGTGGAAGAGGGGTCGTCAGCATATCTCAATGCTTTCCCCATTTTCTTAGTTCAGGTGGACAATGTGTTCACGGGGTTTTGATGCGGAGACAGCTCGCTTCTCTTCCACTGATGATTTTAGTTAGGTAGGACAGGCATAATCGACCCCACTTTTAAGGTTTAGCCTCAGTTATATATAGTGTAATGCGTCAGCGGGTAGTGTTGGTTTTAGATTTGGTGTGGCTGACTGGTGTGCTTGGCTAGTATTATACTGTGCAGTAGGTCTATGGTGATTTTAGCAGTAATGACATTGTTTGATATATGATATCATGTATACCAATACTGCTTGTTTTATGTGCCGAAATGTGGGCTCGGTCAACCTGAGGTACAGGAGACTAGCATGGGCTCAGTCACAGGCCTGGCCTTGGGATGTCGAGCCCACATTTCTCTCTTATCACGTTAATAAATAAACGTCATTCATTTGGCCTTTTTTCATCACTATATTGGACTCTGTGTTGTTGCTTGCATAAAGTACTTATTGTGCACAAATGCCAAATACTTATTGAATATTTTTCCACACAGAAACGAGTTGTGGGGGAAAGAAATCTGGTGATGTGTTTCATTAAAATGTGCAACATTTCACATGTCCCATGCCTGCTTTTGTAGTTTTGTAGAGTTAGATGAACCATGTGTGGTTTAATGATATCTATGTTAAAAATACAGCATTGTTGCATTATATTTTATATGCCAGTATGTTATAATGAAAATCTCAAAAGCACACGGTAAAGAAACGTTAGGTTTTCTTAGTAAATTATTTAAAGATTCATCGACATGCTTGTCTAGCTGTGGATAACTGACCTGGTGAAAACTGGAATGCTCATTGGTTCCAAAATGAACACAGTTTATGGTGTGTAGATCTATATTTAGCTGTGTAATGTTGGCTTTTTGTTGTAAATGGCTGAAGTTATTGAATGGAATAAGTGTGTGTGCACAACCAGTAGTGTGGTTATAAAAACACCAGCAAGAATCGAACCTGCCACACACAACACTGAAACAATATTGTCATAAACAAATACAGTTCAACAGTTTTTAAACAAACAAATGACGTAGTATGTCTGCATTTACTACGCAATACTTTAACAGCAATCAGTCACAAATATATTGTTTACATTGTTGGAAAAGTCATATGGTACATACACACATATGTGAAATTTGATAAATGCGTGTTAATGTTTCACAAAAGAGATAATATCGTATGTTTGTATCATTTGACAGAAAAATAATAGAATATATACTTGTTACGAAACTATCTGAACAAACATATCAACCCACTTTTTCAGTGTTAGGCTCCCAACTATTTACATTCTCGCTTGTTATATTAAGCCGCCAACCTGCTCCTGTAAAAGAAAACCAAATTAGCATTATATATTGGAATAATTAAATTTTACAGCTCAAATAATAACTAATTCAAACATATTCCATACAACAAACTTGTGAATGTAAAGTACAGTTGGATGCTCTTCCGAAAATCAAATTTAGATACGTGTACATTATGTAAGGGGCCATGTAACAAAATATGGAGGAAGGTCTGTGGGCAAGCGTAACAAAGCGCTACATGAGTGTGGGGTTCTCTGCACCAGTCTTTCGTAATGAATGAATGAATGAATGAATTTATTTCAACATATTTACATCACTTAGTTATACAGTGCATATATAATTAAATACAATCTGTTGAAAAAAGGGTAAAAAGAAGTGCAATACTTATAATGTTTACCCTTTTAATAGCTTTTTAACATCATAATATATTTAGAACGAGAGTGCAAGAACAAAATTTCAAAGTGCAACAACACCATTGTATAATCATATTAGTTTAAAATAAAAAATATAAAAAATAAAAGAAAAACCAACTAAACTACTGGAACATTTCTTGAACAACACTATGCAATGTTTGCATTCAGTTGAATGGTCATTTAATTTGTCTTATTGATGTTACGTAATCTGCAAGAATTGGTTACGACTCTAACACATAGCTATTCAATATTTTATCTGTGTACTGCTTTTTAAACTGGTGAACATTTCTACAGCTAATCAATGAACTGTCCAGGGAATTCCAAAGTTTTACTCCTTTAACAGAAATACACATACTCTTCAGACTGGTACGTGCATAGTTTTGTGTAAACTTACATTGATGTCTGGTTGAATAAACTGATTCATATATTCTGAACAACTGTTGTACATTCATTGGTAACAAATAGTAAAATGCCTTAAACATTATTACAACAGTTTTTAATTTGATTAAGTCTGGTACTTTAAGAATATGCAGATTGTAAAATAGTATATTTGTATGATCAAGTCTCTTGGCACCACTAAGTAATCTTACAACCCTTTTCTGTAATAAAACTAAACATTGAACATTTGTAACATATGTGTTACCCCATACTTCTGCACAATACATAACATAAGGCATGAAAAGAGAATAGTACAAAATATACATACCACGCTTATTAATCAAGAAACTGGCTCTGTACATAATAGCACAACTCTTTGACAGTTTAGATCGTACTGAAAAAATATGATTTTTCCAGTTTAACTTGTAATGAATCGTAATATTTTTAAAGTTTTTTCCAACAGCATTTCAATAGAAAACCAGCTACATACACTAAAAATGTTAAAACACCAGATAAATCTCAAGAGCATTCCAACAGAAAACCACCTCTACTATTATATCAACATTTAGAAGCACAGCAAAAAATGACGCAAACTCATATGTGCAATCCAGTACATGAATTATGTTGAATTGAAATGACTTGACGAGCGTGATATGGGCATTCACAGCAATCCCCCATTTTAGAAACTGTATTGGTGTTTTGACCCCAATAATCCCTTTGGGCAACACAATGAATCCTTGGGAGGAAATTTAGTGTGGGGATAGACACGTCACCAAAAGTGTGTTTGGTATGTGACGAGTATATATGTAAAACACTAGTAGATGCACTTGTAGTTGGTTAAGTCCACAAAATGACGCTTGTTGTCATCGCCCTATTCTGGGTGACCCTGTCAAAAACGAATTAATATCTACATCCACACATATCATATAGTTACAGTTGAACCTCGATTTACGGTCACCTCATTAATACTCCCACATTACAATTAAGGTCACCCTAGGACATTAGTTCCATATGTAATGTAAAGTATAGGAAATTAGTCCCACTAATATGGTCACCTCGCTACACAGGTTATTTTTATGCAGTCCCAATTTTGACCGTAATAGTGGAGTTCCATATATAAGTCACCCATACGCCGTATATATATATATATACGGCGTATGGGGGACTTTTATGCATATTTCACTGCATACAGGAGACTGATGTTTTAAGGAGACCGGCTCGATCCGGTCTCCTTAAAGTTTTGATATATTATTGCGCTGATATATTATTGCGCAACTAAAGCATTTTATGTTACGAGTATCCTTGTTAGAAGTGCTCAATGTTGAAACAAATATGTCAGAAAAATTAATAAAGCCAAGTCGATGATGGAGATAATCTGACGTACTTTCGATCACATGGATGAAAAGTCTTTTTTTACTTTTTACAACTTGTAAGTCTCTCGTCAGCCCACACATTGAATATGCTAATCAGGTATGGGGTCCTTTCTTAATGACACATACTACACTTCTTGAAAATGTTCAGCACGGTGCAATCAAATCAATTCCTGGTTTCAAAAACCTTAAATACAAAGAACGTTTACAGAGACTGAAATTACCAACTCTATCATACCGTCGCCTCAGATGAGATATGAATGAAATGTATAAGATACTAATAGGGAAATATGACCCAGTAGCATTATGTAATTTTTGTTACATTGAGAGATAGCAAAGTACATACGAGAGGGCACCACCTAAAATATTTAAAGAAAGATGCCGATTAAATATTAGAAATAACTAATTTATATACCGACGCACAGATTTATGAAACAGTTTCCCACAGTCTGTGGTTGATACTTCGCCGATGTAGTCGTTTGACACAAAAATAGATCAGTTATGGCAAAACCACCTTATGAAAACTGAATACACTGCCCCACTCCTATCTTGGATTGTGCCAGACTCAGACGCATGCGCACAGTCCGAGCAGATGTCAAAAGCGAGAGCTGGCATGTAAGATGCAGAGGCAGTAATGCCCACTGAAGCCAGAAGAGGACCACTAAAATAAGCATGATGCTAAGACAACCAGCTGTGCTCTGGACCCCATTCCAACCAAATTAGTCAAAGAGTATATTGAGGAATTTGTGCCACTCCTTGCGCACTTCATCAATTGCTCTATTGCTGCTGGGGAATTGCCACATGAATGGAAGACTGCACTTGTAGTGCCGCTGCTTAAAAAAGCAGGACTGGATCCTATTCCAAAAAACTATCGCCTTGTATCGAATCTGCAGTATATCTCTAAGTTAACAGAACGGGCTGTTGTAGACTAACTTTGCTTTCACTTACAATGTGGATTTCCTTTGCCACCTTGTCAGTCTACTGAAACTGCACTTGTTAAGGTCCACTCTGACATTCTTTTATTTAAACATGGACCAACAGAAGGCCACACAACTAGTTTTAATTAATGTGTCGTCGGCTTTTGATACTGTGGATCATGAGATTTTGTTGAATATTATGAATTGTTCTTTTGGTGTATCATGCACAGCTCTAAATTGTTTTTCATCATATCTTCAGTCAAGGTCGCAACGAATTATTATGGATGGTACGGTGTCTGACCAGTTTAAACTTGATCAGGGAGTACCGCCAGGATCATACCTCGGTCCTGTGGAATTCACAGAGTATTCTAGCCCTGTTTTTCATATCATTGATCAGCACGGTAAGCTGGGGCATGTGTATGCTGATGACCATCAGGTGTACTGTGGTTTTAACCGCGATTCTATGCACAGCAATCGCGAGTCTATGGAATGGTGTATTAATTACATCAATAGTTGGATGCAAAGCATGAAATGAAAAATGGGACAAGAGGCCCTGAAGTCCTTTGGACTAATACGTCGATATGTGACCCCGGCTGACCAAATGAGTGATAAGTCGGAAAAATTATAACATTGTTAAAATTGAAGTGAAAATGAAGAAACGGCTGTTGAAGTTTTATATTATATATGCAAATGGATTGCATGGAAACAGCACACAGTATGTAAGTTATGTTGCAATGATACACTGGAAGTACAAATGTGCTGCTACAAAGACTTAGCAAGTTATGACAGATTATGTCTTTATATGTAAAACTAAGAGGACAGATTATTATTAGAGAGCAAAAGTTAGACTAAAGAAAGATGTCCTCTCATGTGATGTAGAGGTATAGCAAGGCGAAAACTTGTCTCCTTTGTTATTTGCTATTTAGCTGAATTTTGAACACTGTTAGTCAAAATTATAACGGACTTGACATGGAAGCAGGTGAAATTTACAACAACCTTAGTGATGATGATGTAGACATTTTCTTGAAAATGTATGTTCTACTATATGCTGATGACACTAGAATGATTCAATCAAATACAGATTTCTTGTGTATAGCGGAACTATGTCAACTCTTCTAATGGTTACATTTGGTTGTTTCAGATGTTTCACTCCATAGTTGTCCAGAATATTATAGTGCCAGCACCCCGGCTGACCAAATGAGTGATGAGTCGGAAAAATTGTAACATTGTTTTCTTACATCCTTGTAAAGGTTTGGTAGGGTGCTTTACACGGTTTCAAAAAATATGACTGCTAAAAAAGTTGGCAAAGTTATGGAGCATTGAACATGGTAGGGATCAAAAAGTGAAAATGAAGAAAACGGCTGTTGAAGTTTTACATTATATATACAAATGGATTGCATGGAAATATTACATGCACAACATTCAAATGTGGCACACAGTATGTAATATGTATGTTATGTTGCAATGATACACTGGAAGTACAAATGTGCTGCTACAAAGACTTATCAAGTTATGCCAGATTATGTCTTCATGTGTAAAACTTAGAGGACAGTTTATTTGAGAGGAAAAGGTAGACTCACTGTTTGACACAGTTTAAAACCTACAGGCAACTGTCCAGTTTAACAAGGGTCTAGTGGCTTAATGCTGTCTGTTGACACAAGCTACTGCCAGTGACCAATTACACATTAGTCACAGTTTCCATCAAACAATAGCAGGCAGAGAATCTTAGCTCCGCAGCTGGGTGAAATACACAACCAGATCCACCACCGATTCATGGTCAAGTAGATTAGCTCAATGTACCAACTAAGAGAATACACAACACTGTGAGTGACAGTGTCCAGAGTTAGGCCTAAGCAGTGTCCTCATTGCTGAATAGATCAATTAAACCTGCCAAGTGGGTGACATTCTGCATGAGTGTTCATTAATCCTTAGTGATTGTTCAGAACACCAGACTGACCACATACCTAATCAAAGCGAATGTAATAGGTGAAGAACAGACAGTGTTCAAATAGGGGTATTGGTTGAATTGTATTTGTCTTGACGCAAAAGGCTTTATTGTGCCTTCATCGATTATAAGAAAGCATTTGATTTAGTAGACCGGTCCTCCCTGTGGTGTAAGATAATTTCATGCGGTATTAATGGTATTGTGTTGAAAGTTGTATACAACATATACAAAAATGCTAAATCATGTATAAATCAGGGCCAGGCTGTGTCAGCCTTCTTCTCATGTGATGTATAGCAAGTATGGCAAGGAGAAAACTTGTGTCCTTTGTTATTTGCTATTTACCTGAATAATTTTGAACACGGTTAGTCACAATTATAACGGACTTGACATGGCAGCTGGTTAAATTTACAACAACCTTAGTGATGATGATGTAGAAAATGTGTTCTACTATATGCTGATGACACTAGAATGATTCAATCAAATACATATTTCTTGCTTGTGTATAGCGGAACTATGTCAACTCTTCTAATGGTTGACATTGGGTTGTTTCATTTCAACTATAGAGCTGAGTGAACTGTAGCAACATAGAGTGAAAGAACTTGCTCAATGTTCGATGCGACAGCAAAGGACTCGAAACCGGGTTCTTTCGATTGAGATTTCATTTAAACAGGTCTGCCAGAGAGAAAGTGTAAAGTGCTTTGAGCAGTCCTAAGGGCTGGATACTGCGCTATATAAGAACTTACCTTTACATTTTACTGATGGTCTCCCTCTTCTCCTTCCACCACTCTCTTCTCAATTAAACATTGTGAAGTGACGTAAAACGCAGAGTGACTTACCTATTTCACACCTGTCACCAGCCCTTCCAACTGGACAGGTACACCTTCTCTCCACATGCACCTGAAGCATACATAGGGTGAGTAACAAACTGCACCACTGTCATTTATAAAGACAATAATTTATTTCTGTTAAGTTCATTTGCTATGTATTTCAGATTATCTAAACAATAAATGAAACATCTAATGTTGTCTTTACAGATGTGTGTTTACATTCTGTATCCTATCCAAATGTTTTGACCAATGTTGTATTTTATGCACCTAAACATGGTATTTATTTATATCAAGAAATAAATATTAATATTATTGGAACAGTGTAGAATATATATATATATGAATATATATATATATATATAAGAAAGTATTCCATGGAACACATTATCTGCTGGTTGTGTAAATGCTGGCTGTGTGAACAGGTTTCCATATAAAACTGACAAACATCTCAGAAGGGTAAGTTACACATAGAAATTAAAATGTTGGATTCTCGGTAAGTTATAGGTTTCCTAGTTCAGTTGCCATGTGATGTTTCTCCTCTATCTTGTTAAATTTTGTAGATACTCACTGTTGCATGTATTGTCAGTCATCCATCAGGACAAAATCACAGTTGCACTTGGAGCAGAGCATGGCGCCTTCACTCGCACTGCACTCGAGACAGTTGGATGGACACGAGGCACACTGACCACCATTGCGCTTGTAGTAGGGACAACACATGTCACAAACCATCACACCACTGCTAACATCTGAGCACGTTTCGTAGTGGGATGGACATGCTGCAAGACACAAGTCACGACGTCATGACCAGATAAAATACTACAGCAAATAGACTTCATTTGTTTATATAACTTGGCCGTATCTAGTGAACAGTGGGACAACTGTGCTTTCAGAGATGACACTCTGTTGAATTCACATATTATTTATTAATATCTTTATTTACGTGTTAGCTTTTATTTATCTATTATATTGGGTCGCAACACAGTCTAAACTTTATGATATTTGTCAATGTTTTTCTATTTATCTGCATGTGTGCATGTATGCATGCCTGTGTGTAGTATTAATATGAGAACGCATTTGTAGTGTCTTAACTACAATCATACCTACACAAATAAGCTTTTATATAGTTGATTTATACAGCTTTATAGAAGATGTCTGCGAGGCAGTGTCGTGTCTAAGATGACAATATTCTCTTTGTTCTTTTTGTTCTTTCTCTTGTTAGTGATACTAAGCCAGCTTGACATTGAAATTACCAAGTCGCTAAATAGACTAAGGAATGTATGTGTGTGTTATTACACATTTCATGACTATATATTATGCAGGGTTTGCAGTTTCTTCCGAATGGCGGTTTTTTCCATATTTCTTCTGTTCTGGAAGAAATTATTTCTTCCAGTTTCTTCCAGAAGAAAATGTATGTAACTAAAAATATATTTATAAATAATTTTAAGCTAGTGATGTTGATATAAAATATGGTTTTTAACATGGTAACTCCATCGCACAAAATAAATAAGACTTCTGATTTCAGGCATATGTAGGTATTTATGTACTAAGATTTTCACTTGTGTTGCAGTACATCTCAGTGCAGGTAGAATACATTTCTTTATAATAAGTGGGTTTAATGTGTTACTTATGGCTTCTTACTTCAGGCAGTTAGGTTTGTCTTGCTGTTCCCACATAGTAGAATACTAAATGGCTTCACGTCCACCACGCCTGAGAGCCACCTAGTTCAGTTAGATACATCTTACTCACTGGTTTAGTAGTGCAAATGTAAATACTAAGTCAAAGCAGAGTTGCTATGCTAAGCAGATGATGACTGAGATATTCTAAACATACCTTTCAGTTTATATTTTATCCCAATGATGACATGTGATTAACACAAATACACAACATAAAACTAAGACATAGTGAACATTTATTGATGGGCCTAGTTTCAATAGATATTGAATGGATAAAATTTGTTATTGTGGCATACACCACATGGCTTATGGTGGGTGGTTAATGGGAAGCATGCTGGATTTTGGTTTTAGGTGACTAATAACACAATTAATGAGGAAAAACATCAATACGAACACAAATGCATACATTTTTATGTTATCCTAATATTATAATCATGAAATGTATTATATTTATACATTGAATAAAATCAACACAAAAATATATATCACAATAGTTTCCATTGTTTAACCATATCTTCCACTTTCTTCTGGATTTTTCTGGAAGAAAGTGGAAGAAACCCCTTTCTTCCAATTTCTTCCAGGCATCCCGGAAGAAATAGGTTTCTTCCGAAAGATCTCAAACCCTGATATAACGACAGGCCAAAATGAAGCCCACTCTGAGAAACGAGAGAAGTACATACCAACGAAGCCCTCCCTGAAGCCTGTCGACTGTGCGATGTGGCTGAAGTCTGGATGTCCTCCTACGTACATGTCTGAGACGAGGTCGAGACCCTGGTAATTGCTCTGGGAGCGGCCGTTGAACTCACAGCTCAAGATAACTTTGATCAGTTATTACAGTTATTCTTGCTAGTGTTTGCTATGCAGATTAACACAATTTTACCCAGGATACTTTGCGTACAGCCAAAATGAACACGTCAATGATGCCCTCACCACTACAGGTCATTCAGTGCTATTTTCCCTCATTTTTTTTTTTCCTTCCCACAGCCACAAAACCTTGTTGTTATGACCACATTTTAAGCAGTCTTCCAATGTTTTATTGAACAAACAATTTTTTTATTAAGCATATAAATATGTCATATTGTTTATTAATTATCGGATGATCCGACAGACACTTACAGGTTATCAAGGGTCGTTCTTGAATAAATGATTCTGTGGTAAGTGTTGAAAGGATGCTTTAAGCCAGCGGTTTTTAACCTTTTCATCCTGTCCATACATCATCCCTCTCTCACCCATACATCACACTGAAGAGACACCTGTCTCTGTGCACTCACCGTCCCTGAGATCTCTCTTCAGGCGGATGCTATGCCATGTATCGAGGGCAAGAGGTTCACTCCTGATGTTAGCCAGACCAGACCCAATGTCAAATTTGAACTATGCGCGACTGTCTTTCATTCCAAAGGCTAGCAAGTCTCCCCGGCCACGGTCTGCATCTCTGTTGTACAGGATCAACACTGGATACAAACACTCACGATCATCCATGGATATATATATACTCAGTATGAACCATGGATACAGGCATTCAGGATCAACCGTGCATGCAAGCACTCAGTTCTCAGGATCAACCCTGGATTCACACACTCAGGATTGATCTTCGATACAGGCACTCAGGATCAACCTTGGATATACACACTCAGGATCAACTATGGATACAGGCATTCAGGATAAAATTCAGATACAAACACTCACTTATCTAACATCAACACCATCATACAAGCACTCTGTTCTCTGACATGACACACCAACAATATCATACAAGCACTCTGTTCTCTGACACGACACTCCAACAACATCATAAAAGCACTCTGTTCTCTGACACGACACTCCAACAACATCATACAAGCACTCTGTTCTCTGACACGACACTCCAACAACATCATACAAGCACTCTGTTCTCTGACACGACACTCCAACATCATCATACAAGCACTCTGTTCTTTGACACGACACACCAACAACATCATACAAGCACTCTGTTCTCTGACACCAACAACATCATACAGGCACTCTGTTCTCTGACACGACACTCCAACAACATCATACAAGCACTCTGTTCTCTGACACGACACAAACCAACAACATCGTACAAGCACTCTGTTCTCTGACATGACACACCAACAACATCATACAAGCACTCTGTTCTCTGACACGACACACACCAACACCATCATACAGGCACTCTGTTCTCTGACACGACACTCCAACAACATCATACAAGCACTCTGTTCTCTGACACGACACACACCAACACCATCATACAAGCACTCTGTTCTCTGACACCAACAACATCATACAAGCACTCTGTTCTCTGACACGACACACACCAACACCATCATACAAGCACTCTGTTCTCTGACACGACACACCAACAACATCATACAGGCACTCTGTTCTCTGACACGACACACCAACAACATCATACAAGCACTCTGTTCTCTGACACGACACTCCAACAACATCATACAAGCACTTTGTTCTCTGACACGACACACACCAACATCATCATACAAGCACTCTGTTCTCTGACACCAACAACATCATACAAGCACTCTGTTCTCTGACACGACACACCAACAACATCATACAAGCACTCTGTTCTCTGAAACGACACACCAACAATATCATACAAGCACTTTCTTCTCTGACACCAACAACATCATACAACCACTCTGTTCTCTGACACCAACACCGTCATACAAGCACTCTGTTCTCTGACACGACACACCAACAACATCATATAAGCACTCTGTTCTCTGACACGACATTCCAACAACATCATACAAGCACTCTGTTCTCTGACACCAACAACATCATACAAGCACTCTGTTCTCTGACACGACACACCAACAACATCATACAAGCACTCTGTTCTCTGACACGACACACACCAACAACATCATACAGGCATTATGTTCTCTGACACGACACACCAACAACATCATACAAGCAGTCTGTTCTCTGACACGACACACAAACAATATCATACAAGCACTCTGTTCTCTGACACGTCACACCAACATCATACAAGCACTCTGTTCTCTGACACGACACACACCAACAACATCATACAGGCACTCTGTTCTCTGACACGACACACACCAACAACATCATACAGGCATTATGTTCTCTGACACGACACACCAACACCATACAGGCACTCTGTTCTCTGACACAACATTTCAACAATATCATACAAAATCTTATTTATATGTTCTAACAACAATGCATCTCTCCTGACAACTTCTAAAAATAGAATTTTGAAGTATTTTACAGAGTTCACATTTAAAATGTACTTACTCAGTGTGACATCAGCGTACAAGACACATTCAAAGTATCCCGCAAACCCATGCAGAAGTACACTTTCCTGTACATTGAATCATAGCACTCTATAATGGTTGTTGTCTGATGTTGCATCTACAAATAAACATATCCAGCTATTGACAAAGAGCAAAGAATTCAGAACACAAATATAATGTTATGAATTTTGTGACAGAATCAAATTGATGCTATGGTCTGATTTATATAAAGACTAACAAGATTAAGTTCTTATACAACAAGTTTGTGAATAATTTTGGACATTCATTCATAAAACAAATTCCAGACATTATGTGGAGACGCTGTATTTACTCCATAACCAGCTGTTTTGTGGATAGTTCCTGTTGATAACATTTGTGCTGTATCTTAGGCCCATAAACAATGAAGAGATACAAAAACACAACCTGCCTGTTTATTGTTGTTTGAAAAAAAATGTGGTTGTGGTGGGTAACGTAAGTTACAGTGTCCACCATTTCAGGTCCAGAGTGCCTCACTCCTGCAACTGGTTGTAATGTTTGGCCACTGTCTCTGTCAGATCCGCAGTCTGCGACAACAACAGAGTACATCTGATCTAGTACCATCCACTTTAGGGATTACCTCAGAACATTGATGTCAAACAAAATTACATTCATCTGGCCTTAGCCCCCCAGCCCCCAAAACAAGAGTGTGTAAACAATGACATGATCATATGATGATATCAATACATCAACAGTATCGGTCCGAAGCATAAAATATCAGTGTCCAATGCTGAAACTGCCTCTGACCCTCCTCCACAAACGAAAGTAATTTTGTGTGATATCGGACTATAAATATTAATATTATTGGAACTGTGTAGAATATATATATATATATAAGAAAGTATGCAATCTCAGAGGATATAAATTAATGGAACACATTATCTGCTGGTTGTGTAAATGCTGGCTGTGTGAACACGTTTCCATATAAAACTGAGAAATATCTCAGAAGGGTAAGTTACACATAGAAATAAAAATGTTGGATTCTCTGTAAGTTATAGGTTTCCTAGTTCAGTTGCCATGTGATGTTTTTGCTCTATCTTGTTAAACTTTGTAGATACTCACTGTTGCATGTATTGTCTGTCATCCATCAGGACAAAATCACAGTTGCACTTGGAGCAGAGCATGGCACCTTCACTTGCACTGCCAACATCTGAGCACGTTTCGCTGTTGGACGGACATGCTGAAAGACACAAGTCATGACGTCATCACCAGGTAAAATACTACTGCAAATAGACTTCATTTGTTTATATAACTTGGCCATATCTAGTGAACAATAGGACAACAGTGCTTTCTGAGATGACACTCTGTTGACTTCACATATTATTTATTAATATCTTTATTTACGTGTTAGCTTTTATTTTTCTATTACATTGGGTTGCGACACATTCTAAACTTTATGTGCATGAGTGCGTGTGTGTGTGCATGTATCGCTTGTCTGCTGTTTATATTTGGTTCACGATTCCACTGTGAAAAGTGCTTTGTTAACTATAACCATAACACAATGGCTTGAAATACCGACTACTTTAACAAAGTGAATTGACTGGGCAAAAACACACATTTCTAACAATTGCAGTGCATGCTGCAAGAATGTGGTAGAACATGTCAAAAGTGTCCCTTCCTGAATAAAAGAACAGCTGGTGTGACTAACCCTGGCATTTCTTGCCCACCTTCAGGCCATATCTTGAATCACATCTGTCAGCATTGCATTCTGCAGCTTCATCAGCATTCACTGTACAACTCTGGCAGTGGTCAGGGCAAGCTGGAAAAAGATGACACATTTACTCAGAGAAATAACAGCAGTTCCATTAGTAAGATGCATTTACAGATTGCATATTTTAAATAGGGAGGATCTTTAAGGCAAACCAGGCAGGATATAATTTCTCATGGACTAGTAAGTATGCCGTCCTATAGAGGATAACAATAAACAATTAACATTTTTAATCATGAATTTAAATAAATAAATATTATTATTATTATTACTTAGGATGCGAAGCATCCAGGCAGTGATCACTCTCAGTGCCAGCACCTAAAGGTCAGCATACCAATAGTGTTCTGAACAAGGTTGACTAGTTGAACAAGGCCTCGTATGACATTCTTGCAACCACAACATATACACAGACAAGTAAATTAATAGAATACTGCTGTGTGGTGCACAACTAGACTCTAGAATACAGACCTGGGAAACATTTCTCTCCGACAAGTTCGCAGTGAGTGCCAGAGAAGCCCTTGTTACAGATGCACTGGAAGCCGAATTCAGTCGCCACAGTTCAACAGCTACCGTTGCTCCCACAGAGGTTACTGACACACACAGTGCAGTTGGACACACCCACCATATCCATGGCATCACCCCCAAGGTCCACAGGCACCCCACTGATCGCAATCTTATTGATGCACCCTGCAGACAGACATAGAGCAAGACTCACTCGTAGCACAGGTGACAGTGAGAATAATCATCCAAGAAAAATATTTTCAAACTTTATTCTTAACAAGTTATTGTGTTAACATTTCTTGTCAGTTATTCGTATGTTGGAATGATGAACTCTCGATAATGCAATGGCTTTCTTGTCCACCCTCCTTTTGGGGTCTTGTTCTGGCTGGCCCACCCTCCTCTTGGGATCTTGTTATGGTTGGCCCAGCCTCCATCAAACACATACATCATATCAAGGTACAGTAAATGCATGTCGACAATGAAATTTTATTTAATGAATTAGGTGGCTGTCAGGCCTGGTGAAATATAATTTCGTTGTCAACATGACTTAGTAATACTAAGTCACAATTTCAGGTCCAGAGTGTCTCACTCCTGCAACTGGTTGTAATGTTTGGCCACTGTCTCTGTCAGATCCGCAGCCTGCGACAACAACAGAGTACATCTGATCTAGTACCATCCACTTTAGGGATTATCTCAGAACATTGGTGTTTGATGTCAAAAGAAATTACATTCATCTGGCTTTAGCCCCCCAGCCCCAAGACAAGAGTTTGTAAACAATGACATGATCATATGATGATATCAATACATCAACAGTATCGGTCCGAAGCATAAAATATCAGTGTCCAATGCTGAAACTGTCTCTGACCCTCCTCCACAATTGAAAGTAATTTTGTCTGATATCGGACATCGACGTTCTGAGATGATCCCTTAGGTCAAGAATAAGTTCTTTGAAACATAAATTTGTTAAGTACAATTTTAAGTACATGTACATTCCAGTCAAAATGATCAAACAATATTATTCCGGTTACAAAATATTTAGCATGGATTTAGACCAGAACTTATGGAGACTTGGACTACTACCATTGACTCGGGCGGATGTGTAGACACAATATATTTTGACTTTGCGAAAGCCTTCGATACGGTGCCACACAACACTAGCAAAAAAACTAACTGCGTATGGCATCCAAAGAGAGGTGGCAGCGTGGATCGAAGCTTTCATAACGGGACAAAGACAAAGGGTTGTGGTAAATGGGAAGGTATCAGAATGTGTAGAGGTCACACGTGCCATACCTCAGGGAAGTGTCCTTGGCCCCATTCTATTCATTCTGTTCATCAACGATCTACTAGATGGCATAAACAGTGGACTCAAGATCTTAGCCGATGATACAAAAATATATCAAGATGTAAGGTGTGAAATGGACAAAAAGCTGAAAACATCCTCTCCTTCAAAACAAAACTTGACAAAGAATTGAAGATGGACAGGTTTAAGTTTTAATAAAAGCACAAAATCACAAGACAAGCCACGTTCTCAATACCAAAATACGATGCATAAAGGCGGGTGTACACAAGGCTATTATGCCTTTTAAAAACCTGAAGATCCAGGCAAGTTACTCCAGGCTGCCGAGTCTAGGCAAGTTACACTCACTAGCTCAGTAGCTGAGAAGCGGCAAATATCGCCCATGACGGCCACGTTAAAAAAAGCTGCACAACGAAGAAAAACATGAAAATAACATGCAACATATTCTATTAGATTACAGTTTATTGTATTGTGAAGTTGTCATTGCACTGTCATCGAATAAGTGATGTAAAATGGAAAATAATATCAATTATACATCCCGTAAACGTACCGTTAATTACTACTACAGCCAATCGGATAGTTGTGGTACTATACTTAATAATGAATCCAAAAGGTGGCAGCACTTGTACCATCAATTTACCTGGAATTTTGGTAAAACATAATTGACAAACTAACTATTCAGTTACGAGTAAGCTGTCATAAGCTTATACAAAACTTTATTATACTGATGAAATGATAAAACTAATCTTACATTCAGTAAATTCAGCTGTAAGCATAAGTACCTGGCTCTACAGATCCCATCTTCAAAGAATGTAAATTTCTTAATTAAGCTCCCTTTCACCATAGTAAATCGTAGCAAAATGTGGTATTCACTGTAATAAACCATGGTAAAACGTGATATTCATCATACCAAAATGAAGTAGTTACTATACTAAACCATAGTATTTACTATAGTTAAACAATAAATTTACTTTAGTAAACTGTAGTATTTTTTAGCAGGGCTGGAAGACATCTATATAGACTCCAACAGCTCAAATTTTATTACAAATTGATCAACAAGGTTATACCAGAATACTTCAGTCGTATTTCATACACATATAACTTTGCAATTCACCAATACAACACACCTGGTAAAACAACTTATTTATTCCCAGAGTTAATCATCAATATGCAAAAAATACATCAGACAACATTATAAAAACTGTTAACAATACTCCAAACATAATTCTTGATAACATTTATACACATGGTTTACATGGTTTTTCCACTCATACAAAAAAATACTTTATCAAGAATTATGAATCATGTTGTCATATTTCTAACTGTTACATCTGTCATTCTTAAACTAGACATGACTTTGCATTTGTTTAAACTAATTTATGTATTATACTATACTATAATATACTATACTAAACATACTATGTTTACGCATATATGTATGCTTATAGTTGATCACGTGATAATCATATAATTAATTTACATCAGTGGGGTGGCTCCCATGATAGCGGCATATAATTGTCTTAATGGGAGCCTCCCTGACCTTACAATTAATTTTATTTTGAAGTTTATGTACTTATGATGGTCAAAATAAATACTGTCTGTCTGTTTGTCTGTCTGTCTACATAGTGGTAGATCTTGATGTACGAACATAGTTTTTGTGCAGAAATTGCAAAAGGGCTGAATGCTTTCCAGAAACATCGAGATGATGTTCGATTGAACAGATCTACAAGGGGTAAAACCTAAAACATTTCGAGCAGTCCTAAAGACTCGATACCACGCTATACAAGAACTTGCCTTTCCTTTTTAATGGCACAACTTCCACAGCAGAACAATTAAACACAATCAAGTTCATATTTTATATATTTTAATGAACAATGTCTGTATTCGTTTCGTTTTTTGTATATACTGCTGCATGTGTGTGTGTGTGTGTGTGTGTGTGTGTGTGTGTGTGTGTGTGTGTGTGTGTGTGTGTGTGTGTGTGTGTGTGTGTGTGTGTGTGTGTGTGTGTGTGTGTGTGTGTGTGTGTGTGTGTGTGTGTGTGTGTGTGTGAGTGTGTGTGTGTTGTGTGTGTGTGTGTGTGTGTGGGGGTGTGGGTGTGTGTGTGTGTATATTCACATAATTGGGGAAACATTATGAAACTACTGAGTATGTCGCAGGAGATTCTCTAGAAATCCCACTGGATTTAGTATGAAGGTCTGTATGCAGCTGCCTGTGTGACCTAGTGGACAATGCACCAAAACACAAATATTTTGATCGCACGCTTGAATCCCACATCATGTTATTTTTGCATTTTTATTTATGTAGCCGCTTGAATCCCACATCATGTTATTTTTGCATTTTTATTTGTGGGCCGGTAATTTTTATTTTTAATATTGACTTGATTTAATTGACTTAGAGCTCTTGCCGGATATACAGCGTACAGTTCACACCACATTGTTTATCATCGCCTCCCAGGTAGGGCGGTCAAAGGCGAGCTGTTCGGCCGCCTCAAGGGTGAGGCGCAAATCGTGCTTAACACAGTCGATCCGTCGACGCTAGGACGCCCACGGCGCGTTGCCAGCCGGTGTTTTGTGGGTGGAATTGGTATAATAGAGCGGCAGGGTAGTTTGGTGCCATACGTTGCAGGTGGCCGAACGTCGCTGGGTGATGAGTATTGATGCATGCTTCTGACCGGTACGTTCCATGATCGTGTTATTGCTGATGTAAATGAACCACTTTATGTTCTCGAGGCGTCGGACTCTCCTCATGGCGAAAGCATCGATTTTCTTGGTTTGTTCAGTTGTCAGTTGCCAGGTCTCAGAGGCATATAGAAGGACGGAAATGACGAGAGCATTGAAGATCTTTAGCTTGGTACCCCGCGAGATGGAACGTCTGCGCCACAGAGCTGTTGACAGTCGTTCCAATGCACCCGCTGCTTTGCCGATTCTAACTGCGACCTCGTGGTCGACAGAGCCATTAGCACATATATGACGGAACCCAGGTAAGTCAACTCATTCACAAAGTCGATTATTTCGCCATTGATGGCAGGCTGGTTTCTTTCCGGGCCGCTCCACGGTTGATCAGATATTCCCTCTACGCCAGATTATCAAAAAGCTAAATGAATGTCGTCAAACCGCCTTCATTGCTTTTATTGATTTTAAAGCTGCTTTTGATAGTATCGACCGCAAGAGTCTGACCTGTTCAATCTCACCATTGACCATATCATAGCACAAGTTGAGAGAAATGCCGGTTCTTCTCTCGGCATTATACTTGGAGATACTGTCGTGATAGACCTGGATTATGCAGATGACATTGCCATCTTCTGCACATCGCGTGCTGACCGCGCGTTGTACTCAAATAACTCTGCTGTATATAGCCAGTGTTGGCATTTCCATCAGGTGCAATGGCCAAAACAAAAGCGATGGCAATATGCGCAGACGTCGATTTACTCAACCCCATCACCATCAATGGCGAAATCATCGACTTTGTGGATGAGTTGACTTACCTGGGTTCCGTCATATATGTGCTAATGGCTCTGTCGACCACGAGGTCGTAGTTAGAATCAGCAAAGCAGCGGGTGCATTGGAACGACTGTCAAAAGCTCTGTGGCGCAGACGTTCCATCTCGCGGGGTACCAAGCTAAAGATCTTCAATGCTCTCGTCATTTCCGTCCTTCTATATGCCTCTGAGACCTGGCAACTGACCATTGAACAAGCCAAGAAAATCGATGCTTTCGCCATGAAGAGCCTCCGACGCCTCGATAACATAAAGTGGTTCAATTACATCAGCAATAACACGATCATGGAACGTACCGGTCAGAAGCATGATTCAATACACATCACCCAGCAACACCTTCTATGGTTCGACCACCTGCAACGTATGCGATATACTCAGTAGTTTCATCATGTTTCCCCAATTATGTGAATACACACACACACGCACACGCGCACGCGCACACGCGCACGCGCACGCACACGCGCACGCACACGCGCACGCACACGCGCACACGCACACGCACACGCACACGCACACACACACACACACGCACATACACACATACACACACATATACAGCTGTATATACAAAAAACCGAAAAGAATACAGACAGTGTTAATTAAAATATCTAAAATGTGAATTTGATTGTGTTTAATTGTTCTGCTGTGGAAGTTGTGCCATTAAAAAGAAAAGGTAAGTTCTTGTATAGCGTGGTATCGAGTCTTTAGGACTGCTCGAAATGTTTTAGGTTTTACCCCTTGTAGATCTGTTCAATCGAACATCATCTCGATTTTTCTGGGAAGCATTCAGCCCCGTTGCAATTTCTTCACAAAAACTATGTTCGTACATCAATATCTCTCAATTTCTGAGATTTTTGGTATATTCTGTAATAATTTCATTTAATATTTATTGAATGTTGGTTGAAACATATTATAGAGCAAACAAATCAAAACAAGTCACTAGTTAAAATCAAGTCATGCGTGCAATTCACGAAGATGGTAATTGTATGTAATGGCATAATAAAACGAAAAAACATGTTTGGAAAGGAGTAAATATGAAGTTGTAATCTTACAAATACTAATTTTGGTGGGCATATAATCCGATAGTGTTTTGGGCCGGTTGTCATGTACGACCCCACTAAAAATCTGTAACACAATATATTATGTAACCCTGGCGGAATTGTTTCGTGCAAGCGGTTGCATAGGCTATTGTCATGTCAGCCGCCAGACGCAGGTAGGGTAGCTCGAGCCACACCCAGTCGGAGTTTGCTAGGGATCATGGACGTGTCCACAAAGATATACGTACATTTCTCTCGGCTACATAATTTCGAGTATCAATATACACGGCCTGGTGAGTTATTTTGTCATGTTTACATGTTATAATAGTGATATTATTAGAATAATGCATACCTTGTAAATTGTCTCTTGTAATTGCCCCATTACTGTCACTTCGGGCAAGCCTGCTATAGTATGACGACATAGTGTGTCTTTGAATGTTAAATTGTGTTTACAGACGACTTACATATCTATCAAGCATTTTAACTAATTATTGTGATGCATAGATATGTCGTGTGCATACGTTTGACTTTGGATAACGTGATGGTTACTAGATAAAATAAGTACTTAGCTAAAACAAGTTTCTCCGGCTCGTTGTCTGTACAAGTTCAGATAAGTATCTATAGGGTGGCTGATTAATTACATGCGGTTTAACACGTATAATATTAGAACAGCCGACACAACTTAGTAATGTAGCGTTGGTTGCTTGACTACAGTGTTGCGATTTTGTAGTCGCAACCAGCACGCTGTCTCTGTCTCCCTGTCCATATCTCTCTCTATAAAAATTAGTTCTGTTTTTCTCCCCGTCTCCCCTTCTCTGGCAAACGACAATCGAGCGGCAGGGCCGCGCCGACTCGCCGTACTCCTCGCGCCGAAGAGCGGTCACGCCGGCCTCGTGATAGCGCGCGAAAATGATCGAGGGGCTGCCGACGATCTGCGATTGTAGGAGCCGGTGCAGGTCCTTGTTCGATTCGTTGAAGAGCGTGAAGTGGAGCGACGACGGCAGATCGTTGAACAGGTACAGCAGCGTCAGGCCCGGTACGCTGATGGCGTCCTTGAACATGTCGATGAGGCGCTGTCGATAGAAGGCGAACTGCTTGTCGACGGCCTCCAGGAAAGGCACCACGTCCCTATTGTTATACCACACGAGGTAGTCCCGCAGCGTCGTCATCCCCTCGTCGCGCCATACCCGCGCGCAACCATCGCACTCGGCGGCGGAGATGCCTTCGCGCTTCAGGAGGCTGTAGAAGGCCTCGCGCGGCGGCAGCTGGGTCTCGTCCAGCTTTCGCAGGTCGTCGAGGTACTCGTAGGGAAAGTGCCCCTTCGTCGCCTCGCAGCCGTAGGCCTTCAGAAACCTGGCGTAGCTGACGCCGGGGGCCAGGTAGTTGGTGATGTCCAGGAACTTGAGCGTCGCCGTCGTCAGGCACATGAAGTTGTTCTGACGCTTGATCGTAAACGCCGACGAGATGCTCTGCGCCTCGCTGGTCTTGAACAGGGGCGTCAGATATTTCTTGACGACGTTCAAGTCGTACTTCCCCGAATTGAAGCCGAGGACGGGGAGGCGGCGCAGGTGCTTCCACAGGCGGTCGCCGAGCACCGTGTACGGGCTCTTATCGCGCGCCGCCTCCGCCGCCGTCGCGTGCGCCCGCCATTCGTCGTCGAGAGCGGCGATCGCCTCGAAGGTCGCGTCGAACGACGGCCGCAGAGCCGCGCACGCCGCCTCGCTCATGGCCTCCAGGGCGTCAATCAGGCGCTTCGCGAGATTGCCCGAATCACCGGACATGACGAAGCAGCGCGCCGTCTCGTGCCCGGGGACGTTCGAGGCGACGCTCACGCTGAGTAGCTCGTGTCGCGCAATCCACCGGCATTTGGCGGTGTCCGCCGGCAGGTCGCGATCGTCGAAGTAGCACTCGAAGTCGTACGTTGCCCTGTACGGGTAGTAGCGCAGGCGTTCGTTCACGTAGACGCCCTCGTCCTCCAGCTGTTAAAACACGGACGGCGTCGGATGGTAGACGCCGCCGGGAAAGACGTGGCGAACGCCGCCCTCGTACGTCGCCTCGTGACGCCGCAGCCGATAGGCGGTGTGCCACAGCGAATCGCCGCACTTGCCACATCGGTACGAACGACAGAACAGCGACACGTCGGCTATGAAGGAATAGTGTGTCTCGAACAGATTGACGCTCATGGTAGTCGGGTAGCGGTGGAGGGAGCGGCGGACCACTTCGGCGGCGGTGCCCTCCGCCGTCAGTCGATAGTCACATTCGTTTCGAAGGCCGCCTCCACCCGGTCGAGTTCGTTCAGCGGGACGCCGGCGAACGCGTAGTAGGGTTGGCCGCCGGCGCCGTAGTCGGCGTAGAGCCTTAAGGCCGCGGTCGTCAAATCGGCTGCGCGGAAGTCGGCGCCCCGATGCAGCGCCAGACAGCGGAAGAGGCACAGTGTGTCGGCGTACGGTTGGCCGTGGCAATCGTTCACTAGGCTGATGAGCCCCGCGTTGCGGCGCAGATAGTCGGGGAGGCGCTGCTGGCGCGCGCACCCGATAGGATGGCTGATGATGGCGTTGAGGAAGTGCGTAACGTTCGTTACCAACTCGACGATCCACCCCGAGTCGGGTCGCTGCGCGATCACGTACTGCAGAACGTCGGGCTGCCGGGCGGCGTCGAGGAAACGTTCGAACGACGCGGCGTCGGAAACGAGGACGGGCGACTCGAGATAGCGTCCGCAACAGTTACACGAAGAATGATAGTAACGGAGTCGGCCCGTCTCCCTGTGCCGAAGGATAAACCCGTACGATAAGTTTATTTTAAAGGCCCGAGTCTGCGCCTCGAACATCAGTCGTAGTTGGGCTTCGTGCGCGGCCGTGTCCAAACGGCCGGACAGGTGGCAGCCGTCCGTGGCCGATAGGTGGCAGCGCTGCCGACGATTTCGCCGTCCGTGGACCGAGGCAAAGTTTGTTTACAGGGCCGTCAGGTGGCAGCGTTGTCGTCGACTACCACGTCCGTTAGCTGATTGAGAGAGAGAGAGAGAGAGAGTGAGAGAGAGATGTTGGCGCAGCAGCGGCGGAGGAGGGGGAAACGACGACGCATCGAATTGCAGAAACGTTTTTTGGCTTGCGATGGCGCAGAGTGTCGACAACAGGAGGCGGGCATTTTTTTGATACGTTTTATTAAGCATCATACATCACCACAGTAAGGCTTTATGCCACGGTAAACAAACTACAGTAAAGAGGCTTTACGGCCACAGCAGGGTAAATAATAAGGCTTTACGGCCACAACAGCGGAATATAGACCGCTCGATTAATTCGGCACTGCTACAGCGGGGCAAATACAACTACTCAGCACTGCTACAGAGTAATAAGGCTTTATGCCATAGCGGAATGTTCAATTCGGCCCTGCTAATGTTCATCGGCTTTATGCCATAGCGAAATGCTAATGTTCAATTCGGCCCTGCTAATGTTCATCGGTGTACATAATAAGGCTTTATGCCATAGCGAAATGCAATAATGTTCAATTCGGCACTACTAAATGTTCATCGGCGAAAATACATATTAAGCGTTCGGCGGAGAAAACGTCGCCCCATCAGTCGGCGAGGCATTTTCAACAGGTAATGCTGTACGGCTACTTCCAAGAGTCGTCGCCGCCCCATCAGACGGCGAGGCATGCCCTTTTCAACAGGTAATGCTGTACGGCGACCTCCAAGAGCGAACGATCGAACGGCGCCGTCCAATCCGTCCCCATGAGGCAGTCGGCTACTTGGCGCATGAGGGCGCCCTCCGAAACGCGATCGCCGCGCACGCAACGTTCTTCCAGTACCGAGAGAATACGAATAGCGGGCAACAACAACGTCTGCTGCAGAAAGCTGTCGAGTGCCACTGAAAAAAAAACATTCAGTGCCGCCACGTTTTCGTACAGAAGGTTGTACCGTCGGCTCGGCTTCCTTCCCCTGTACCCGCACATGTGAACGAATGGGCACCCCTCCTCGGGAGGGCCTCACCACATACTTGGCGCGGGCTGTCCATTACTCGTTCGCCGATTAGCTCGGCAAATGTGGACATCATACAGCGCTGCCGGCCGGCATACGAATGGAGGACGCTCCATTCCGAGTCGGACAGAAGAGTGCCCACGATCACGGAGTTTTTGTTGCGGGCCCACGGAATAAAGTCCTCTGACGATACAGACAACACGTCCAGATGTAGTGAAGGCGATGGCAGTGCTGCTACTGTTGTCGGCACCACCGGGGTTAATTTAACGTACGTGGGAGCAGCGTCGCTCACCGGCGAGTGCGGCGTAATGGGCTGCGTGTCTTCCTCAGTGGGGCGCGGCCAGTACATCATCGCTTCTTCTCTCGTCAGCGAGGGCGGAGTCGGCGTGTTGGCGTCAGCGAAGCATGGACGAGGAGGCGTTTCCTTCTTAGCGCGCTTCTCGTCGGAGGGCGCGCACTCATCATCATCGAGAATACCACGCAAAGCAGCAGCAATTACAACGTCCTACAGAAAGCAATAACCAAGCGTTAGTCATTCAAGTGTGAACATCGTATACGCGCGCCTCGGGTTCGCTCCGACTTAGTAGGCGCTACATCGGCAGTCGGATTCCCCTTCGTGGCTGCCGCCGAAGCAGGTTTCATTTTGCCGCCAGACGCCACCGCGACAGTTGGAGCCGCCTTCAACTTGCTCTTCTTCGGGGGCTCTCCGTGAACAGGTGGAGCCATGGTCAACAACGCTCTGCAACGGCAACAACACACAAAGTTACTGCAAACGGTAACAACACCACACCGACGATACATAGGCGCTCTCCGCCCAGCCCTCTATATAGCCGCTTTGCACGCGGCTCCCGTGAGCGCGCGCACGCGCGCCACAAAACAGCCGACTCTTACAAGGTTACTAAAACTGAAAACAACCTCTCGGTCAGCCTAGTGCACAAACAGAACGCCGCTTTTATTTTCTAATATAAGCTTACCATACGATTCTCCAGTCCTTACTGAATATTATAGACCGCTTAGTTTGCGCGTATTTCACCTTTAACTGCCGTTTTAGGCACTTACAAACAGTTACATAAGCGCGTTATATAAACAGTGACGTCAGCCCCTTATGTAAGCCTACGGCGTACGTGTCTAGACCGCTACACGTCGCCGCGCAAAACAACTGCGCAACAACTGCGCAATTCATTTCTCACAATGGAGCCGCACAATGAAGATCGCAACTCGGCTGACGATTCGACCCCCCGACAACCACAAAACAGGTACGTTTTCCTAACTCACCTAACACGGCTTTCCTTCGTGTCACGTTACTGCTTTCTTTTTGCAACGTTCACTAACTAACTAATTTTTTTTTTTTTTTTTACAGTGCACGCGCCGCAAATGCCGCCGAGAATAGTGCGCCGTCTCCCCGACCCACCAGGAATAGTTTTGTTTACAGTGCACGCGCCGCAAATGCCGCCGGGAATAGTGCGCCGCCTCCCCGACCCCAACGCCCCGGAGAAAGGTACGTTTCCTCCTTCAACGATACTAACTAAATATAAAATAACGCTTCCAATTTACTAATAACTTCTTACCTTTATTTACAGACCGCTTTCTTTTTCAAAGTCATTAATCTACCTTTATTTACAGACGCCTCATTACGGGCTTTGATGAAAACTATAGCTGCTTTCTTTTTCAAAGTCATTAATCTACCTTTATTTACAGACGCCCTATTACGGGCTTTGATGAAAACTATAGCTGCTTTTCCAGGTTAACGTGCGCCCCTCTAAAAGCGTTATTTACACGCGCCCCGTTACAGACTTTAATGAATACTATAGCTGCTTTTTTTCAGGCCCTACTAAAACAGACGCACCATTACTTTAATAATAACTATAGCTACTTTTCATACTTGTAGACGCCACATTGCGGGTTTTGATACGCTCCAGATAGGGCAGGCGCAAACCCTTGTGCTCCCCTCTCGACGGAATGGATTTATACCGCCGACGAGAATACGCCCGACCGATATAATTTTAGTAGACAGAACCCCGCGAGAAAATAGACCTGGCGGCACATTATACATTGGTCGTCGCCGTCGTCAGACGCCGCCTACCGAAAACTAACAAAACTGCTTTCCTTTTCCCAACAGAGCCTCCACGAATATATACCTCATCTCACCGGAACTCTCTCATCGGACGTGCGCCATAGGCCGGGGGGTTTACATCCACTTCATTGAACCAGCACATCGCCGAATTGTTTTCACGCAAACGCCACCTTCACGTCCGATATTATCCGTAGAGCCAACATTGCAACACACCGAAACACAAGACAGCGACGACGACGACAACGAACTATTCTTTCTTGACATCACCCCCCAACCAGAAGACACTTTCACATTAGCAGCCATATTTCTAACGCCTCGTTTTCTTGCCCCATCATTCGGTCCACCCATGCCAGCCCACCTTTCTGTTCATTTATGTATTCCGCCTCAACCCCCCAGCCGCCACGGATTCGGGCCACCACCACCATCCGAACACCCCCATCAACGATTTCCACCGCCCCCATAGCACCGACATCTTCATCATAATAATAAAATTTATATTCTCTCACAATTTGTTTCTCTCTTTCTTTTCGCACAATATTCGCCACCAGCATTCCAACTCATGCACACATAACACCATTCCAACTAATGCACTGTCTATATTCCAACTAACGCACATTCGTCGTTGCGCGCAGCCAGCTTATTCTGACAGCTAATACTCCGGCCCCCAGCGGATATAACAGGTCTCCAGCACCACAAGCCTAATGCACAAGTATCAGCTGTTACCAAACATCAGCTGTTACCGAACGCCTGTCTATAGTCCAACTAACGCTCAAAAGACATCGCGTATCCTGGCGCACGGCCAGCTGACAGCAGAAATAAACATTTCTCCGGCTTCCTACAAAGCCCGCTTAACGCTCATACACTGCATAAATTCTGACAGCACACGCCGACATACGATACCCCCATTCGGCAGTGAGTCGTGAAAACTAGGCCACCCGATTAACCTCGCTGATCTCCAGTCCGCCAGGCACTACGACGCGCAATCTAATCCGTCCGATTAACCTCGCTGATCCACCAGGCACGCCACTGCACAGCATTACAGCCTAGAAGCTTCTAGAAGCACCTAGAACCTTCCCCACTTCACACAGTCCCCGTATACCTAATTAATACTAATTAGTTGAGAATTACTATTTTTAGTTATTACTAACGTTCTCCTCCAATGATTGCACTACTCACTTATTGCTAATTAGTACTTAATTACCCTAATTAGTCACTAAATGACTAATTACTATTTTTATCTTATTGCTAGTGCTGCTCTTTAGTGAATGCGCTACTCGCTTGTTACTAATTAGTACTTAATTACCCTAATTAATTACCTAATTTCTTCACAGTCCCCGTATACCTAATTAATACTAATTAGTTGAGAATTACTATTTTTAGTTATTACTAACGTTCTCCTTCAATGATTGCACTACTCACTTATTGCTAATTAGTACTTAATTACCCTAATTAGTCACTAAATGACTAATTACTATTTTTATCTTATTGCTAGTGCTGCCCTCTGGTGAATGCGCTACTCACTTGTTGCTAATTAGTACTTAATTACACTAATTAATTACCTAATTAGTACCTGATTAGTCACTAGATGTCGACACTCTTTCTTCCGTGGAACCCATCAATCACTTTTTTTTGACACATTCCAAAGTATGCAACATACTGCTAAAAAACGTAGGAATTCTGCTTATAAAAAGCGAAAAAGCCTTTGATCTCGGGTCATGACCCGGGTTCGATCGTCCTCCCTTACTACTTGAGTTCGTTAGATGGCGCCACCGATTTTTACGAACACCATTAGCTCAGGCCAAAGGCAGAACACTCCCCGCCTGGCGTCGTGAGATGTCACTTTTAACATAATCAAACAGATGTTCACCGATTCAATCATCTTTAGGTACGAGAAGAATGACCTCCGAGATGGGTCTCAGGAATGTCCTTTAGGTGCCCTGGGCCGTGATCTTGACTTCTACCTTACGCACCCTCCCGTCTCTGATAGGGAAGGTTGAAGTGACCAGTGCCATAGGCCACTCGTTTCTGGTCGTTTGGCTGTTCTTTAACAGGACGACGTATCCCACTCGTACGTTGCGATGAGTTTCGTTCCACTTCCGTCGACTCTGTAGAGTAGGGAGGTACTCGCGCCTCCAGCGGGTCCAGAACTTGTTGGCGACGGTCTGTATTGCCTCCACTGGCTCCTGAAGAGATATTTGTCGGTGAAGTCTCACGGAGGAAGAAGGGACGCACCGATCTTCTGTGTAAGTAGCATCGCATGAGTCAGTATGAATGGCGTGTCAGGGTCTGTAGAAACTGGAACGAGGGGTCTGGCGTTCATGATAGCTGTTACCTCGGCCATAAAGGTACACAGGACTTCGTGGGAGAGGCGAGTGGTCTCCTGTAGCAACAGAGTCAAGGATTCGGCCACTCAAATCATACGCTCCCAGACACCTCCCATATGTGAAGAGTGAGGAGGGTTGAATTCCAAAGTGCAGCCTTGTTCACCCAGATACCCCTGAACGCTGGGTTGTTGCTCCTTTCTTAGTCCCAGCTCCTTGCATGCTCCAATGAAGTTTGTTCCACGATTGATCTGAGTTGTTTTGCGGGTCCCCGGATGGCGAAGAATCTTCTTAATGCGTTGATGCAGCTCGAGGTATCCATGGACTCGATCACTTCGATATGGACTGCTCTAGTGCTCATGCAGGTGAACAACACTGTCCAGCGTTTATTCTTAACTTGACCGCCTCTAGTGCGCCTTGCAGTGACTGCCCAAGGGCTGAAGACATCCAGTCCTACATATGTGAAGGGAGGAGATGTATTGAGGCGTTCAGGTGGAAGATCTGCCATCTTCTGTTCTTCTATCTTGCCACGTATCTTCCGACACACTTATTCAGGAGGGAGCCAACGAGCCTCTTACACCCAACGATCCACAGGCCTGCCGCTCTAATGGCTCCTTCGGTGAAATGGCGGCCTTGATGTTTCACTTGCTCGTGATAGTGCTGTACTAGCAGTGTGGAGACGTGACTTTTTTTAGGTAGGACAAGTGGATTCTTCTCATCGCTGTCCAGTTGTGCGTGTTTTAGCCGGCCTCCGATCCTGATGAAATCTTCTACTATAGGATTTAGCTTGAAGAGTGAACTGTTCTTGGGTAGGGGTTTCTCTTGGACAAGTGCGACGAGCTCTTCCGAGTAGGTTTCCCTCTGAGCCGATTTGAAGATGACGCTCTTGGCCTGAGACAACTCTTCTGGAGTACGGGGTTTGTTGCATTGATGCCAGCCTTTGCATTCTTTAGGCTGGTCTGTTGACTTGTGAGAGCGGGCAATGTGGATGAGGAATGCAACAGCTCTCAACAGTGTGTTCCAGGTCGAGAAACGTTTGAAGCGGTCAGTGGTCAGGTTTCTCTCTGTAGCTTGACGAGTGAACTACTCTTGGGTACGGGTTTCTCATTGACAAATGCGGTGAGCTCTTCCGAGAGGGTTTCCCTCCGAGCCGATTTGATGATGACGCTCTTGGCTGAAACAACTCATCTGGACTACGGGTAGTGTTGCATTGATGCCAGCCTTTGTATTCTTTAGGCTGGTCTGTTGTCTTGTGAGAGCGGGCAATGTGGATGAGGAATTCAACAGCTCTCAACAGTGAGTTCCAGGTCGAGAAACGTTTGAAGCGGTCTGTGGTCAGGTTTCTCTCTGTAGCTTGCGTTATGAAGCTTGACACGTGGGGTCGTACTTCGACATCTAACTCTGGAGTTACAAGCTCAAAGGATTCTGGAGTTTCTTGGTGACCTTCGCAAGGCTTGTGTAAGAAGGCTGGTCCAGTGAGCCATGTCGTCTCGGCGAGCCGGGATGCCGGTACTGACCTGGACGCATGGTCAGCTGGATTGTGCTCTGTGGGGACGTAAAGCCACTGCTCTGGCGTTGTTGCCTGGCGGATGCGTTGAACTCTGTTGTGTACAGGTAGAAACGCCTGGACTCGTTGTATATGTACCCGAGGACTACTTTGCTGTCGCAATAAAACTTCACGGCGTCTGGCTTAGTCTATTTCATCGAGAATAAGCTCTGCCATTTCCACTGCTAAGACTGCAGCGCATAGTTCAAGTCGGGGGATGGTAGGTATAGACTGTGGAGCCAACTTAGCTTTCCCCAGAATGAAACCGACATCGCATCGTCCATCTTCATTGATAGTTCTGTGGTAAGCCACTGCGCCGATGTCTTTGGTAGATGCGTCTGAAAACATGCATAACTCTGCGCGTTTCGCCTTGGAGAGAGAGTTCACTGTGTAGGTGCGTGGGATGTGGAGTTGTTTCAAATCCAGGAGTGAATTTCTCCATTCCTCCCATTCTCTCAGCTTTTCGTCAGGGAGTGGAGTGTTCCATTCACAGGTATCTTTGGAGATTCCCCGCAGTACAGTTCTGCCTTGTATGGTTACTGGAGCTACCAGGCCGAGAGGGTCGAAGAGGGTATTCACTGTTGACAGGACTCCGCGGCGTATGAATGGCTTGTCACTGTCAGACACTCTGAAGGTGAATGTGTCCGTTGCTATTTTCCTAGACTCCGTTGCATAGGTGAGGTTTCTCCACAGAGGTCCATGTCCTTTATTCCCTTAGCGTAGTCCCCAGGGAGAAACGCTTTCATTATGGTTGGGCTGTTTGAAGCGATCTTGTGTAGCCGTAGGTTTGACTCTTTGAGTGATGCTCGAGTCCTCTGTAGTACGTCGATGGCCTCTGCGTCGGTAGACAGAGATATGAGCCCATCGTCAACGTAGAAGTGTCTTTCAACGAATTGTCTGGTGACGGTACCGTGCTCGTGTTCGCCTTCCTGTGCAGCTCTTCTGAGCCCGTAGATGGCGATGGCAGGCGAGGGGCTGTTGCCGAAGACATGAACCTTCATTCGGTACTCGATGATGTCCTTTGACAAGTCGTTGTCTCTGTACCATAGGAACCTGAGGAAGTTCCTGTGGTCTTCTCTGACGAGGAAACAGTGAAACGTTTGTTGAATGTCCACAGTGATTGCTACTAGTTCTTTTCTAAAGCGAATCAGGACTCCTGGGAGACTGTTATTGAGGTATGGGCCAGTGAGGAACACGTTGTTGAGAGACACACCACACTGCTGTGCACTGGAATCAAATACCACCCTAATTTGGTCAGGTTTTCGTGGATGGTAGACCCCGAAGATCGGCAGGTACCAGCACTCCTCGTTCTCTTTCAGCGGAGTAGCTGGTTCAGCGTGGTCGTTCTCGAAGATCTTTCCCAAGAAGGCAACGATTTGTTCTTTCATCTCTGGTTTTCTGTCTAGGGTGTGATGCAAAGAGGTGAGACGATTGAGCGCATGGTTGTTAGGGAGAGGTTTTCTTGGCACTTTGAATGGGAGAGGAGCGACCCAGTTTTGTGCTTCATCTCTGTAGACCTCCTTATCCAGTCTTTAGAAAGACTGTGTCTTCAAAGGATGGAGCGAGTTTGTTATCGTTCTCAGTCCTGTTGAACACTGTGTGTCTGAGGTTGTTCTTTGTAGCTTTCTCTCTGGGTCGGCTTCGAATGAGTTGGAGAGACCATCTCGTAGCTCCCCGCCATAGCTCACTTTCTCTTTTAACTGCATGACACTCTCACAGGGAGTGAGGTAGGATGGGCGCCCATTATCTAACACATTTGTTTTGAAGGTGCTCACACTTGGCTTGTGTGCCTTTCCTAAGCAGACTTCACCCACCAGAACCCAACCCAAGTCCAGTCTCTGAGCAAAAGGAGCGTCATGTGGTCCCTTGATCTGCTGTCTCGCTTTATGCACTCTGACAATGTCTCTCCCCATTAAGAGAAGGATTTGAGCGTTTGGGTCGAGCTCTGGTATGTTGTGTGCCACCGTTTTGAGATGAGGGTGGTGAAGGGCTGCCTCTGGCGTTGGTATTTCAGATCTGTTGTTGAGTATTTCATTGCATTCAATGATCGGTGGTAGAGCGAGGTTGACCCCTCCGTTCACCGACTCAATCTGGAAGCATTCTGCTTTTCTCCCTGATACGTCGATAAATCCAGCACAGGTTCTTAGTGAGTAAGGGGACGGCTGGCTCCGAATATAAAATACCTCAAAGAAGTCCGATGTAGCTAATGAACGGTTGCTCTGGTCGTCGAGTATGGCGTACATCTTGACAGCTTTTTCTCGTTGCCCCTGTTGGTATACTCTGACCAGTCATATTTTCGAGCAAGACCTAGTTGCCAGACCCTTTCCACAAACCTCAGTACATTGGGAATTGACTGTGGGTGCTGTGATAGACTCTTCTTCTCCCTCCCTTCCATTTTCTGGAGAAGGGGAAGAAACCTTCGATGTCTGCGGGGGGCTGGACCAAGGTACATGGCTGTGTTATGGCGATCACTTTCACACATCTCACTGCCATCCTACAGTCCTTGGCTAAGTGAGAAGTTGGTGCACAGCATCTGTAGCAAATTCCCTTCTTTCTGAGAAAGGCCTTTCTTTCTTCGAGGGATTTAGCTCTGAAACCCCTGCATTTCCTGAATGGATGAGGTTTGTTGTGAATCGGGCAGTTCTTTCCTGGCCCGTCATTCTACCCTGTGAAGGTGTCCACACTGAGGTCAGCAGTAGTGGAGACATCTGATTTGTGGACAGATATGGGGGTTCTTGCATACGTGTTCTTGACGATGGGTTTTTCTCCTTTCACTGGAGCGATGGAGCTGCTGGAGAGAGCGAAACTTGGGTCATTTCTGGTGCGGGCTTCATGGCAGATGAACTCCGTGAAGAAGGAGAATGGGGGAAGCAGGCGTTGTGTTCGTATTTGAACCTGGAGCCGTGGTATATCCATTTGTCCTGAAGACCATACGGAAGTTTCTCACCTATAGTGCCGAAGCCGCGGGCTGTATCCAGGTAGGTTAACCCGGGTAAGTATCCATCTTCTTTTGCAGATTGGAGCTCCATTAGAAGGTCCCCGAGCTCTCTCAACCTGACATAGTCTTTGTTGTAGATCTTGGGGAAGCTGTCCAATTTCTTGAAGAGTGCGTTTTCGATGACTTCCGGAGAAGCGTAACACTCGTTTAGTCTGTTCCAGACTTTCTTGAGAGTTACGCCGGGGTCGTTAATATGTGCCGAACGCAGCCTCTTCACGTGATTAGCCGATTCTTTTCCCAACCAGTAACATCCAGATCTCTGATCGTGTTGGTGAATGAAGACTGCCACGCCCTAAAGCCTTCAGGCCGGTCGTCAAACAGTGCGAGTCCAGTCTTCACAAGCTCGCGACGTGCTATGTACTTGGTGAAGTCTATCATTGCAGGTGTCTGGCTTGTGTTACCTGGGGCTGTGTTGCGTGGTGGGATGTACGACTGAGCCGATGGGTTCAAAGACTGGCCGTGTACTTTAGCGTCTGATCAGTAGTCCACTGTGGGGATTCCTGTCAGCATGAGCAATTGTTTGCCTGGAGTGTGATGAGCATGTGTCTCTCAACGGATCATCGTCATAGCCACTTGTGCATTCAACTTTATTGTAAGGCACTCCCCGAAGTCCTCCCTCTGATGCTGCCTCTAATGCCTCGACTCGCGCTTCAGCAGCAGCTGCTTCCCGTTGTAGACCCAACGCTGTCAACAGGGCATCTAACTCGGCCCTTCTCATTTTAAAGTACATTTCTTTGATTGCGAACGATGCGCGCGCCCGCGCCGCTTCAGCCTTGGCGCGGGCCCTGGTTATGGTTCTGACCATTGTCGAAGAACGGGCGCTCCTGGAGCTGGCGGAGCCGGTCTCGGAAACGTTTTCGGCAGCGCCTAGCATTGCTTTTTACTATACTGTCTTTATTGGATGACGTACAATCAAAGACAGCTAGCTAAATTCAACAGAAGAGGTAAAAAGCAATGCTTTTGCTGGATAACATGAGACAAGCGATTAATGCAACTGTCCAGTTCACATGTAACACAAAATGGCAGACTACATCCCGCCGCCTGTGGCGACACCGAGAACTTTAAAAACGATTACTCAGAAATAACAAATGAGTTCGTCAGATGGCGCCACCGATTTTTACGAACACCATTAGCTCAGGCCAAAGGCAGAACGATTGTATTTACTTGAATTAAGTACGATTATTTGCAGATCTCCAAAAGTCTTGTTAAACATAGAAAACATACTTTTAGCACTTATTTTCGGACTATTGTGACAATTGTCACATGATTTATGCAAACCATGGTCTAATAACATGTTCTATAACTAGTTGAAACCAAACAACTGTCGCAGCTGTAGTTTTCTGGGAAACATGGGTGGCTCAACTAACACAATGGTTCAACTAACACTGCCTTACCCAAAGTACTACGAATGCGTGTTACACACGTGTCAAATGACAAGCTGCAGACACAAAAGAAGACGAATATTAGGAAGATGGCTAAAATATTTTGGACAAACCTGCCATTTCAGGACTCTCATTGGGGAAAACAAAGGGGGGTGTACGTGAATGCGGGGCTGGCATTAGGAAGGCAGCTGGCGACGTAGTTTGTTCTGAAATGCTCTAGGCGAATGCTATCGGCTGAATCAAAGATACGTGACCGTGTAGCTCAATGTCTGCCAGTGGTGCTATTTGTGGCGACGTATACTGTGTCGTAGTATTACGCGCTTTAGTATGACCTCATTATACTAGAGGTTAGAGTTCAGTTGTTCACGTGTTGGGCTTTGATTAAACATCGATTCCTTCTAACGTGTTTTGTAGTAAACTGTCATATAATGGCTATTATCAGTACATCCAAACAACACAACAACATGGTGGCAGCGACGAGAACAAACTAAGGGCGGCGGTAACGTATTGACACTGAAATCGTGAACTTTGAATCAACTGATGAGTGAAAAATATGTCTTTATTCGCCGTGCCTGAAATTTGTTCAAAAGAATCACTCGCAACATGAATGACGTCACTCGACAGCCGCGTCGGGATCAAAGGTCACGTCACATGCAAATGGACAGCTATGTGTAAACAACAGAGACATTCAGCCTTGTGTAATTTTTGCCGGGACTCATAAAAGCGATCTGGCTGGCTAGCAATTGAACACTGTTGCAGTCTGTTGTTATAGCTAGGCATATAACCCATATTGCCATAATTATAACTGACCGGGGCTCACTAAAGCAGCCTGGCTGGTAGTTTTAAGCTACACAATTTATAAGACACACAGCTAACACGCTACTAGTAGGCGCGAATTGGCTAACAACAACAGCGAACATGGATCACGTAAGAATGGATTGGTCAGTGGAAAATCAAGCAGAAACATTCAAGTTATTTAAACAACGACTTGAATTATACTTCAAAGCAAAGCGAATTGAGGAAGGAGAACAAGTAATACACATTAGTAGTATAGAGGACCGATGGAGGCCCGTGCACGACACCTTTGGTGACCTTTGGGCAAAACTTTACTAATAAAAAACGTTTTAATTACCCCTAAACGTTTTCGGGAACCTACTTATAAAAAAAGATCAAAGGCTTTTTTGACACTAAACGTTTTCGGGAACCTACTTATAAAAAACGTGATGGATTACCCCCCTCTAAGTACATTTGAGGTGCCACCTAGCGGTGAGCGCAATGATCATTTTAGTTTGTTCCCTAGCGATCAACGCCGTACCTAGCTCGTGCTTACATAAGCAATAATGCGTTTATGGCGCGGTTATATAGCCGCGATAAAACCACTGCATAAACGTTGGCGACGGCTTAGCTCTTCTAGGAGCGTGTTCGACTAGGGATCGAAAGATTTCTGGTTCTAATCCCGTCGCCGCTTTTTAGATTCGCGGTCCGCCATCTAGCGGCGGCGGCGGCTGTATATAAGCGGTGGTGGTAGCGGGTTATTGGTAGTCGGTATGTCGCCGCCTATAAAGTTTGGTGGATCGCGCTCAGTAGTAAAGGAGGTTAAGTACCGCGCAGGGTGTCGCGCCGCGGAGCAAGAGCAAAGTACCCGGATGTAGGTCAAGGTCAAATACCCGGATGTAGGTCAAGGTCAAGTACCCGGATGTAGGTCAGGTCACGTGGCGCCCCCTACCGGAATTTTTCGGAACTAGAATGGCACGCCACCTAGCGGATTTTTTCGGAACTAAAATATTTCCCACCAAAAATATAATCGCGCCCCCTGGCGGATAGTTGGTGAACTAATTATTTCCCGCCAAAACCAAAATAGCGCCCCTGTCGGATAGCTGGTGAACTAAAATATTTCCCGCCAAAACTAGATATCGCCACCTAGCGGAATTTTTCGGGACTAATTATGCAAGTGGTGCCATCTGATGGACAAGTTATGAACTATATGTTCGAGTACTGCAAATATTCGTGTCTCTTGCACGCTTGCGTGCAATAGAGCCCCCTGACGGGTACATCACGAACTACAAACATCATCCCCTAGTGGACAAGTGAGCGAACCACATATGAGTACTGCAAATATTCGTGTCTCTTGTTTTTTCTCGTCCATAAACACCTGGTGGATATATAATCATCAACTGAAAGCACCCCTGTTAGATAAGTGGTGAACTAAATAACTACTCAGCAGTCCGCGCTTGTGTACATTCTACTCAGCAGTCCGTGCTTTTGAATTTTCTACAATATGTGATCTTTCGGCACGCCCACGTGACCTTTATGTTCTGTTCCATAATCTTTTCGGCACGCCCACGTGATCTTTATGGTCTGTGGACTGGTTACAAAAGGCCTGCGTCTGCTTTTGTGGTCATTATAGCTTACATCTTGAAAATGGGTGTGAATTCATCTACTGACAACGTCCGAGATATTGCTACCGACAATGACCGAGATGTTGCGGGTAGCAACAAGCGACGACACCCGGTGGCCGACCTTTGTGTCTATCAACCTGTCAAGCGACTGGCTCCGTCACTGAGTACATCCGACCACCGTAAGGAGACACGACACCTCATGAGGTTGTCTGTCGAGAAACTTCGCGAGATGCGCAAGACTCGCAAGACCCACAACCCGGAGTCTTACCTGCGACGCTTCGTTCTCGTTAAGAACACACTGTCCAGGATAAAGCATGAACATCAACAGCAACATCAACTCGTGTGTTCATCATCATCATCATCATTAGCATCATAAGAAAAATTCGACGAAATTCCAAGAAACGGTTCTTTTCAGAGCCAACCACATTCTCACAAAAGAGTATTAGCTATTCTCATAGGTTAGAAATTTCGTGCTCGTTCGGCACGCCCACGTGACCTTTCGGCACATTCTCTAACTATATAAGCGCGGTGTTTTGCCAATCGGACCGTCATTCGTATCACGACGACAGCACTGTTAACATCATCATCATGTTGAAGACACCCTACTACCGACCTCGCAATGCGGCAGACTCGAGCGACGAGGACGAGCCGACGAGCCGACCCATCATGCCGGTGATCAACCGTCCTTCCGTGCCGTCGGAACCAGACGTCGTGGACGTCGTGGACATCTCGGCTCTAGAAGCAACGGTAAGCTCCGACGCAGTTATCAAGATCAGAGGGCTCCTCATCGATAGAGTACGCCAGCACACTCCCTTGTACATCGGGTGCAGGTACTGCAAGAAGCGTATGATTACCGACGATAGGGGACATTTGCAATGCGAACGACACGGTTACGTTGCTTATGACGTGCATTTCGTGGTGCGCATGTGCTTTGTCGAGACAGCGACGGGCCAATCTATATGGCTGACTTTATTCGACCAGTGTATGGCTCCTCTCCTTGACGTGAATGCCGAGACGTTTGCTGTTATGGACGAAACGATGCAGACTTACAAACTGAACTCGTTGACGGGAACTCGTGTGTCTCTCACCATAAAGAAAACTCGACGAGATACTTACACAAACTTCAACGTCACTCGCGTGGAGGTGGTACACTAGGCTGCGTATCCTGTTTCAGCCTCTCTCTGCTATCATCCCTGCCGATGTGACAACTTCCGCCGACACGACCGGTGTGACAACTTCCGCTCCTGGCGATGTGACAATTTCTACTCACGCAACCAATGTGACAACTTCCGCTCCTGACGATGTGGCAATTTCTACTCACGCAACCAATGTGACAACTGCCGCTCCTGTCGCCACTGGTCCGAACTTTACGCTTGAGTTTCCGGCGATAGAAATGAAGAAGACGATTGCACGTCACATAGCATGTGCCATCGTTGAACTTTCGAGACGACAGTGTCTCGCTTGCGAGATAGACGATCCTAGTCAATTTCATCACGATTGTATGTTACCCGATGACATTCTAATTTATATGCACTTTGACGAGGCTGTGGAGGCCATTAATTCGACTGCAGTGATGAAAGACTGGTTGTGTGTTTTGTTAGACGCGGGTTTGAAGCTATCCGACCTGACGTCCGATCACTTGTGTGCTATCGGGAGTTGGTTGCAAGAACCGTTTTCAGAGGAGTGGCGAAACAAATTAAAGCAAATTGTTCTGGCAGTAATGGAGGATGATCTGTAAATATGTCTTGTGGTTTTATGAGACCTTCGGTGACATTAACTCGACTGCAGAGAATGGAGTGCGACCTGTAAATACGTTTGTGTTGTATACGAATAAAATGTTCAAACCTTATCTTGCGTCTTTTTCGTAGTGTAATGCAATCCACCACAATAGACGGGTTATCGCGTGAGATTCCACCACCACCACCACAATTCCACCACAATGGACGGGTTATCGCGTGAGATTCCACCACCACCACCACAATTCCACCACAATGGACGGGTTATCGCGTGAGATTCCACCACCACCACCACAATTCCACCACAATGGACGGGTTATCGCGTGAGATTCCACCACCACCACCACAATGGACGGGTTATCGCGTGAGATTCCACCACCACCACCACAATTCCACCACAATAGACGGGTTATCGCGTGAGATTCCACCACCACCACCACAATTCCACCACAATAGACGGGTTATCGCGTGAGATTCCACCGCTTCCACCACAATGGATATGTTCACCTCGTCAAATTCCGCTACAATAGACAGACATAAAACGAGTTGCACAAACCAAACTTAGATCAACGAGTTGTACAAACAAAACTTAGACCGCCGAGTTCCAAGAGTCATTCCGTTCTTTACATTTGAACAGTAAACACGTACATCATGAGCTTATGGAGTAATCTACCAGCTGCCAACAAGCCCACACCATCATCACGGGCGGCCTTCCAGTGCCCAGATTGTAAGAGACATTTCACACGCAAAGATAGCTGGAAACGACACAGTGCCCACAGTCGCTGTGCACCGTCGACAAACGCTACGACACCTGTGTCTCTGGCCCCAGCAACAAGCTCGACATTCTCGTCTCCAACTCAGGTGCCCACTATGATACATGTACCTACGGTTCCTTCAACAAGCTCGACATTCCAGTCTCCATCTCAGGTGACCATGGAGTACACAAAGAAGATGGCCCTGGTCGATCCCCGTATTTTGGAAAACATTCAACCGCAACGTCCTTCTCCGGCTAATCCTATCGAAAGGGTCTTGCAACGACTCGACAATGAAATGCTAGACATACTAGAACGAAACGATATACACGAGAGGGAAAAAGTTATGTTGTATAACCAGGTGTTGAATCGGTACAACGATCTTTCCGACAAACGTATCCAAGAACCCGTGCGTGTGGTCATCGACAAAATTCCCAGTGAAGAGAAAAACAAAGTACAACCTGCTAACGAAAATGAAGTCGTCGAAAAGGAGAGCATCGAAAACGAAATCATCGACAGCGTTCCAAAAACTATGAAGCAGAAAGCACGAAGACTACTCGATAAAATGAAAGGGGCCGTAAGTTGGAACGATCGTGGCGAGATGATGTACAGAAACAAGGCGGTTCCCGGAAGTAATATCGTGGACCTTGTGAATGACGTGTTGAGAAAACGGAAGTCGTTTGAACCGGTGGGATGGGAAACCTTTGCTCGTGGTCTAAAGGATGTCAACACGCCAATGGATTTAGTGGGTAATCTCGATCGTTGGCTTTACATGCAGACAGCGTCAGTGGACGGCGACATATCAAAGGAAACCAGCATTCCGTTTGACAGTGGTCGTCGTCGGAATCGTAGACGACATGCATCGTCGCGGCGCGCAGCTCATTCGGCGACACCTTTCCAAATCACACGTTGGGAACCTTATTAGCATTACCGATTTGAAATCTACAGGAACAGTGTGCAAGATATATTATATGTGAAATATTCAAATAAAATCGTGTTGATGCTATGGATGAGTGTGTTTTTCGTTTTCATAGTCATCAAGATACACCTCGCTTTTCCCCGTTTCAGTGACAACAATTGTTTTGTCAACGTTATCAATGTGGGTGGTGTTCAATATACCTAAGTGAATTTAGACTTAAGAGTGGTATGTAATGTTTGCATGTAATGTTGGCATGCACGTTCTTGTATTACCTTAATTAAGCAATAACAAAGTCGACACCATATGTGCGTTCATGAAATTTTTTTTATTCAGACACCCAAGAGAAAGTATCAATCTTATAAAATCTTGTAAACCTTAACTACATACAGATTTATTTCATATGGTACACACATTGTATTGAGACACCCAAGAGAAAGTATCCCTGTGAATGATATCACATATATTCTTGTTATGAGACACCCAAGAGTAAGTGTCACTATTATAAAATCTTGTAAACCTTAACAACTATATACAAATCGACTCCACATGATACACAGTCACTGATAGACAGTATGCCACACTCTGTTTATTGACACGATTTTTTGCAGCGATTGAAATATACAATATACTTTGTTTATTTTCACCAGTATCCTACTTAAAAAGAAAAAACAACATCATGATGATGATGATGCAACAATGACGTGTGTGTGTGTGTGTGTGTTGATACACTCAATTGACAAGATAGGATTCGTTAAAAACAATAGTTCATCACGGCTACATTAAGACCGGATATTACACGGCTATCTCACGAGTGTACCGAACAGTAAATGTGAAATGTACACTCTTTAATAATCGACAAGTAACAAGTAGGAGTCAGTGGTCGATAAACATCATACCTGATCACGGTTACACCAAGACTATATGTTACACAAATACCAAATGTTACAACAATACCGAATGATACACGGGTAGCTCACGAAAAGATTTACTGGCGTGTCTATTATACCAGACACGGAGAGGTAGAGATTCCATCGGCTTGTACCGGTCGTTTGGAATAAAAATAGGTTAGTGCAGAACGTTCTTGAATATATGTAAAAACTGAAGCATTCTTCACCCGAAACCCTCGATTTTTCCCAACACCACTCTCTTTGGTTTTCAGTACTTTCAAAAACGTGTCTTTGTCAATTTCGTTGTGTCTCTTATTTAGACCTTTCGTGCTGAATTTATCCGTATCACCAAAACAATAATAAGTTTTGCTGCACAAGCCGATGAAACCTCTACCTTCGTACTCTATTTTGAACAGACCGGGTGTCCTTTTGTCGTGACGCGCACGCGCAATGCAACACGATTCCGAAGGGACCCATTCTTTCCCTTCCATCCGACAAGTGACATAATCGGACGCGTGCGCGTCACAACAAGCAACGGGGAACCACCGGGACAAGTTTATAAAATATTCGTGTCGTTTATCGGTGGTAACACAATCGTCTAAACAAGAAAAAGCTAGACTTAAATATGCGGAATCCGTATCCATCTCGCAATATTGGAAGAGAGGGCGCTCTATATAATAATCTATGAAATCGTAATAAAATTCCAGCATTCTCAATTTTGCATACTGGTAAACCATAAAACCGATTTGAAGAGGGAGATCGTATTTAATGGATTTCTTGTTCATTGTCAATTGGTACACGGATTCCGTAATTGGGTCTAGCTGGCGAAAACGATGACTGTTAATACCTTGGCTCGCCGTTTTACTATTACAAAAGATAATATCTCTTTGGATATCCTTATTAGTTATACATTTTCCATAGCCACTGTTCCCAAGAAGTTTCATCGTATCACCAATAATGGCCTTGTCCGGGTGCACGTCACCTTCGCGGCGTGCATTCGAGACGGCATTGGCGAAATGGTTGAAACACGGACTGGGTTCGTATTCTAAGACTTGATAAACGTGAGAAACGACCAGTCCGTGTTTCAAATACCATTTTAACAAGGGTGTACCTAAAAGAATTTGTTTACCAAAATACGAAGCGACCAGTGTACGCCGAGGAGTAGATAATATATTGTGCTCTTCGGCGTAAGCTCGCATATAGGGGCCGATGTCGTTACGGGTAATGTCAATGTTTTTGAAAATGGGTTGCATTTCACCAAAATAATCTTTAAGAAGATCCGGAACAAAAATATCGCACTCTACCATACCAAATAGGCGACCTTCAACTACATTTTGCAAAACTTTATCTTGGGTCATTTCCCACTTCAGGTTACGGTGAGGAAATTTTGAATTTAGAAAATTTCTTACTTCGGAATTTTTCCGAATTTCTTTCCATTGACATTCCCACATTTCGATGACCTCGGTATATTTACGCAAATACGTAGTGTTCTTTTTAGTTTCCGATAAGAGATCGGCCATAGACTTCCCGTTGATAGAGTTGGTGTGCTCCACGTTACATGTACAACCGTGAAAATAACAACCGTGAAATTGATAAACGGTGCGGGTCTGGGCACACCATCCGTCAACGGGAAGTTTACGATCCCCAATGCGTTTCTCTTCTCCGTTAAATTGATGCCTTATCGTTTTATTCTTTTCGTGAGCTACCCACTCTAGCCATTCAAGAGCCATTTTTCCGTAAACACGTGATGTTTTAGGTCTGAAATTATTTTCTTGGCTACGACGCGTATAACATCCGGTGGGCATATCTTGCGAAAGAGCCCAAAGGTATAATGCATTCGCGTCGTAGCCAACAATAGAACGACAGGGGTGGGCTGAGTCGCCCCTTTCCGATTCACGAAGCCGTGTAACGTCGACTTCGTGATGGCGGTGATATATAATGGACGGGCCCCCGACGATGGCTTTTTTTAACATATCGTGTAAATCCGAATCTTTTTGATTAAACAGACTGAAATAAATATCACGTGGTAATGTGTCAAACATAAATTTCATGGTTAGACCGGGAACGCTAATACCGTCTTTAAACATGTCAATGTGGCGCAATTTGTAAAAAGAGAACTGTTTTTTTATAGCTTCAAGGAAAGGAACGACATCTCTGTTGTTGTACCAAATAAGAAAATCACGAAAAGTTTTCATATCGTGATCGCGCCAAATTTGTTCGCAGTACGCGTAATTTTCGTCAGAAATGTCTTCGTTTTTCAAATCGCTGTGAAAAGCTTCCTTTGGAGGAAGGGCATCACAGTCGAGTCTACTTAATGAAGTCACCCACTCGTAGGGAAAGTAGCCTTTAGTTTGTACACATCCGTAAGCTTTCAAAAATTTTTCGTAACTAAAACCGGGGGCCAAATAATTTATGATCTCCAAAAATTTCAAAGTCGCTGTTTTTAAACACATCACATTAGTATGACGCATTACTGTGAAAATGATATTTTTAGATTTCTTATTAGATTCGTTCTCGTCCTTCTCGTCACCTACGTCGGTTGTCAGGAAGTGTGGTGTGATATATTTTTTAATGACGTTCAAATCGTATTTTCCGGAATTAAAGCCAATGACGGGTAGTTCTTCAAGAAATCCGTGAAGCTTACCAATTAATTTTGAAATTTCATCTTCTGTGATAATAGGTAAAGGTGACCCGTCATCTAGAATTTCGTCTAAGTCGGGTTCGAGCATTCTAGCCTCTGGTGATTTAATATCTTTTAGTTGTTGGTTTAATTCATCAAAAACAAACTGATAACGTGTTTTAAGAATTTCGGAAGCGGTATCGCTAATTTCGTAAAGGTAATTTAGAAATCGATCGACTAGTCGGCTCGGCTCACCCTCGCTAATAAAACAGCGTGGTTCCTTGTACCCGGGAACATTGGATGATACACTAACGCTAAGTATTTCGTGTCGAGCCAACCACTCGACCTTTGGAGTATTTACCGGTAAGTTGGCCGTGTCAAAATAAGATTCAAAATCAAAGGTGGCCCGAAACGGATAATACCGGTATTTTTCTTTGACGTCAATACCCAACTCATCAAGTTTCTGAAAAATGGTTTCCTGAACATGAAATATACCACCAGGGAATATTCTCTTCACCTCGACTTCGCAACCTTGTTGGTGTCTTTTTAAGGAACATTCTGTATGCCATAGTTTGTCACATTTGATACATTTGAAAGACCGTGTGTACGTTTTAATATCGTGGATATAAGAAAAATGTGTTTCGAAAAGATTCAAATTTAAAGTATCGGGGAATTTACAATTTGAACGTCTCAGTAAATGACACGCTACCAACTTCTTGTCGTCGTCGTCGTGATGATCGAGTAATTCATAAACAAATATATTGATGTGAAAAAGCTTTTCGATGTCATAAAGGTCACTTAGCTTAAAGCCAGTGAAACACTTCATAGATGGGGCATCTTTTATAGCCTCTTGGTACATGTTATATAAGATTTGAACATGAGGCTCGAGATGATAAACATCAGATCCCCGACTTAGTGCGAGAGCACGGAAGAAACAAAGATTATCTTTATAGGGTGACCTGTCGTATCGGGACAAGTCACAGGATAACGAATTTAAACCTTTATTTGTGAGCACATAGTCGGGAAGGACTATATTACCAGTACCTATAGGGTGATCAGGTATGATGTTTATGTAAAATGTAACATTTGTTACCATTTCACAGATCCATTGAGAATCGGGTCTCTGTCTAATTGCCCAACTTAAAATATCTTTTTCTTCAAACGTATTTAAAAACAACTGAAATTCATCGGCATTACTAATTAAAGGGGGCCTGTCCAGAAACCTACCGGAAACATTTTTTGAAGAATGAAAATAACGATGTTCTTTCGTTTTCTGGTTATATAAAATAAATCCGAAACTTAAATTAATTTTGAAGGCGGTAGTTTGTTCATCAAAAATGTTCCACAATGTTGGATGTAATGAGGTTATGTCAGTATCCGATAATCGAATGTTGTAGGTTCTCTGGACGGGCCCCCTACGATAATGTGTACGAATTGTCGACCACTGACTCCTATAAAAATTTAACAAATTATCAGGTACAAAATCTACAACCTCCGGTGGTACAAGCGGATCTTGTACCAGGAGTAACGGAGAGGGCGGGGGTGAGTGACAGGGTGACGGTCTTTTTGCTGCTGGTGACGATGTCGGTGAAGATGTTGGTGACGATCTGGTCGGCGCTGACGAACTGGTCGGTGATGACGGTGACCGTCGGCGTTTTCGCGATTTCTACAACAACATATGTTTTTTAAAATACAATATGAGTTTATTGTCCAATAATAATTCATCGGATAATTTTCCTTTTGTTGAAGATAACATATTCCTTGTTAATTAAGTTAGTACAACCAACAAAGTTGTTCATAACTTGGATAGTGAAACATGTAGTAAAGTATTCAACTATTTAAACACACAAGATTGAAAAACACTGCAATAAAGGCGCGTATCACTAGACGGGAGAATAGAAATCTTTTATGGTACGGTAGTGAATTTCTTCAGTTGATATGTACATTAAATACAGACGTAGTCAGTGATAATACCCGACATCTTCAGAGATTACTCACCGTAGTGCCTTCGGTCACAGGTGCAGGCGGCGCAGAGGTAGTTGGAACATCAGCAGCAACGGCAACGCGCTCCTTTTCTTGGCGCTGAAATAAACACACAAGTTGACTGTTAATCATGGTATATAAAAACATAAAGAGATAATGGGCTATGTAGCAACACCTGAAATAAACACAAGTTGATTTTTAATCGTAGTATTCAAAACATAAAGAGACGGGATTTGTAGCAGCATCTGAAAATATTTATAGAATACAATCAAGTTACCATTATTTCTTGAACGAGCGCTTCTCGCCGCTGCTGCTTCTTAATCTTTCTCTGGCATCGCCCCTTGTTGATATGTTGCTGCCAATCTCTTCTCCGAGTGAAGGTACTGCCACACATACAACACGCGAAGTGTGGCAGCACATCCACTCGGTTGGTCGGTGGCGTCCCGGCAGCAGTTGAGGCCGGGGCCGGTGCTGTCCCAGTAGCTCTCGGGGTTGGTTGTCTCTTAGGAGGCACAGGCCCGTTGATGAATTTCTACAACAATAATTAAATATTACAGACGCAATGATATGAAAAATCAATGTCTCGATAGGAATAGGATGAGAGCATTTGTGTTGAAAGGAAGTATGTATGAGCCGCCATTTTGACGGAAGTAAACAATATATAGGGACGCCATTTTGACGGAAGTAAACAAAATACATGTAAACAATATATAGGGACACCATTTTAGCGGATGTAAACAATATACAGGGACGCCATTTTGACGGAAGTAAACAAAATACATGTAAACAATATATAGGGACGCCATTTTAGCGGATGTAAACAATATACAGGGACGCCATTTTGACGGAAGTAAACAAAATACATGTAAACAATATATAGGGACACCATTTTAGCGGATGTAAACAATATACAGGGACGCCATTTTGACGGAAGTAAACAATATACAGGGACGCCATTTTGACGGAAGTAAACAAAATACATGTAAACAATATATAGGGACACCATTTTAGCGGATGTAAACAATATACAGGGACGCCATTTTGACGGAAGTAAACAAAGGGAGCCACCTTTTTGGTGGGAAGAAGGTAGGAGCCGCCATTTTAGACGAAAGTGTATAATAACGCAATATAAAGTTTAACTCACCACCAACGCGTCCAGCTCAGCCTCCTCGGCCGTTCTTTTTGGCCGGCCGCAACTACCGTGGGCGACGTGACGCTTCCAATTGTTTTTTCTCGTAAAATGCACCTTACATTGTGGACAGGTGAATGCACCAAGGGAGGGTGGTGGTAGTTTCACGACGGGCGCCGTGGCAGCCACGGAAGATTCTGCCGGCAGAGTCCCACAGTCGACGTTCTAAAGATACAAAGGATTGTTATTAGACGTTTTCATCAGTGTCTTAATTCTATATAATTATACACACGAAAAATAGTGAAATGGAAATATAATATTAATAAAGACCTACCATATGGGACGGTAGTGATGCTGCCGCTGTCGGAACTGCTGGGGCCGGTAGTGGAGGGAAGGCCTCCCTGTACGTGATGGGGGTCAACCCCGCTGTCCTGGCCGTAATGGCCTGCGGCCCTCTGGCCGCCTCAGCGTAGCTCCATCCAAAACGAGTGAAATTAGCCATGACGATGTCAAATGACGAATGACAAGCAGATCGTCTCCACGGTCTTATATAGGCACACTTTGAACGTAAAGGTCACGTGGGCGTGCCGAAAGATCACGGATTGTAGGATAGTACATTAAGATCACGTGGGCGTGCCGAAAGATCACGGATTGTAGAAAATTCAAAAGCACGGACTGCTGAGTAGAATGTACACAAGCACGGACCGCAGAGTAGAAAGTAACTCTCAAATTGTCTCTCAAAGTAGCTCTCAAACTAAAGAGCTCTCAAAGTACCTCTCAAAGTATCTCTCAAAGTAGCTCTCAAACTACCTCTCAAAGTAAGGAGCTCTCAAAAAACCTCTCAAACTGTAGTTCGACAAAAATCCGCTAGGTGGCGCTATATGGGTTTGGGAGGGAAACTATTTTAGTTCCAAAAAAATCCGGTAGGGGGAGCTGTTTTCAGTTTTGGCGGGAAATTATTTTAGTCGCGAAAAATTCCGCTAGGTGGCGCTATCTAGTTTTGGCGGGAAATATTTCAGTTCACCAACTATCCGCCAGGGGAGCTACTTGGGTTTTGGCGGGAATTAATTAATTCACCAGCTATCCGCCAGGGGCGCTATTTATGGTTTTGGCGGGAAATAATTTGAGTTCACCAACTATCCGCCAGGGGGCGCTATTTTGGTTTTGGCGGGAACTAATTAGTTCACCAACTATCCGCCAGGGGGCGCGATGATATTTTTTGGCGGGAAATATTTTAGTTCCGAAAAAATCCGCTAGGTGGCGTGCTATTTGGGCGCTACTTTGGTTTCACCAACTATCCGTCAGGGGGCGCTGTTCTAGTTTTGGCGGGAAATAATTAGTTCACCAACTATCCGCCAGGGGGAGCTATTTTAATTCACCAACTATCCGTCATGGGGCGCTTCCATAGTTTTGGCGGTAAATAATTTTAGTTCACCAACTATCCGCCAGGGGCGCTATTTTGGTTTTGGAGGGAAATAATTAGTTCACCAACTGTCCGCCAGGGGGCGCGATTATATTTTTGACTGGAAATATTTTAGTTCCGAAAAAATCCGCTTGGTGGCGTGCCATTCTAGTTCCGAAAAATTCCGGTAGGGGGCGCCACGTGACCTGACCTACATCCGGGTACTTGACCTTGACCTACATCCGGGTACTTTGCTCTTGCTCCGCGACGCGACACCCTGCGCGGTACTTAACCTCCTTTACTACTGCGCTCGTTCTTGTCGAATATGTATACGTGTCGATTGACGATGTTCGGTCGGGGCTATCGATCCGTCGAGCACGCCTATCAGTATAGGAAAGCAATGTTCAACGAAGACGTGGAATGCGCCGAGCGTATCAAAAGAACGCGATCGCCTTATGTAGCGAAACGACGCGGTTACGAAATTCGAAAAAAGAGAACGGGAACCGAATGGAACGCCGTTAGGGTGGCGTGTATAAAGTCGTTGTTAAGGAGCAAGTTTGGCGGGTCGGCCGAGTTGAAGGCAGCCCTGTTGGCCACCGGGGACGCCGAATTGGTGGAATGGGTACCGAGTAGGGAGGGTTTCTGGGGTACCAGGATCGGGGGCGTTGCGGGGGAGAACATGCTCGGTAAACTGTTGATGGAGGTGCGCGACGCTTATAAAGACGCGTAAACAGCGTTCGTTCAGTCGTGAAAAATGGGCGGACCGTCGTTGAAGCATCCTTTTACATGTATAGTAGCCGGTCCTACGGGGTGCGGTAAGACGATGTTCGTCGACCGTCTGATACGGCACGCTATGATCGATCCGCCGCCCGAGAAAATCCTGTGGTGCTAAGGGCAGTGGCAGACCGGCTACGCGTCTATGTCTTCGAAAATAGAGTTCGTAGACGACCTGCGGATCCGAAACGTTTAGACGGCAAAAGGAGAACGCTTCTAGTACTCGACGACCTCATGGAGGAGACTGATAGCCGGGTGACGGTGCTATTTACTAAAAAAAGCCATCATTGTAATATGTCGGTCGTACAACTGCGGCAGAACATGTTTCCGAAAGGGAAAGAAAACCGTACAATCAGCCTGAACGCCCAATACATAGTGCTATTCAAGAGCCCCCGAGACGCCGGTCAAGTAGGTCACCTAGCGAAACAGATGTACCAGGGAAAGGTCAACTACATGATAGAGGCTTTAAAAGACGCGACGTCGGTGGCGAATGGCTATCTCTTCGTGGATCTGAAACAGGAAACGGAAGAGAACATGCGCCTGCGTTCGTGCATATTTCCGGACGATCGCCTTCAGTACGTCTACGTACGGAAGGGTGGCGGCGGCGGCGGCAGCCTATAAGAACAGAGGGACGTGGCCGCGTACGTTTATTAGTCGCTATGACGGGACGCGCGGTGGTAGCGAAGGGACGACCGAAGGTGGCGGGACCGACGAACCGAGTGAAGAGACACATTTTCGCCCTGCAGCTATTGGAGAGGCATAGGCGGAACATCGAACTGCGAAAAGCCGTGATCGGCCACGCGGACGCCGGTCTCATTTGTAGTCTGTGCGATTGCGCGTACAACATTCTGAAAGGGAACGTGAAGTTGTCGCCGAAACAGAAACGCGTTTTGGCGAAATACAGGAATCACCTGCCGACAAACAAGTTCCGGTTAAGCAGAAGCGAGTCGTCTTGCAAAATGATGCGGGTGGTTTTCTGACGGCCCTGCTAGCGCCGTTAGCGAGCACCGTTCTCCTCCCGCTGCTCAGACAGGTGATCGGCAGCGGGTGATTGATGCAGTACGCGAAGAAGATGGCGTTGATCGACCCGCGATTGGTGGAAAGCCTCCTGCCACGTATCGATCAGCCGCCGAGCACGCCCCGATCAAGTGTGCTGAGTAGCCTGGACAGCGACATGAAGGACATTCTAGAGCGGTCGGATTTATCCGAACGCGATAAGGTGGCGTCGTACAATCAACTGCTGAGTCGCTACAACACGATAGAGGCGGCTCGAGCGGCGCAACCGGTACGCGTGTCGGTGGTGAACGGCGGCGGCGGCGAGACGCCTGCGGCGGCGGCGGCGGCGGCGCCACCACCATCGTCGGAGGCCGTAGAGCGCGAAATCATAGCCAGCATGCCGAAAACGCTGAAAGGGAAGACGGGTATGCTTATCGCGAAAATGAAAGCCGATCCGTTGTGTCGATGGAACGACCGCAGCGAATTCGTGTACGCCGGTGAAACGATCGCGGGGAGTAACTTGGTCGATCTAGTGAACGATCTCATGCGAACGAGAACGAAGACGATAGCGCCCGTAGGATGGAAATAGTTCGGTTTGCGCATAAAGGGTATGAACATCCCTATGGAATTCGTGGGCAACCCGCGCTATCGGGCGTACATGGAGCGGCGGCAGAAGCGGCTACTAGAAGAGGCGGCGATGACGCGGTCGGCTAGTTCATCATTGTCGCCGGAGCGGAGACGACGGGTGCGACGCGACGCTAAACGGAGACAACGGTCCCCTTCGTTGGACGTCGCGGCGTGGGACACGTTGTGACGACGATGCCGTCACGACGAACGATAACGGCCATCGTCGTCAGCCTCACCATCGCGGTTATCGCTCTCTATACGTGTATAATAATCGTCGTTCATTTGTGGCCGTCGTCGTCGTTGCCATGGTGTCCGGGTGGAGTCGTCGTCGTCCAAAACGAAAGCCAACAACGACTCGACAGCAACGAAACGACGACGACGACGACGTCGAACTGAATAGCGTCTACTTCGATCCGAAACGGGAGGGAAGTTACGGCTGCGTCGACGCGTTGCACAGGGCGTCGAAGATCCGACGACCGGCCATCGAGAGGTGGCTAGCGGCGCAGGACGCCTATACCCTACACAAGCCGGTTAAACGACATTTCAAACGACGTCGCGTCATCGTGGGCGGTCAAAACAAGCAGTGGCAAGCCGATCTGGTCGACTTGACTAGGCTGAAAACGCACAACGACGGTATAACATTCCTATTGACGGTCATCGACGTGTTTTCGAAGCGGGCGTGGTGCGTTCCGTTGAAGAGTAAGTCCGGCCCGTCGCTCGTCGCGGCCTTCGAGCGCCTGCTGTGCGGCGGCGGCGAGACGCCGAACGCGCTGCAGACCGATAAGGGGACCGAGTTTCTGAACCGACCCCTGCAAACGTTCCTAAAGAGTCGCAGCGTTCATCATTTCGTGACGCATAACAAGGAGACGAAAGCGAGCGTCGTGGATCGGTTCAATCGGACTTTGAAGGCGCGTAAGTGGCGCTATTTTACGAAACACGAGACGCTGCGCTACGTAGAGGCGTTACCGGATTTAGTGCGATCGTACAACAACGCCTACCACCGAAGCATCGGTAGGACGCCGGCGAGCGTCGACGCGACAAATCAGGAGACCGTTTGGCAACGACTGTACGGCAACGGCGGCTGCGGTCAACGGCAAAAACCGAAACTGCGCGAGGGAGATCGCGTACGTATCAGCAAGACGAGGGGTCAATTCAAAAAAGGATACATGGCTAACTGGAGCGAGGAGCTCTTCACCGTCGTAGAGGCGCACCCGTCCGAGCCGCCCGTTTATCGCCTGAAGGACGACGCCGGGACGCCGGTAGAGGGCGCCTTCAACGAACCGGAACTACAACGCGTAGTCGTTCCGAAGGACAAACTGTATCGCGTGGAGGCGGTTCTACAGCGTCGTCGTCGTCGCGGCGGTTCGGAGGCGCTCGTAAAATGGAGCGGTTATCCGGCCTCCTTCAACAGCTGGATCGACGCCGAGTCGTTCGTGGACCTACAAAGACTACTAGCGCGGCACCGGAGATGAGAATGACTCGTTGGACTCGCCACGAGGGTTGCTGGCGACTGCACGAGGCGGGGTTATGCAGCGGATTTTCGTTCTTGTATAAGGGCCCCTGCTGTATCGACAGACCGCAGTGGCGCGACGATGATTGACGAGGCGACGAGGCTCGGCGACGATACTACCGCTTCGGGCGAACCTACCAACACGGACTCCGTCGACGCTACCACCACCACCACCGCAGCCACCGTCCACGAACCCGTTCCATGGCAAATCTGCGGCAACGAATGCCCTAAGGCCGAAATCGTATGCCTCTGTCAGGTCGTCGTCCTGTATTTCGTCATCGCCGTTATTATATACAATCTGACGAGAGGTCAAGGCGACTCCAACCTGTGGACGGCGCTGTTCAGCAGCTGTCTCGGTTACCTGCTCCCGAGTCCGTCTATGAGTGTTGGCGGTCGACGACGACGACCCGGCGGCGATGGCGGTCTCGTCTGACTTTTATCTGACGCTACCAAGCAACGCCTCTATGAAGCGTCACCCCGAAAATACGTTGACGCACTACACCACGACGCTGCCGCGACGTTTCGACCTGTCGGGGGAATGGGAATGCGGACTGGTGACGCTACAGTATCCGCACACGTGGTACAACGTGAGAGAGAAGGACGCCTACTTCTTCTTGACTTGCGCGTCGGGCGACCCCTGTACTTACACGTACGTAGACGAAATCGGCGACACCATCCTGCTATACCGACAGGGCACGATTGCTCACGGTTTCTACAACAGCGCTTACACGTTGATGCACTAGATCAACGAGGCGCTAATGAAATTGAGCACCGATAAGGTCAAGGCGCGTCTAGAGTTGAGCGACGTTTCTAACCGAATGACGCTGCATATGTCGCCGGGTGTCGAATTTATTATACCTCATACGAGCCGTCTGAAGGACGTACTAGGTTTCCATAGCAACAATATCACGAGTTCCCCGATGATGGGCGCCGCGCCGGAAGTCGTCATCGACACCATGCCCGTCGCGTACACGTACGCCTTCGAAGGTCACAATACGGTGGATATGAAGGCGGGCGTCGACACCCTGTACGTGTACACGGATCTCGTGGAACCGCGCGTCTTCGGTGACGTGTACGCGCCGCTCCTTCGAAACATCGCCGTCTACGGTACGAACGGCAGCATCATTTCGGAAACGTTCGACCGCGTCCAATACGTGAAGCTGCTGCGTCATCAATTCGATTCGATCGAGGTCGATATAAGAGACGATCTCGGTCAACCGATACCATTCGAGCAGGGAAAGCTAGTGACGACGCTTCACATCAGACGCTGTAAATCGAAATTGTTTTAACGACGATGCCGACGAAGAACCCGTACGAGGACTACTACGTTAGACAGGTCGGCGGTCAGCTGCCGGTCTTCGTCGGTGGTCGGGGGCAACGAGGACACGGTCTGGGCAATCTCTTCGGGAGCCTGTTTCGAAACGCCATGCCGCTTATCAAGAGAGGCGCGTTGGCGTTGGGAAAACGTGCGCTCAACACCGGCGTGCGCGTGGCGCAGGACGTCGTCGCGCGAAGGAGGCCGGCGCCGATCTTCTCGACGGCCTAAATTCGCCGCCGCCGCCGACGAAGAGGAAAAAAACGCAGCAGCTCCGCCGTGGCGCCGCCATAAAGAGACCGCGCCAAGCGGCGACGACCGTCAGTAGGCGGAAGAGACGGCGTCGAACGGACGACATATTCGACGACTAATGATGGCGTTCGTGAATGGCGCATCGGGCGAGGGCGTGAAGGCCGAACTGGACCTGTTCAGTGGGCCGGTTACGCAGACGAGCGTCGAGAGCAGTCAGTGGACAGTCTACCAACCGTTGACGGCTCTCGACGCCGGCGGTCCTATATAGTTCCTCATCCCGGGCTCGGGGAACGACTATACGGACGTGGCGAGCCTTCAAGTGTACGTCCGCTTCAAAGTGGTTCCGGGGGACGGTACCAATCTGGCGGCCGGCGCCAACGTGGCCCCGTTCAACAATTTCCTGCATTCTATGTTCAGTCAAAAATACGTGTCGCTGAACGGCACGCTCGTGACGCCGTCGACCATTACGTACGCGTACCGGGCCTACCTCGAGACCCTGCTGAGTTACGGTAGCGAAGCGAAACAGTCGCATCTCACGGGGGCGTTGTGGTACAAAGACACCGCCGGACACATGAACGCGCTCGGGAACGACAACGCCGGGTTCGAGGCGCGGCGCGTCATGACGGCCGATAGCCACGAGGTGGAGGTGATGGGACGCCTGCACGTCGACGCGTTTATGCTAAACCGGCACATGCCGAACGGCGTCGACACGAAAGTACGCATGGTGCTCTCGAAGGACGCCTTCGCGCTCAAGGGCACGCAAGCCGTACCGGGGTGGCGCCTCGTCAAGCGGTCGATTTGCCTGCACGTGCGAAAAGTGAAGTTGAACCCGGACGTCCAGATGGGGCATATCATAGCGTGGACGTTGGGAAAGGCTAAGTTCCCGATGCGCCGCGTCGACTGCAAGTCGTTCTCGATAACGGCGGGTACGCTGTCGCACACGCACGAGAACTTGTACATGGGTACGATTCCGAAACGCATGTTCCTGATGATGATCGACAACGTCGCCTATAACGGAGACTACACTAGAAATCCATACGACGCGCGGCACAACGGCATAAACTTCCTCACGCTCGTCGTCGACGGACGTCAGGTGCCGAGCAAGCCGCTGCAGCCGGACTTCCCGCGCAACCGGTACGTCCGAAGCTACATGAATCTCTTCGCGGCCACCGGAAAGGCGTACGAGGACGAGGGGAACGACGTATCGCGCACGGACTTCGGCGCCGGCTACACCATCTTCGGTTTCGACCTGATGCCCGACTGTTGCGACGGGGACCATTTCAACGTCGTGCGTCAGGGGACCGTGGGCGCTGAAATGCACTTCGGGACGCCGCTACCCCGACCGGTGAACATCGTCGTGTACGCGGAATTCGAGACGGTGCTGGAGATCGACAAGAACCGGAACGTCGCGTACGACTGGTAACTATGGATACGTTCCAACTGATGCGTCGCCTCGAAAACGATGCGTACGCTAAACGCATCGTCGTCGAGGTCGTGCCTAAAGACGCGCTACTTACCACCACCACCACCGCTTACCCGACGCCCTTCGTGTGCAACACCGACGACGGCGGCGAGCCGGAGCAGCACTGGGTGGCCGTCCACGTGGACGTCGACCGGCGAGGCGAGTACTTCGATTCGTACGGTCTGCCGCCGCTGCACGCCGACTTCCGCGCGTTCCTCCACCACAACTGCGGCGACGCGTTGACGTACAACGACAAGCGGCTGCAGAGCGGCGTCTCTAACGTGTGCGGACAATATTGCCTCGCCTACCTCCTCCTCCGATGTCGCGGTTTGCCGTTGACGACGTTCCAGAGCCTATTCGGCACCGATCGGGTGGTCAATGACTGTGTCGTATTCGATTGGCTAAAACCATTACATTAACGCTTTCGCTTTTACGTGTATAGTAGTAATAAAAAACGATGATGATATTGTTTTTTATTACCCTACCTACATACATACATACAGAACCTACCCCTAGTAGGGGGGTGTGGCCTCCCAGTCCTTAGGTTAGTACGAGTTAGACGAGTATCGGCGCCGTGGTGAAGCCGTCGTCGAGCACGCGGCGCTTAGCGTAGAAGTAGCTCAACGCCGCCCGCTCTTGAACGTTCATCAACACGAGTCTTTCACCTGGAAACCGCGGTTCCAGCCAACGCCGCTGCGTCGGTCGCGCAGTACGGCGAGGAAGGTGTCCTCGCCGATGTCGTTCTGACGTTTGCTCAGACCCTTCGTGCTCTACTTCGCGCCGTTGTCGCCGCCGAAGCAGTAGTAGGTCTTGCTGCACAGCGCCACGATTCCGTCGCCGCGCCACTCTTCTTTGAAGAGACCCGGCGTTCGAAGATCGAACAGGCGCCGACGCGCGCAGCAGGCCGGCGCGTCCTCCCACGGTAGTCCGGCGACGCGGCGTCGTACGTACGCGTCCTCGTGCGCGTCGCAGCATTCGGCCGGAAACGAGAGCGTACGATTCCGGAAGTAGTGTTCGCGTCGTTCTTCCGCCACCAGCGCATCGACGTCGCACCCCGCGAGGGCGATGTACGCCGAGTCCGTGTCCATAGCGCAGTACTCGAAGAGCGGGTGAAGGATGTAGGCGTCGACGAAATCGTAATAGAATTCGAGCATCCTCATTTTCGCGTACTGGTAGACGAAATATCCGATTTGGATCGGCAGGCCGTAGACGACGGTGCGCTTATTCAGCGCCACCTCGTACAGCGCGTCGTCGACGACGACGTCGAGTTGCCGGAAGCGACGGTTGTTGACGAACATCGAGGCGCCGACCGGCATGGCGTACTTGATTTCCCGGTGTCGATCGACGCGCGTAATCGTTTTCCCGTACGAACTGTTGCCGAGAAGCTTAAAGGTATCGGCGATGATCGATTTGTCGGGATCGACGTCGCCCTCGCGTCGCGCCGCCGAGACCGTGTCGCCGAAGCGGCGAAAGCACGCGATCGGCGCGTACTCGATCACCTGGTAGACGCGCGAGACGACGAGACCGTGCGCCAGATACCACCGTAGGAGGGGCGTCGCGAGCACGATCTCGGCGCCGAAGTAGCTACCGACGAGCGTCCGTTGAGTTCGGGTGAGGAGATCGTGCGACTCGGCGTAGCGGCGCATGAACGGGCTGAGGCCGTCGCGCGCGATATCGACGTTCTTGAACACGGGCTGCATTTCGGCTAAATTAGAGCGCAGCGCTTCCGGCACGGCGATATCGCACTGCACCAGACCGAACAGAGAGCCGTCGCGTACACCCTCCTGTATCGTCGAGCGCGTAACGACCGCCGGTCGTCGTCGCCGCGGGCGGTCGCACGGCGCGCCACTGACACTCCCACATTTCGACGACGTCGTCGACGAAACGGCGCAGGTAGGTCTTCAAGGCGATCGTCGCGGCGTACAGCGTCGTCATCGGTTGACCGTTGACGGCGTTCGTCGTCACGTGTGTCTGGCACGTCGGGCAGCCGTGAAAGTAGCAGCCGTGAAATTGGTACGACGTTCGCGTGGCGGCGCACCAGCCGTCGACTCGGTACTTTCCGATGCGCTTCTCGCGCCCGTTCAACTGGTGACGTATACGCGCGCCGGTTCGCGCCGCCTCCCACGTCAACCACTCCACGGCCATACGACCGTAGCGGTGCACGCGTTCCGGTCGAAAGGCGTTCTCCGCGCGCCGGCGCGTGTACCGGCCCGTCGGCATCTCCTGTATTATCGCCCACAGATAGAGGCCGTTCGCGTCGAAACCGACTATCGAACGACACGGGCGTGACGCGTCGCCTCGAATCGCCGTCACGCCGGCATCGTGTTGGCGCGCGAAGATGATCGACGGGCCGCCGACGTTCTGCGACTGCAGCAGGCGGTGCAGGTCTTTGTTGGGTTCGTTGAACAGCGAGAAATGGATCGACGTCGGCAGGTCGTTGAACAGGTACAACAAGGTCAACCCCGGTACGCTGATGGCGTCCTTGAACATGTCGATACGTCGGCGCCGATAGAAGGCGAACTGCCGATCGACGGCCTCTTGAAACGGCGCCACGTCTCGATTATTATACAAAATCAAAAAATCGCGCATCGTCATCATGCGCTCGTCACGCCACGCCGTCGCGCAAATCTCGTACGCCTCCGCGGAGATTCCCTCGCGTTTCAGGCGGCTGTAGAAAGCCTCGCGCGGCGGCAGGGCGGTCTCGTCCAGGCGCGTCAACGCGTCGATATGTTCGTACGGAAAGTACCCCTTCGTCGCCGCGCAGCCGTACGCTTTCAGAAAGCTATCGTAGCTAACGCCGGGCGCGAGGTAATTGGTTATATGGAGGAACTCCAACGTCGACGTCGTCAGGCACATGTAGTTGTTCTGTCGTTTAATGGTAAACGCCGACGACGTGTGCTGCGCGTCGCCGGTTATGAGCAGAGGGGTCAAGTACTTCTTGACGACATTCAGATCGTACTTACCGGAATTGAATCCCAGTGCGGGCATTTGACGAAGGTGCGTCTACAGGCGGTAGGCGAGTGCGGCGTACGGTAACGCGTCGTCGTCGTCGTTGTTGCACCGTCGCCGCCAGTCGTCGTCGAGCGCCTCGAAGGTCGCGTCGTAGCGGGGGCGTAGAGCCGCGCACGCCGCCGCGCTCATGGCTTCTAGGTCGTCGATGAGGCGACGCGCGAGTTCGGCCGAATCGCCGGTCGTGACGTAACACCGTGCCGCTTCGTGGCCGGGGACGTTCGACGCGACGTTCACGCTGAGCAGTTCGTGTCGCGCTATCCACCGGGATTTGTCGGTATCCGACTGCAGATCGTTATCGGCGAAATAACATTCGAAATCGAACGTCGCGCGGTACGGGTAGTAGCGCAGGTCGTCGTCGCCGACGTCGACGCCTTCGTCGTCGAGCCGCTGAAATACGGATGGCGTCGGCCGGTAGTCGCCGCCGGGAAACACGTGACGAACGCCACCTTCGCACGACGCTTCGTGACGTTGTAAATCGCGCGGGCTCCGCCAGAAGGCGTTGCCACATTTTCCGCACTTGTACGTTTTCGTGTACGCGCGCAGGTCGATTATGTACGAGAAGTGCGTCTCGCACAGGTTGACGTTCAGGGTCGTGGGGTGCGCTTCGAGCGACCGACGGACTAGTTCGGCGCCATTCGCCGCCGTCAGTCGATAGACGGCGACGTTGATGCCGAAAACCGTCTCCACGCGTTCCAGTTCGTTCAGGCGGACACCGTTCTAGGCCGTCGTGCGCGTGGCGCGGCAATAGTGCCGTGGAGTCGTTTAGCGACTTTCGTTAAGCGGGTCGTATGGATTTTGCCACCGTTCCGCGTTTCGCGTCGTCGGCCGCCTTGCAGGTGGAGGCCGATGCACCGGAAGAGGCATAGATGGTCGTCGTAGGGCGTGCCTCGACGATCTTTCGTCAACGCCGCGATGGCCATGTTGGTGCGCACGTAGTCGGGAAGCGTCGCGCCAACGCACCCGATAGGATGGTTGATGATGGCGTTCACGAAGTAGGTGGCGTTCGTTACGAGCTCGACGACCCACCCCGAGTCGGGACGCTGCGCGATGACGTACTGCAGTACGTCGGTCGTGCGCACGGCGTCGAGGATTCGTTCGAACGAACGGCTATCGGTAACGAGGGCGGGCGTTTCGAGGAGGCGACCGCAGCAGTTACACGAAGAATGGAAATAGCGGTAACGACCCGACACCTTGTGGCGCAATACGAAACCGTAGCTCACGTTAATTTTAAAAGCATTCTTTTGCTCGCGAAACATCGCCCTCAGAAGCGGTTCGAGCACCCGCGTACTCGTACAGGCGGTCATGCGATAGTTGTAGCGGGACTGCACTGCACCGCGCGCTACCGACTTCTCTATGCTGCGCCGGTGCTCGTCCACGAAGCGCTGTAGACCGTCGGGTGACGCCGCCGTAGCGGCTGCAGGTTCATTAGACGAACTACTGCTACCAGGCGGTGGCGACGTCTGACGGCCGCCCCGTAGCATAGCGGCGCGCGTAGTGTACGTCGCCCCGCATTTCGGGCACTCTCGCCGTTTTACGCATAGCGCGTCGTTGCCGCATCGTTTCGAGCTGTTCGCGTGTCGCTCTAACGTCGCCTGTTTCGCGAAATAACCCCCGCATTTCGGACATTGCCACCTAGTAGGAGAAGGAGGAGGCGGCATTCTCTACTGACTGCTACTTTTCGAGCACTGCTACTTATAACAATGGTGGCTGTGGTAGTGGTAGGTGGCTGCGCCCTAGCGGGGAATGTTTTAGGTAATGGGTAATTCGGACTGCGTGTGTTGTTTTGGGTAATGTATGGTAACTCAGAAAAGGTGGTGGGTGGCTGCGCCCTAGCGGGAGGAATGTTTTAGGTAACTCGGACTGCGTGTGTTTTGGGTAACTCGGACTGCGTGTGTTTTGGGTAACTCGGAAACGGAAAGTACATTTTCAACGTTTTATTAAGCACCGTACAACATTCAAAACAGCGTTCAACGCCTTTTTACTATAGCAAAGCAAGCACTTTTCGTTCTTTATTCGAGACCGCTCCTGCCTTTTTACTAATGTTCTATAGCAAAGCAAGCATTGTTCTTTCTTTAGTCGAGACCGCTCCTGCGCTGGACGTACGTATGGACGGCCGACTCCAGCAGAACGCGTTTCATGTAGTCGCGCCAGTCCGTGCCTAGTAGCCAGTCCGAAACGAACTGGACCAGATACAGTTCCCCCGCACGACCCGTTTTGCGGCTGCTGACCGGTTGCCGCCTTAGTATCGTGCAGTATTAGCACGAGACGCGTGAAGCACGGTATCAGCGAACAACGCAGAAAAGCTTCCAACACGGCGTTGAAGTGACGCGTTACGATGCACCCCGCTGTGTGTACACGCGGTTCGGACGACCCGCACGATAGCCGGCCATATGCACGTACGGACAGCCCTCATTAGGTTCGCATACGCCGCAAATATCGCGCGCCCGCTCCAGTATCATCTCACCGAGGCACTCGGCGAGGATGGCCATTGCGAGCCGCTCATAGCGACAAGCCAACTGGCCCCTGCCCGGCACGACGATTTGCCGTTGCGTCACATCCTCCGATAGGCTCCAACACGGAGCGCACGTCGGCCCCATCGTCGAGTACATGCTTTCGTTATACGCCGGTGGCGGCGCTCGAGTCGCTTCGAGGTATCGGCGCTCTGCTGTATCGTATACGTCAAGCGCCTCCTCTATGATGGCGTCCAACACGCTAGCGTCACGCACTCCGCTTCCTCCCTATAGCGCAAAGCATGTCTTTACGTTCGATGACCACCGTCAGCAACGCGTCTACGAAGTCTCGCATACATTCACGCCTGGTGCGCCGCATCACTTCCTACAACACATTATTATGATTAGTCCGCCTGATCGTTTTTTCGACCTTCCTCCTCGGCCTTCTCCCTCTTTATAGACCCCTCCACTCCACGTTCCAACATTGTCCTTACGAACGCGGCAACCTCGTCGTACCTCGCACGTGTCCTTTCGTTGGTAGCTAACATATCCTGCAGTACGCGGCGCACCTCCTACAGCATATAAACACAACTGTTAGTTACGAAATGCTACTAAATAAGTTCGCTTCGTAGGCTAGCCAAAACGCCCTTATGTAATTCTCGGCCGTCTCGCTTAGTAATTGCGCGGCCTCCTCACTTATTTCACGACCACGACGCCTTATCATTTCTTGTTGTTTCGCGATCCTATGCGTCAGCAAATCTACCAGTATCGGGCATTCTTCCTTCTACAAACAAGCAACACATTAGGCGTCGTCATCGTATCTCTTCAGTGTGCGCACGGTATACGACGGCTCCCCGTTCCAAGTCGTCTTACTCACACTGATCTCCACTTCCGTGCCGATTAACTCCAGCACGGTATCGCGGAGCGGCTCCTCGCTCAACTCCACCAAGTAGTCGGCCCGGTACTCGACGAGATTAGACATATGCGTGTCAAATAGTGTAATCCAAAGCTCGTCTTCGGCGTCCTCGCCATCCCTCACCATCACACGCAACGCGAAGTAATTCTTCGGCACAAACAGCTCACCGTGCTTTCGACATACCATAGGCCCGCCTTTGTTTTTCTGATACAATTTTCGCCGACAACGGGAGCATCCCAAATACGTACAATTCTCTTTGTACGACACAGCGTCGATCATAACGGGCGTCTTAATTTTATACACGCCGTTGTTAGCACACTGTAGGCCCCTCAGACTCACCAATGTAGCCCCTGTTGACGCCGCCGACTCGCATTCTCTTTCGAGCGACGCGCTCCGCGCTAGGACCGGCTGCCCCGCAGCCGCCTCGATGCTCCCCAAGGCCTCTTCGGCGCTTCGCTTACGACCGGCGGCTACCAGCGGCGGTGCGATGACCACCACGGGTCTCTTATTAACTGGCGCCCCTGTTGACACCGCTGCTGCTGCTGCCGTAGGTTGCTGTTGACCGCCGGCCGCCGCCCCCTTCGGACTCTGCTTGCGCACCGCCTTCATCTTTTTCGGTGTCTCGTCTGCCATTATTGCCGCGGGAGAACGTCTGCTGCTGCTGCTGAAACAATACGTTAGAACACTGGCGTCATACAACATAGTATTTTCTCAACCGTTTTATACTTTACAAAATAGGGCGCATGCGCACTTAACACATACGCCGCATAACTGCCTAGTCTACCGTTATCTTACAAAATAACGCGCATGCGTACTTAACACATACGACGCATAACTGTCTAGTTACCGAGGTATTTGTTTTAGGAAAAAAGTTAGCGGTCACGTCAGTACATTCATCGTCAAATGTGTCTTTACATCGAATTTCTCTAATATCACACGATTCCCGAGCCCTAACTAATCATATACAACGCTTACTTTCATGCTTTTAGCTTTTTGTTTATTGTTTTTGAAATGGCATTGTTCTCCGTTCACATTCCGATTGCGATAAGCCGCAGTGTCATGCGCCGCCGCCGTCGCAGCTGTTTGACGGCACATTGCTCATTTCATACACGATTATGGAGTCGCATACAATTGACGGCGCATTCCACCGTTTGCCTATTTCAGGCACGACTATGGATACAACGCCTCCTCGTAAGGCAACACAGCGGTAAGCCTACTTTTACGCATGCATGCATGCATGGTTCTCATTTAATTTTGGCGCCCTTTGTTTAAACACGCGTTCATGTATTGTGGTTTATTTCATAGAGAGATCCAACTGCCTACAAGAACGGCCGCCCTGTCAACAGCAGCAGCAGCAACAAAGCCGGTATGCAAGGTCGCCCCAATATCACGGAGTGACCCCCCTCGACCAATCACTCCACCACCTATCAGCCACGACGCCGCCGATGACTTCGATGACGACACCAGCCTCGTGTCTTAGTTCCTCAGACGAGGAAACAATGGGTCGTGGTTTACGCCCACCCCGACGACCGAACTATATACGCGACGCGGCTTTCAAGCGCCGTTCTCCCCCTATAGGGCGGGCGTTGGACGCGCGCGGATATATAAATTCTAGCAGTCTATAATAAATACTCTCTCTACTACTGAGGCTTCCACTCGTCTGTATCCACTGCATAAACACCCTACGTACAGCGCCACCAACCTATACGGGGCCCGCTGAACGTTAGCGTATTTATGCATTGGTTTCGTTTTGATCGCACCACTAGATTTATTTATTTATTTAAACGCACAACGCATTGGTTTCGTTTTGATCGCACCACTGGAACGCACAGCGCTAGCCAGCTATGCTGCCGCGCCGGGGTCATAGTCCACTCCAGCTGCTGCTGCAGCGCCGGTCGCTTATCGCAGCTGTTGCTAACGTACGGCGGGGCATCCTCATAGGGCTGAAGGGGGAAGTCTGCACACAGTGGTTTTATCGCGGTTATATAACCGCGCGATAAACGCATTATTGCTTATGTCAGCACGCGCTAAGTACGGCGTTGATCGCTAGGGTGAAAACTAAAATGATCATTGTGCTCACCGCTAGGTGGCACCTCAAATGTACTTAGAGGGGGGTAAACCATCACGTTTTTTATAAGTAGGTTCCCGAAAACGTTTAGTGTCAAAAAATCCTTTGATCTTTTTTTATAAGTAGGTTCCCAAAAACGTTTAGGGGTAATTAAAACGTTTTTTATTAGTAAAGTTTTGCCCAAAGGTCACCAAAGGTGTCGTGCACGGGCCTCCATCGGTCCTCTATACTACTCACATTCTACTACAAGTCGGCAATGAAGGACTACGCCGATACAACTCTTGGAGCCTCACAGAAGAGGAAAGGAAAGATCCTACCAAAATATTCGCCAAATTCGTTGAACAACTTGAGCCGTGTGAGAACTATCGCATCAGCCGGTTACGACTTATGCACTACCGTCAAAGGCCAGAAGAAAACTTAGATTGTTTCATAAACAGATGCAAGTTGCTAGCTCTGAAATGCGAGTTTCAAGATACCGAATTGAATGAGCAACTCATTGAACTGATCATAGCTGGTACGCCAATTCCTGATTACCAGAAGGAATTGCTTGAAAAAAACAAGAACTACACACTGGACGAAGGAATTCAGTTGGTACGAGCGTATGAAGCGAGTGCCTCCCACGTCCAGCAGATTCGTGACATGGGAACAGTGGTGACAACTGCGGTGCATAGCTTCAGACGTGGTGCAAACTCATCCGCCAAATGTCGCAACTGTGGTCAACAACACCCATTCAAACCGCGTGAAAGTTGTCCAGCGTTTGGAGTCAAGTGCAGAGCGTGCGGCAGAATGAACCACTGGGCGAAATGTTGTCTGACTAAGAAAAACAGCATGCCAACAACATCACGCCACATCAGCGCGGACGTTCGAAATCCAGGAACAGGAACGAGCATCGGCAACGACAACATTCGTATGCAAACGAGAAGTCAATTCATCAAATGCGTTCCAATGCACAGAACACTGACACACTTGAACAGTCATTTGATGCACTCAGTTTTCATGATGTGAAGGTGTCAGCAATGTGTCTCGGGCAATATAATCGCGACGAAGCCTATGCGCAGGTGCAAATTAAACTGAGCAATCGTCCTGGCATCCAAAATTTGAGCCTGAAAGTGGACACAGGCGCACAAGGCAATACACTTCCACTGCGAACATTTCGACGCATGTATCCGGACAAGTTAAATGCTGAGGGGTTCCCCGTTGATAACATCGTCGCAGCAGCAAGAGGCGCACGATTGACGGCGTACAATGGCACGTCCATCACATGCCATGGCGTGGTTAACATTTCATGCAGCTACAACAAGTCGGCATGGGGTGACACTCGGTTCTACATCGTTGATGTAACCGGCCCTGCAGTGATTGGTCTTCAGTCGTGTGAAAGGTTGAAGCTGGTGACTCTACATTGCACCATCAAGACGCACTCCTCAACAGAAGATAGACCTGCTACGGGACAATCAGCTGTCACGAGCACAGCCTCTATAAACAGCGTCGATGACCTCACTAGAATGTATCCAGAACAGTTTGACAGAATCGGCTGTTTTCCTGGTGAAGTGAAGTTGGTGGTGGATCCCGCAGTTCCTCCTCGCGTGAATCCTCCAAGAAAGACACCAATTGCGCTAAAAGATGCTATCAAAAGCAGTCTTGACTCCACGGTGGAAAATGACGTCATACGCAAACTGCACGAGAATGAGCCAACAGAGTGGGTCTCAAGCCTGGCATATGCATAGAAGAAAGATGGGAGCCTAAGAATATGTTTGGACCCCAAGTTCTTGAATCAGGCACTGAAGAGATCGCACCACAAAATTCCTACGTTGGAAGAACTTAATCACAAGTTCACAGGAGCAAGATATTTCTCCAACCTTGACGCCAAAGCCGGATACTGGGGTGTCCAGCTTCACAAGGACTCTCAACTCCTCACTACGTTTCAATCTCCTTACGGTCGATATGCCTTCAAGCGACTTCCATTCGGCTTGTCTGCATCACGAGACATCTTTCAATCCAGGATGGACATGATTCTCGAGCAGTGTGATGGAGCAGAGGGAATCGCTGACGACGTGGTGGTTTACGGTGCAACAGAAGATGAACATGACAAAATTCTTCATCAACTCATTAACATTGCGTCGAGGAACGGGCTTGTCTTCAATTCCAGCAAGTGCCTGATCAAGGAGAGCAGTGTCAGTTTCTTTGGCCTCATCTACGGCATCGAGGGCATCAAACCTGATCCGGACAGGATCCGCGATCTGCAAGACATACCACCACCTCGAGACAAGAAAGAGCTTCAGCAGTTTCTTGGACTCATGACCTTCTTGAGCCCATTCATACCGAACTTGGCTGACAAGGCTTCAATGCTTCGAGATCTACTGAAAGAAGACAGCATGTTCATGTGGGAACCGCACCATCAAAGTTGCTTCGATGGTCTGAAACATCTTGTCACCTCAAGGTCAAGTCTTCAATACTTCAACGTGTCCAAAACGCCCATACTTCAGACAGACGCTAGTCTCCTTGGACTTGGCGCGGCGTTACTTCAAGAGAACGAGTCTGGTGTAATCCAAACGGTGGCATACGCATCGAAGAGTCTATCAAGCGCAGAGAAACGATATGCCTGCATTGAGCGAGAGTTGCTAGCCATTGTTTTTGGCACACAACGGTTCCACACGTACCTATACGGACGCAAGTTCAAGGTCGTCACGGACCACAAGCCTCTCGTTGCGATCATCCAGAAAGGTCTTGTCAACTCTCCACCGCGACTACAAAGAATGCTCCTCAAACTGCAAGGGTATGACATGGAAGTTGAATACCAACCAGGAAAGGTTATTGTCCTTGCGGACACACTCTCGCGTCTTCCAAGTACGCACAACACAGAAACGATCGACCTTGATGTTCGTGTTGACTTCGTCCGATTCTCTGATGAACGCATCCAAGAGCTGAGGAACAAGACGAAGGCTGATCCAGTTCTCCAAGCACTCCGAAACGATCGTGACTGGATGGCCCGAAACAATAAAGGAGTTGCCAACTAGCATCCGTTCGTACTGGTCGTTCCGCGATGAACTCTCCGTGGAAGATGGTATCCTACTGAAAGGAACGCGAGTCGTCATTCCTGAGAGCATGCAGACATTCATACTGGAGAAACTACACTACGGTCACCTCGGCATAGAGAAGACGAGACTCAGAGCAAAAGACTCTGTGTATTGGATCAACATCAATCGTGACATTGAGACTACAGTCAAGTCGTGTGACATGTCAAGAACACCAACCAGCGCAGCAGCACGAGACGCTACAGCCGCACGAAGTACCGAGTAGACCTTGGGAAGTGGTTGGTACAGACATGTTCTTCTTCAACGACGCAGACTGGCTCATCATTGCGGACTACTATTCAAAATTTCCCATCGTGCGCAAAATGCCGAAGCCATGTCTAAGTTCAACCGTCGTTTCTGTCACAAAGCAGATCTTCAGCGAGACAGGCGTTCCTATGCGTGTCGTGTCGGACAATGGCCCGCATTTCGCCAGTGCATGCTACACAGACCTGTCAAAGAAGATGGCATTCCAACACGTAACGTCTTCGCCGAGGTATCCACGCTCAAACGGCTTCATCGAACGCCAAATCCAAACCGTGAAGCATGTCATGAAGAAGGCAAGGCAAAGTGGGCAGGATCTCGACTTGGCGCTACTGTGTCTGCGAACAACGCCAATTGACAGCAAACTTCCAAGTCCAGCAGAGCTCCTCAATGGTCGCAAAGTACAGTCAACTCTTCTGACGAAAATCGTTGACACACGCCAAGATCATGACGATATGAGAACGAGGCTACAAGAGCGACAGGACAAGATGACGTTTCAGCACGATCAACACGCAAGAGATCTCCCGCCTCTGCACAACGGTCAAGCAGTTCGCTTCCGTGATAAAGACGGCCGGTGGAGACCTGCGACGGTCCTTGACAAAACACCGAATCCAAGATCGTACATTCTCACGACACCGAGCACAAGCACTATCCGAAGAAACAGAAATCAAATCTGAGACAACTCGACTCACCCGATCGTCAGGAGAGTATCGTTTGCCAGTCCGACTACAGTCCAGCCCGCTCCAGCTGTTGTTGATTCAAGTACTCCCACGAAGACTACAGACGGCTCGGCTGAGAACATTGTTCAAAATAATACAACTGGACTATATGTGACCCGCTCTGGTCGTCATATTAAGCAGCCTCAGCGCTATGCATGAATAGATACAAAGACTGTAAGCAAGGCATACTGTATAGCTTATAGCAGAGTTAAATCTATTGCATGTTGTTCTTTTACAAGTTTACAGTTATTTCAGAGACTTTATAACAAGTTACTTTGAGTAAGTCATAATCTCTTCTTTTGTAAAAAGGAAGATGTCGTAGTATTACGCGCTTTAGTATGACCTCATTATACTAGAGGTTAGAGTTCAGTTGTTCACTTGTTGGGCCTTGATTAAACATCCATTCCTTCTAGCGTGTCTTGTAGTAAACTGTCATATAATGGCTATTATCAGTACATCCAAACAACACAACAACATACTGCACCTGCTGAGGCATGACATCGCGGGGTGAGTAACGACTTACTTGCGAATTGAAGCGGACTAGTTGATGCAAGAGATACACAAAAGTAGACATATGAACCATTGTATTAATTTATTTTACTATTTTATATAGGTATAATATATATTAGCGGAATGCGGGTAATCAACTACTATGCCATTAACCATTTTGTGGTTATGGTGTGCCATTAAAGTATTCTGTTTGTGTTCATCTATGGTATTGCTTCAGTTGTTTTACTTATTTAGCACATACTCTTTGCTGCAGCTGAATAAACGGTATGCTCGTGTGTTGTTCCAACTGCACCGACATCCCAGCCGTAAATGCTAACGTACGATTGACGATGGTCTCACAACGTCACGCATGGATGACTTCGACACTGACCCCGATGTAACAGCTCCACAGGCACTTATGTGTTTACACTGATATGCGCATGACAATTCTCAAAGTCACATTCGATCGAAGCAGCGCTATGAATCTACACTATTCCATCGGAAAACACTAGGGGAGACCGGGCCACAGTGGATCGGAAATCTTCTTTTGCAGCATTTCTCCTAGATTAATTACATCACGGTTCATTTATATGGTGGAAATGATAGATGAACTTATTATCTGTAAAAGATGTTTCTTCATATCCTGCCCACTGTAATTTTTCGGCTGAAGGAGGTTGAAAATTAGTATCAGGACAGAGTGAAAGAGCATCCGGTGCCCAGTGAATCAAATCGTGGCATTGTGAATCAGTTATTGTATTCTAATTGATTATTCATGAATATTGTATTTATTTATCTTAAATAAGCCAAGTCGTTAACTGTCACATTAAATATGCGTAAACATAATGCTCTAGGTTGTAATTATTACAATACCATGCTTACATTACAATAGTATCCTGTGCCTAATGGCAAGGATTGGTTTAAAGATCAATCCTGGATAAACCAAATATATCGCATTCAACCAATTAAGAAACACCAGCATCGTTGTCAGGGAAGGAGCTGTTTTAGAGAAAGCTAAAGACTACACATACCTTGGCTTCTGGGTCTGCATAAGAGACAAAGACATAAAAACCAGGAAAGCAAAATAAATGGCGCGGAGAGCACTCAACAAACTAAACCTATTATGGAAATCTACACTCCCACGCAAAATCAAGTAGCGAGTGTTTATTGCAAAAGTAGAGTCTATGTTACTCTGTGGGTGCGAACCATGAACAATGACAAAAAAAGTTGACAAAGAACTGCTACAGACACAAGGATGAAATGGCATCTAAGACCATCTTTAGGCAACCGATCGACACATGGAAGAACCAAGGCAGGAAGTCTAGCAGCAACTTACATTGACTGCTTAAAGGAAGATGTGGGTCTAGAAACGGAGGTGCAGAAGACGGCAATGACAGACAGAGGGATCTGGGCAAACGTCGAAAAACAAATAATTTAATACAAGAGTTTTAAGCAGCGTATGCAAATAACAGCTAAATATAATCATATAAGATTATGTTAAGGATTATAAAGATTGAAATATTACAAAGGTAACATAATTATCATGCCTAGCAAATTGTGCCACTCTACTCTAATTCACTGTACCCCGAATTAACTCAATACACACACGTGGCATTTTTGTACAAATTGCCGTCTGCAGCGGAGAGCACATGTTTGTTAACATCATGATACATCTCTCTAATTACTAACATGTCTTTGGTTTCCTATTCCTGGATGCTTCAAATGATCAATACACCGTGTGATGACGTCATACGACAGTAGAAGCAATGTGGTTGTAAGAGCAAAGATGTACTAAGAATAAGACCTGTCATTGCTAGCCTCACCTGTTGAATACCATTGTCCCACTGCTGAGCGGTGACGCCCCTGTAGTAGCTGGATTGCAAGTCCGCCAAATGTTGTATGTGCGCAGTGTTACATTGACAATAAACACATTGTAATTACAGCTTAGGTATTAAATATTATATGCTAGGATGCTTACTAGACTGAAAACTTGCAATAACAAGCAAATAAAAATCATTGAAATTCTAATTTTATTACATATATATAATAAATTAGGCATATTAATTATCAATTTAATTAATATCTACAATTGAATTAAACCAGCGTTATAAGTAGTATGCAAAGAATGAAGAGCTAAATCGACAATACATTAGTTTATTAATTAACTGATATAACAAAATTAATTAAGTAATTAATAGAACCATAGTATACTATGTGTAATGATATGTATATATATATATATATATATATATACAGTGTATATATTATTGATGGCCAAGGTGCTCAGCTGTAATTTAATATATTACACACTATTGTTCTATTAATTACTTAATTCATTTTGTTATATCAGTATATGTATATATATATATATATTTATGTAGCCAAAACAGTGAATAAATTAATTATTATTTATTAATTAGCGAAATATATTAACTAACAAAATTACACTGTCCCATAAAAAATGTGCAATACATCAAATGAAAGCGTGGGAGCTCAGCAATCAACATCAGTAAATATGCCATTTGTGTAGACAAAAATCAATCAATTAATTAGTTAAAATATAAAAAGATTAATTGACATAAAATAAAAGCCGATAATCTAAGCAATCAATATTCGACCATGACATCGGAAGACGGAGATGTTGTTGAATTTGTTCACCCTGACGCTCATAATTTTTGAAGGCTCACCAAATACCTCCAACTACACCCCAGCCCCTTACCAAAATGATGGGGACTAATCATGTAAGTCCCCAGCCCCCAACCAAAAAATATTGGGGGCCCAGCCTCCAAGCCCCACTCTTCCTCGGTTCCGGCGCCTATATGTGATGAGATGAAAAGCCGGTGCACTTGACCAATTACTGTATTACAAAACCCTATCATTCCATTCCATAGTGGGTTTTTTTATAATACAATTTAAGCAACATTTTCCTGCATGGATAACCTGATGGTAGTGTGTATTTATGGGATAAGTGTTGTGTTGCAACGAACGTTCGCTTACAGCTAGATGTTGTAATTTAAGAATGTATTAATAGTAACTGTTGTACGCGCATGTTGATGATAGGTCTTTTCGCTTTCGTCATTCAAAAATCGTCAATATTGAATTCTCAAAACAACTTTCAAGACAGTATACATATGTCTGCAATCGATCGATACAATCATTGTAACTTAAGTACACAATCGATCCCTAGCGCAAAGTTTCTTCAGATGTATTTTAATACGTGTTTATTAAGACTTGAGTAGAGCGAATTTAGTTCCGGCAGCATGTACGTAAACGTTATACAAACACTATACTTGTCATGCTCCTTTGCCGGAAAACAAAAGAAATACAGATATGGGTTGTCCCTATAATTGTTTGAATAAGCTGCCGCCTCAAAGAACGACCCAGTCCCTTTTATTGGGGCTTTTCCGCCGTCCTCCGTCATATTGAAATGGTCATGTTGCTCCGTCTGCCATCCGACAGCAAGAGGGCGCCACTCGGTTGCCGGGTCAGAAAAGCAGCGAGTGAAACGTCTTAATATAATTAATGTCTTTGGTGAGAAGTTCCACAACTATTTAGTTGCCGTTCCGTTTAAAGATCAGACAGCCTTATTAATATACACGCACATACGCCCACAGACACGCACCCACATGCACGAATACACACACGCACCCACTTGCACGAACGTACACACACACACACACACACACACACACACACACACACACACACACACACACACACACACACACACACACACACACACACACACAGAGAGCGGAGAGAGAGAGAGAGAGAGAGAGAGAGAGAGAGAGAGAGAGAGAGAGAGAGAGAGAGAGAGAGAGAGAGAGAGAGAGAGAGAGAGATCCAAGCATATGAATGCATGTACGCACGCACGCACGCACGCACACACGCACGAACGCACACACACACACAACTTACTCACTCACTCACTCACTCACTCACTCACTCACTCATTCACTCACTTACTCGTTCATATTCACCCATGCGCACACATGCGCATGCACATACGAACACGCAATAACGTGCAAACGCAGACATATAGGCATACGCACATAATTTCGTTTCTGTTTTCCAGGTAAGCTTGAACTGTGTTTGTCTTACGATCCATTGCATATCTGCACATCAGTATTCTGGTGAAATTTTGTGACCCGTGGAAAGCTTACTAAATAGCCTATGCTTATTGGTATATTCATGACATGTCATTATAAATTATAAATAGTCACTGCTCCAATATTTCATCGTCAACTTCTTCATATTTACTGTCATATGATGTAGTACAGTCTGAAGTATTTGCGTGAAGAGGGATTGAAAGACTCTTGGGACATGATGAGAGATGAAAGGATGGGCGGAAATAGTGAAAGGAACAAATTGTCACCCGTCCTCTTGTATAAGCGATCCACAACGATGTACGTAATTATGAAAACACAGCTGATCATTAATTTTTATGAAACAACAGTTAAGATAGCTGTTCATGTTCAGGAACATTATTTTTATGAGCTCGCATATGACACATCATGTTTATTGGTCTGTATGTAATGCAAGCAATGTTCTCTCAATATATATTAATACTAATACTAGGCCCTAACATATTAAGAGCTAAATCCCGCATATCATATCGATGAGCTGTATAATCAAGATAAAAAAATAATAATATACACTAATCACAAGATAAATGCCTTTAAAAATCACATAAGACGACAATATTAAGACAATAAATTAGACAGCGACATATAATACTATATCGTCTTAATGGGAGCCTCTCTGACCTTACTACCACTAGCATATATAGTATTTGCATTGTATATAAGGTCGATTCCCACAGAAGCGCAGCACTTTGGTGTTTTTTTTTCAGTAAATGTGAAACCATCTGACCAACGAACATCATTGTAATATGTTTTATGCACGGAGTTGTTGGCTACCATTCTAAAAAAAAAGGTTCCTGTAACAAACACTTTAATTTTCATGAATGTTATTCTGATCGAAAATAAACGAATAACCATACGACATGCAATTTTCAAATGAACAATATATAATGAAAACATAGTAATTCATATATCTTATTACCCCAGATACATACTCAAAGATGTTGAACATGCGTATGCATGGTGAAAGAATGAATTACGCCAGAGTTGAAATTATAATAAAAAGTCAGAAATGGCAAGAAAACTGCATAACCATACGAATGACGTTCAAATCATTATGACTGTCACATGTATATAAATTAATGAGATATATTTAATGCATGTATTAAACATAGGCTAAGGAACACGAAAAAGCAATCAAATCTTCAGGCTTTCTTTGCAATTCCTACACAGTCACCCAAACAAAACCATAACCACACGACATACAATAATTTCTGGAGGCGAAAGGAAACAACTGGGCCACCAAATGGTTACGGGATGTACTACAGCATGAGCTGACACATGCACGCAGGTGAATCATATGGGAAACACTTATAAGAACACTACTTTTCTTTCTTTACTATTGGCGTTTCAGTTTAACTATATGTTTGCAATAAGTATTGTTATGACATGTAGGCCCTGGTGGGTGGTTTATGATATATATTAAGGAGTTGTATGCTATGCATTTTATGTTGATTTGAGCGCTGCTAGGAGTTACTCAATGGTTCACTGTAATTTTGTTGATGAACAGAAAACTGAATGTCGTATGATTATGTGCCAAAATGCATGTTGTATGGTTATTATGTCGTTCATCAGAATCGCTCTCATGCACCCAATAGTGCACTCTTTTTGGCAAGGAATTGTAATGAGCGCTAACTAGCGAGTAACTCACACAAAGGAGAAGAGGGAAAAACATGACATGTGAATGACGCCATCTTGTCTGTCAGATGGGCTCGAATTGAATACATAATTTTGTGGTTCTACTAAGTTGTCTTGTCGTCTTTATATGTCAGAATCACTACATGGTGGCGGCGGGTTAGTAAACCTTGCCAGTTCACAGTCAGTCGACAGTCCGTCGTCAACGGTCAGTCAGTGAATTCGAACGATCAGCGAATTTGTACGGTCAGTCAGTAAATTTGAACGGAAAATAAAAATGCCGAAATTTAACCCGCCAGAGTCGATGTCATTCGACGCCCCGTCCAAATGGCCGGAATGGAAAGAGCGGTTTATGCGGTTTGCGGAGCCGCCAGAGGGCGCCACAGACCCTCGGGATGACTTTGTCACAGTGATGCAAAAGTTCGACGAATATTTTGTGCCAAGGAGAAACACAATACATGAGCGTGCAATTTTCTACCAACGTTCTCAGCAACAGGGTGAGTCAATTGAAGCGTTTGTGCGTTGTTTGCATGACCTCGCGGCTCACTGTCGGTTCGATAAACAAGAAGAAGAGAACGTGCGCGATCGACTCATAAGCGGTATGCTCGACAAAGAAATGTCGCAGAAACTTCAGTTGGAGCAAGACGATCTGACGTTGGAGAAAGCAGTCGACAGCGCGAGACACAGTGAGTTAGTCAAAAGTCAGAACACTGTGCCGATGTCAAACGTGAACTTTGTAAAAAAAAAAGCGTAAACAGCAAGCTAGTCGTCATCAGCGCCACAGTCAGAGAGGCGTGAGAGAGGAAGTCGTCGCGAAAACGCCATGTGGCCAATGTGGCTATGTGCATCGCTCGCCGGGCCCCGACGCATGTCCTGCTAAGGGGAAGACGTGCAATTGGTGTCGCAAGACAGGTCACTTCGAGAAGATGTGTCGCGCCAAGTCGTCATCCATTCGCGAGGTGAAAGTGCAGCCGGACGAGGAGTACTTCTGCGGGTCGGTCAGTTGCGATGACAGCAGTCCAGCGTGGAAGGTTGACCTCGACCTCAAAGGTCGTCCTGTGACCTTTAAAATCGACACGGGTGCCGACGTTACGGTGATGTCGCACGCGAGCTACGTCATGCTGAGGCCGCGACCGCCTCTCAAGGCGATCAGTGCAAACCTCAACAGTCCAGGTGGTCCATTGGACTGTCGCGGGCAGTTCATCGCCAGCACAGAAGTCAAAGGCACCACCAATCACTTTCGTGTCATCGTTGTCGCAAATGACGTGGAGAACCTGCTGAGTCGTGGGGTTGCTTCGCGAATGATTCTCGTCAGAAAACTAGATGCTATTACAGACGGCGTCGGTTGTCTGAAAACAGAGCCGGTGAGGATCATCCTGAAGGAAGACGCGCATCCATCAGCCCTCACAGTCGCCCGCAGAGTGCCTATCCCAATTCTCCCCAAGGTCAAGGAGGAATTGGACCGTCTGGTATCTGTAGGGGTTATTGAGGCTATCACAAAGCCAACGCCGTGGTGTGCTCCCATGGTGCCTGTCGTAAAAATGTCGGGGAAGGTCCGACTGTGCGTCGATTTGAAAAAGCTCAACCAGCATGTGCGTAGGGAGAGGTACATCCTACCCACCCTGGAGGACGTGACGTCGCGTTTCTCGGGCGCTACGGTGTTCTCGTCATTGGACGCCGAGAGCGGTTTCTACCAAATCCCTCTTGAGTCGTCAAGCCAAGAGCTGACGACGTTCATAACGCCCTTCGGTCGTTACTGCTACAAGCGACTGCCCTTCGGGATTACCTCTGCCCCGGAGATCTTCATGAGGAAGATGGTTGAAATCCTCGCGGGGCTCGAGGGCACAATAGCATACATGGACGACATTCTAGTGTATGGGAAAGACGAGGCCGAGCACGAGACGCGCCTCGCGGAAGTCCTTAAAGTGCTTCGGGCAGCAGGCCTAAAGCTAAATGAGGATAAGTGTCACTATGGTCAAAAGGAAATTACGTTCCTTGGTCATAAGTTTACGCCAGACGGCGTCGTAGCAGACCACGAAAAGGTCGAGGCCATAACGAAATTGCCTCGTCCGACGTCTGTGCCACTTTTGAGGCAGATTCTCGGTATGGTCCATTACTTGGGTGCGTACTTACCGGACTTGCATGTCGCCACTCGTCCGTTGAATGATCTGCTCAAAGGAGATGCGGTCTGGGCATGGGGTCCCGACCAGGAGAATGCGTTCAATAAGCTGAAGCAGCTGGTGTCGTCAACGCCAGTGCTCGCCTATTACGACGTAACAGAGCCGACCGTAGTGAGCGCAGACGCCAGTTCGTACGGTCTCGGGGGAGTGATCATGCAGGAAGGAAAGCCGGTCGCATTCTGCTCCAGATCCCTCACTCCGGCTGAGCAGAGATACGCCCAGATCGAAAAGGAGTGTTTGGCGGGGGTGTGGGCGTGCGAGAAATTTGATCGGTTCTTGTGCGGTCTGGGTCAATTCAAATTACTCACAGACCACAAACCGCTTGTACCCCTCATCAACAATAAAGATCTTGACAACACGCCACTCAGATGTCAACGACTTCTCATGCGACTGATGCGATATAACGCTAAGGCGGAGTATTCGCCTGGGAAGAGCCTTGTCATATCAGACGCACTCTCGCGGAGTCCGCTCGCTCCGCAGATGCATCGTTCTTCAACGGAGGACGACGTGAAGGCTCACGTTGACCTCGTTGTGTCGAACTTTCCGGTGTCACCCGGGAGGAGAAGCGAGCTGCAGTCGTCTACGAGTGATGACTCAACGCTTCAAGCCGCCATTCACTACACCATAGCAGGGTGGCCCCGCTATGAACAGGACGTTCCTGACAACCTGAAACGTCTCTTCAATGTCAGAAACCTCTTGTCAACGTCAAATGCCTTACTGATGTATGAAGGCAGAATCGTCGTACCTGCCAGCATGCGAGCTGACATGCTAGATAGGATCCATAGAGGTCATCAGGGCGTTAAGAAATGTCTTGAGCGAGTCAGGATGTCGGTTTGGTGGCCGGAGATCACGCGAGACGTCAAACGCGTAGTGGGAACCTGTGAGCATTGCCAGACGTACAGGCCTAGTCAGCAGAAAGAGCCGTTGATGACGACACCACTTCCCTCGCGACCTTTCGGGAAGGTGGCGATCGACCTGTGTCTCCACCAAGGTCAGAACTACCTCGTCATGGTAGATTACTATACAAGGTGGATTGAGGTACTTCACGTGCGGAGTATCACAACAGCGGCCTGATTAGCGAAGATGAAGGACGTCTTTGCGCGGTTCGGACTTCCGGACGAAATTGTGTCGGACTACGGTCCGCAATTTGTGTCGTCCGAGTTTAAGTCGTTCACGGAAGAACACGCCATCACTCACACGACGTCGAGTCCGTTTCTCCCGAATAGCAACGGGGAGGCGGAACGGGCTGTAAGGTCGGCCAAGGGCATCCTTCGGCAAAGTGAGCCGTGGATGGCTTTGTTAATCTACCGTGACACGGTCATGGCCGCCACTCGTCATAGCCCTAACCAACTCCTGATTGGCAGACATGTCAAAACGAACCTGCCAACGCCACCCTCAGCCCTTCAGCCGTGTCGATCCAGTGACGAGGAAGTTCGCGAACACGACGAGCGTGCGAAACGCTCGTACGCGCACCACTACAATCGTCGACACGGTGAGCGCTCGTTACCGTCCTTGTCGCCAGGTGACGAGGTGAGGGTGAAAACTCCTCAACAGGCCGACTGGGCGGAGAAAGGCGTGGTGACGACTCCCGCCGACACGCCTCGGTCGTTCATGGTTGAGACGTCATCAGGTGCTGTGTACCGTCGCAACCGAGGCCACCTGCAGGCCACGGGTGAGGGTGATCCGCCAAACCAGCCGATCCCACCTGTGCCCGTAGACGTGCCACTTGAGCCGGGTGTTGTTTCCAACCCGCCTGAGCTGCCGTTGAGTTCCACTCCGGTACCTCAGAGCCCAGGTTTGCGCAGATCCGCGAGACGCGGGCGTGGCCAAAAGCCTGATCGCTTGATCGAAATGTGTTAGTTAGTGTGGTCATAATAATACCACCAGCGGTTGGCAATGTTGTGCCTGAGACAGGCCGTTTACTTTAATCTGTCGTAATTGCTTAATTGCAAAAGGGGAGATGTAATGAGCGCTACCTAAGACAGTACGCCATCTAGCGAGTAACTCACACAAAGGAGAAGAGGGAAAAACATGACATGTGAATGACGCCATCTTGTCTGTCAGATGGGCTCGAATTGAATAAAAAAAATTGTGGTTCTACTAAGTTGTCTTTATATGTCAGAATCACTACAGGAATGAGTTAAAATGTCAACAACTGTCTATCCTTCCTATAAATAACAATTGTTGTTGTTAATCCTTTAAATATATGTTTGAGGGTGGGGAGGGCACTAATTTGTTAGCACATTTATGACATAACTTAGCACAGTTCAGTTTGTACATACATAATGCATATAGTTGGCTAGTATTGTCTATACACGTAGCTTTAAGCCAATCATCATACTAAAGTCATTAATATGATTTATTCACAGTAATGCTTACAGTATGTTGTATGGTTATATATTTGTATGGTCATCGTTTAACTTTCTCAAATGGGTATCTAACTGCAATTTTGTGACGATTCTGACAAGTGTGTTCTCAATTTGTTGCATATAATTTCAGCTTTACCAATTCAGCTCCTAAGATATTTAATAAATTTAATTTCGTTACGTGGCCTCCCCATTTTAAGGGTTATGATTGTTGCTAATAGTAGGATTAGTGTTATGGTTAGAGATGGGAGTAATTATCGGTACAGCTAGAATCAGGCTTGGGTATAGGGATATAGATAGTGGTAAGTATTATTCTTACAGTTATCATTATGCTTTTGAATGACTGCCTAGCAACGAGCCAAGAGGGCTGTCGTGTGTAAAAAAAATGTGGGGATAAGCAGAAGGCCACCAGAAACCAAGATGTCAGGGAAAGTCAGAAACTGGTCGGTGCATGCATGGACAGTCACACCTATGCATGGTCTAATGGCAGTCCTCACTAAATAATGCTAATACATATACTTGGGATTTCCACATTCGAGAAACATATTTTTTAAAGAGTGTTGTTTACACAATGGGAAGTTCACGTCCACTTGCCCAGGATGAAAGCAGAATTTCATTGCTACTGGTGTCCCCCAACTGCAGTCAATGGTGGAATCCTGACGGCTGAACAATACTGAAGCCCCCAACTGGAGTCAGTGGTAGAATCGATCCTGATAGCTGGAACAGACATATAAATCCCCAACTGGAGTGCATGATTGAATCCTGACAGCTGGAACAGACACAGAAACTATAAAACTGCATTCAATGATGGATCCTGACAGTCGGATCGGATACAGAAGACCCTGCGCACAGCTGTAGTCGGTAATGGAATACTGAGAGCTATTTCATACACAAAAGTCCCCCAGCTGCAGTCAATGGTGGAATCTTGACGGTTATGACAGATACAGAAGCTTCGACGCTGCAGTCAATGATGGAACCCTGACAGCGCTGGAATAGATATAGAAGCTCCCACATGCAGTCAGTGGTGGAATCCTGGCGGTTGGGACAGACACGGATTACAAAATTGCAGTAAATTGTGCAGGTGTTGACTTCAAAGTTTACACCATCCTTCCATCCAGCTAGAAATGACAACAACAACCTTCTGAAACCAGGTGACTTTCTTTGCTTCATTTCTAAGAAGTGGTAGTTGTTCAAGGTAATGCGAGAGGAAAACGAGAGATGTCCTTGTGATCAGCTAGACTCCAGCCAAAAACAAATTGCGTTGGAGAAAGAACCATATACTAATTGTTTGTCAAGAAGATCTATCACGCCGAGTGGCAGCACCATTCTAATTGGGCCTGATAGCCTTAGTTGTGGTTAATTGGGCCAAATAGACACACGTTAGTAGAACAAGATCGCTGAGCCCGCATCAGTTGATACTCGTCTATAAACAAATTATTAATGATGTATAATTGGCCGTCCGACGAACGTTTTACGTTCCAAACAACATATTTACCCCATAAAAGGTGAGTCTTTACATATATGGGGTATTTTGAAAACGTAAAAATTACGTCCAACATTTTTGGTAATAGATTAATCCCTGAATATTTGGCGCTCGGGGTTCAAACTGTCTAAATGTTGACATTTTCGCATGCATGCTTGTATGAATACATAAATACATACATACATACATACGCTCGATTATTTTAAGATTATATAATTTCTATTTCATCAACATAGTGTGTAGGCCAGCGTTCGAAATATACGCTGACCCGGTGGTCACTGACCACCTACTTTACTGTCGGGTCAGTAACATTTTTGAGTTACTGGTCCGTGTGACCGCCTACTTTTGGAGGGATATTATACAACGTTCTACAGCAGTACGCATCAGCATTTTGTCAAGACTGGTCACCAGAAGACGATGTTTACAAAACTGTGTTTTACGCTCGATATTGCTCAATTTATTTTAACGTGAAACGCTACGCCCACGGAGCGCGCCCGTTACAATGGTTGTTATCGTCAAAAAGTACCCGAAACGAACGTACAGTAATTTACTCATTTTGGTAAACCAAAAACGAGGCATCATCACTGGCGCCGCCATCATCATATCCACACGGGCCTTTCGAATCTGTTTGAGAAAAGCCGCCATTGACAAAATCTGCTGGGGGAAAAACGGTTAGAAAAATGCGAAAAAGATCGGGCCTACGATACTGACACGTGTCACTGACATTTCCGAGACACTTGGCTGGCCCAATTTCTGTGGTTGCATAATCCATGAATGGAACACTTTCTGTAAGAAATCGCATATGACCATGACCCAGAAGAGTATGGCTCTTGTGGTTCGTGTAGGCTCTATAGATATATTGATGTAGTTTTATTCAAAATATGATATTTGGGTCGTTCAAAATGGGTGTATCCTAAAGCAACCTGTCCCAACCATATACATTATATGTATATATATATATATATGTATATATATATATATATTATATATGTATTATATATATATATATATATACACTGTATATATAATTAGAGCAATGTTATTGGAGACATAATATTATTTACTTAATCGTATACAGGTGTGTGTGTGTGTATATATATATATATATATAATTATGTTGTCATATGTTGCACATTCCCATGACAATAAGAGTAAAAGAGTAAAATGATTTTATCCGTGTGACAGTCACACAAGATATAACGCACACTGTACATACTAAGTGAAATGTGTATAGTCCTTTATATATAGTTGGTTTGATGCTGGTAATGAAGCAAAGACACTGCAGGCGTAGTTACTTATACACTACCCAAATATGCACTACACTAATTCATGTATATTTAATGCATACCATACTTATGTTTTCAAATAATATAAATTATAGTAATTATCATTATAATGCATGTGCACTGTGATCATGTAATATAATTTGGGTATGTTTAGTAGACACCGTACACACGTTTTCAAAATTAAATCCATGGGCATTGCTATTGTGCACCATTACTGAGACTCTTACACTTTACGAACTGAGCAAAATGCAGGTAAATTACAATATGATATTTATATATGAAATTGTAATTATAGCTAAGTACATGTTTACATTTCTGAATGTCTGCTTGCATGCAACATTCATCAATGTATACACATACATATCATTAGGTTACTAGTATAAAACACATCACCATCACAACAAAAGGAGACGCCAGATTACTTCATGACTTAAAAACAAACAAATCAACAGTGCCCGACCAGGTGCCAGCTAGAATCCATGGTCGATGCGGCAGTATTTTACAGCGGCAGGATTTTTCGCCCCTTGCTAACATATAACAAGCCCTGGCGTCTCCCCGCAAAAAACTACTTTCGGACAGGGTCGGTGCGGCAGTATTTTTCAGCGGCAGGGATTTTTGCTACAGTGCCACATTGTCTAGTCACAGCACTGGCGCCACATGGTGGGCCGCGAACCAGCCAACACCTCATTCAGCAAACAATTTGCCGTCTACTAAACGGAATTGTGTGTTTACATACACCCAGTCGTTTGTGTGTTTACATACACCCAGTCGTTTGTGTGTTTACATACACCCAGTCGTTTGTGTGTTTACATACACCCAGTCGTTAGTCTTTGTGAGATGTATTTCTGATACACTTACATATATACCTCTCATGCGCGTTACTGGTAGCAATAGCAGTATTGTGATCCACAGGAAATAACATATTCCTGTGTTTATTGTATATATAATTATTTATCCAGGCAAATGCTGTTCGCTCAGCTGTTGTGCGGATAACGATAAGTCTAAGGCTAAGTCTAAGCCTAGGCTTGAGTTGAGTCGAGATGTACTGTATCTATCTTATCCGCCCAGCTTTTGTTCTGTTAAGGCAGTTAATCCGGCTCCAGCATCTTTATCATTTTGAAATTATCTTTAACTTGATTTACTTGACTTAAATGCATAGGCAAACCCATCACTGTCCTCCATCTTGGAGTTAGTTTATCCAGATCACACCACTCTTCTGTTAATAGCTGGATTGAGTCCAGTGTCATGTTTGATTTGTTCACCCCACTTCTTCCGTGGTCTTCCTCGTTTTCTTTCTCCTTTAGTCTTGTTTGAAAGCTATGTTAACAAGGTTTTCATTGAACAAACATGCCCAAACCATGTCCCCAGTAGTTATATATGTCTGATGACGTCTGATATGGTTTCAGCCACTTCATGGGTGAATGTGTCCTTTCTTTGTGGAGTGCAGTGGTACAATGAATAGAGCATCGGACTCTCAAGAGAATCCTGTGCTGCTGTGTGGAACCTTGGGCAAGTTCGTTCACTCTAACTTGCTCCAGTTCACTTAGCTCTGTATAAATGAGTACCTGGTTATAGACAGTGGTGGATATTTATGTATGAATAGCCTCCACGTATTAATTGCAGCATGGCTGAATGCTTCCAGAGAAGTTGAGATGGTATTGACTATTCGATTGAACAGGTCTGCCAGGGAATAAAGTGTAAAAGAACTGGATAATGTACTATATAAGAACTTATACCTTTACTCTGATCTGGATGTTTTGTAGTCTGTCTGTCTTGGTATCCTTTGATATCCTGCAGACAACGCATCTCTAAAACTTCACGACACTGTCTCTCTTGTGATCATAGTGTCCAGGTTTCTGCTTGACAGTTAAAGTACTTTGCACTAATCGCTTCTACCTATCAATTTCTGTATTTCCCATCCTCGCAAGCCAGGCTGTTTGCCATGCAAAACTAGCCCTGGTAGATCTCCTACGTGAAGTGCGGAAGTTAGCTGAGTCAAACTAGTAAATGACTTCACTAGTCGCGACTGCATCACCCGTAAGAACAGCGCAAATACCGGCCCAAATTTGACTTCTGGGAATCCCAATACATATAATGACCCGTTCGTCCATTAGCACGAGCAGCTGAGCGGTATTGTATATTCGAATAATTGCTTCTACATCCTAAACATTGCATGTAACACGAGCCACGGTTGGTTGGAATTAGTTTTATTATGACCACCTGACCTGCCAACATCCTCTGATCTAATGAGCGATTGCTGGCTGACGCTGACGTAATCAGCAGCTGCGACCCCTGGTGCGCGAGGATGGTATTTCCCACATATTTTCATGACAGTATAACATTTATTTAGATGTAAAACACAGCCATCTTTACTAAATTAAGGTACTGTGCTAAAGATTAAGTGTACATAAATGTACTGTAAATTTGCAGATCAAATATTTAGACACACAAATAGTTTACTGATTTACTTTGTTATAAAATGGAGACGGTTGATGGAGAGAGCAGTGCAAGATCAATGATGGAAAAGAAAAAAGATAACTGAAATCGAGGAAATCAAGGCCAGCCTCATCCTTGATAAACAGGGAAACAAGAGGAGAACATCAGTCAAATACTGTACTAAAGTAATTATGCCAGTAACTAACATTCAGTAAATATATTGCACTTTGTTATACTATAAAATTAATGGATTATGTTAATTACCATAGCATATGTAAATTTCATGGTGCAAGATAACAATAATCACACAAATTGGTATCTTACACCATGAAATTTACATATGTATCACATGTATTGTGAGGGCTAATCAGCCACTCGTGGCTTTATACCCTCATTACAGAAACCATGGCAATCTGTGTATTGTTTGAACTGTATCACAGTTTCTGTAATAAATGATTATTATTATTATCAAAAGCATTAACATTTATGTTCTTAACACGCTATATTACTATTGTTAGGTTGCATATGTGGTAATCACTGAAATTATTATAACAGTACAGCAGTTACCATAGTAATTTGTTACTTTCATTCTCTGTCCTGTGCAGGTACTTAGTTTGATAAATGACAGGGGATATCATATATGATGTGGCCCATCCCATTGTATCAGTTACACACTGTTGCATAAATGATGAAGATGATGTAGATTTACCAGTCTTCAGCCACCTCCCACTGACTAGGAGGTGAAACTGTACACCAAGATGATACTGGGTGTGTCACATGTATAGACTTGGTATACACGCATGTGCGTATTGTTGTGAGAGGCCTAAGAGTTTCGTACGCAGCGTTGGCTACTTCCATCTGCCCGAAACTGCATTTTTACTTATACTTCGAGAACCTGTGGCGGTCGTGGACAGTGGGTCTCCATGGATGTGTCAGGCCACAAAGGTGCAAATCCGCTGAAGTTCATGGGGTTTTACCTCTTTCCCCAGGGCATCAACAAGCCATCTGGATGTGTACCGTGCTGGCATGCAGGGGTGGGGGCGACATTCGCCCCTCCCCATGTTGTGACGTTTCCTAGGAAGGGAGACAGGGAGCTTGGATTCAACATAGCTGGTGGAGGTGACGTCCTGCAGGGGTGGAAGGCGTTCTACATTAACTCCATCACTCCAGAGGGAGTTGCTGCACAGATGGGACAACTGAAAGAAGGTGAGGTTGAAACCGAGTAATCTCAGTTACACACTTAATTACTACAGCTTAATATAAAGTGAGGTTAATATAATAAAATTAGCAGCCATATGCTCGGAAAATCCACATTTGGAGGCACAACAAAACCATAGGATTAAGTATTCTCATAATCTTACAATGTGAAAGTCATCAATGTCTATTCCGTTGCCTGGAATCAACCAGGGGCGGTAATTATTAGCAGGAAGTTCGCTGAATCAGTTGTGTTAAGTGTGGGAATCACATGAACACCCTGAACCTTAAAACCAACCATTGTCCACAATACCAGTTGAGCATGTTGACAGTCTGATTGTTTACAATTTAAATTTGTGGGCACAACAGTCAAATTGCTAATAGTGTTTCAGGCTTACTAAATGCAATTTGGCAGGCAGCTTCAACATATTTATGCTTGTATTAAGAACATTATAATTATTTTAAAATGAGGAAAAGGAAGCCTTGGTTTAAAGAAGACTTGAGGAAGGTTCTGCTGAAAGACAGTTATTATATAATTATTGTTTCAGTAGTGTAATAAGGCTTAAGTTCAATTACCTCTTGTAGTGTTCTTACACACCATATACACCATATACCTATACACCATATACCTATACACCATATACCTATACACCATATACCTAAACAGTGCCAGCGTATACCCGTAATCTATAATGTAGGTATATGTTTTGCATACATACCTTATAATGTATGTATTTGTGTACATTTATTCAATTATTCATATTTTCTTATAAGCAAGCACACTGCCAGATACATTCAAGCTACAACTGTATCATTAAACCAGACATATAAAGAGAGGCAAAAGAAAATGTTATATAAATAGGTGGCTCTTACAACATCAATATTTCAGACTTAATAGTAGTGACCTTTTGTACAGTTTTTTTACTGATCTACAATTTTTATATTAATTATTACGAGTTCAGTAGTTGTCTATATATACTTGTTTACTGCACTGCATCATTTTACTTAGAATATTTGGGGTCAAACCGTTTCTGTTGCGCAGGCGATGAGGTGCTGGAGGTGAATGGGTCCTTGCTGTATGGTCTCACGCACTCTGAGGCTGTGGCACTCTTCAGACAGTCGGAGAATGGACCTTTACGGCTGACGGTTTGCCGTCCACTGTTAGTGCCCGCCATATCGGGGTAGGATACCACTTAAAATACTTCTCTTGTTACCGACAGTCACAAGATATCATGATCTATTTTTATTTTTATGCCCATGTGTAGTTGAACCCTTCTAAAGCGACCACCCAAGTGACTGATGCAAAATTAATTAAATGGGTGACCTAGTAATAATTTAATAGAGAGGCTGGTCAGATATACAGATGTGCAGTTCTGGCAAAACTGTGTTCATAGACGTACGTGTACATATATATATAATATGCAAAGGTGTTCAGTGCTATTATCATTATGGACATAATTTGTTGGCATTCGGTAGGAATTAATTTGCCGCAAAGATCTGTAATACATCTTGATATTTCTTTTTAAGTGGACATTGGCCGATGCTGAGGGAGTTTACTGGTCATTTTAGACTGTTATAACTGGCCTCATTATGGATTATAGGATGGCCACTTTACAGAATTAGTTTAACATGGGTTTCATTGGAAAAATCAAGATAGAGTTGATAGAGTGACCATTTCCAAACTCAAACAAGATTTGCATGCATGAGATGCCTTCAACTAGCTGGTTACTGCTATCATTACAGCTATACACAGAAACATCATTGTCAGTGTTCATCTTGTGGATACTCATGGCAACAAAAACAATGGGATCCAAATGGTCCATGCACACCTTAATTTTCATGTTGAAGTGGCTGGAATTGAATCCCTAATGAACAAAATAGTCGACCCATAGGGAAGTGTCTCTTCTACTTGGCAGCCTTTACCGACCATTAGCAAAGGTGGGGCGGCTATTTTCCCCAATGTTGGTAAAGGTCATTTAATAATTGTACCAACAGAAATTAAATCACATACATGATGAGATAAAGCAGAACAAATCATACTCTCATCGAGGTACTACACAAACAATTATTAAATGACAATCAGATTAGCAAAGGTGGGGCGGCCATTCCCCCCATGTACAATCTATAAATTAGACAACCGTATAAAGTACTATATTGGAATCACGGTAGATAATACATCAAAACCTGCCTCTCAAACATTTCGACGACTAAAACGACAACTTATCAATCCTACTTTATTTTCCGCCCTAAAAACCCTGCGTACACTTGCTGCTGTGTCATCAATAAGGAGGAAAAAGCCTTCAGGCAAAACCTCGGGTACAACATATATGAGTAGGGAAAAGCATCACAGAAAAATTACTGGTACATGGACCGTATCATAAAAATTAACATTGAAAACAGAGTATAACACCGTGATTACATGTTCTACAACATTAGCACATTGGTGGTAGAGAGGGAGGAAGGTGGGGTGAATTTAATCTTCCTTTGTGTTGAAAAACAAAGATGTGTTACGCAGTCGAATTTCAACACAAAAGGAATGGTCCCAGCTCGGCCTCGTTTTGAGTCCGGGTAAGTGTTTACATAATCCAGACCGTTGTTAGAATATCATTGAGCAAAACGTTTATAGGCATCTTCGCCTCACATTGCATAAATACAATTTTTACGTATGTAAAAATAATCTTATTAATGTATACATGCATGTGTGTTATACTTCTGTAGTCAAGCACCCATGACCCTGGGTGAACCCCAGACGTACGCCCATCCTTCAGCATCTCCCGCCCACATCCCCACAATGGCGCCACCACGACCACCAACTCAGGATGTCAGAGTCGACACTCAGTTGGAGCGAGTTGGGATACTGCGACATCCAGTGTGTCGTGATGCCACACTGCCAGATGGGACGGCACACACCACATTTGGAGAGACCAGACTGACGCCCAGTGCACAGCTATCCCTGGAGGCAGATAGGGAACAGGGAGTGCCACTGTGGAAGACTATCATCAAGAAAGGTGAGTCACTTAATCTTTGTTTACCACACAAGAAACTTGAGTTTCACCTACAGATATTTGGGCTGTGTCTGAAGGGCTCTGTCAGTGGACTGGCTTCATAATGGGCATGTCATATCATGTGACCAGGGTCAATCTATTTGCTTTTTCATGAAACGATTCTGAAACAAGACAAGTGGAAGAAACAGATTCAGAAGGGACTTTTAAACTTGGCTTGCAAAGAATTGGTGTCGCAATGTCACGAGACTGTTCAGCAGATGGGTAACCTGTATAGTAGTACGCTAACTTTGAGGGCAGTCTGGCAGCATCTCTTCCCAGGTGCCGAGATTCTCTTGCCTCTTTCTATGTTTACTTGATTCCATGGACCATTGGCCTCTGATCTACAAATTGACGATGTATTTCTAAAAACAATCACAGAAGTAGATATTTAAAGTTATTTACTTATGCGTTTGTGCCTCACCCAAACTGTTTTTTTTCTGTTGGAGAAAGATGGAGACAGTGAATGAATTGAATGATGAGCCACTCTCCAGATGGCACCATTGTAGCTTCACGCTCTCTTTACCGGGAAATATCAGTTAGCAGTTGGCAATGGCAGAAACTAAATTGTCTGCAGAAGCGAGTTTATGGTCAACAGTATGTAATGATGACAACTGCTATGCTGGGTTTGTTGTTCCATTGGTGGGTATAAGCAGGTGAGTTATTACATTTGTAGAACCAGGCGTTGGTTTGGGACTTGACATCACTTGCCTCAGACTCCCAGAGGGCAGACAGGGAATATTTGTGCAGAAGGTTCAGCCAGGGTCTGCTGCCGCACACTCACACAGCATCAGGTGAGGAGGCAGCTAGTTCTGCCAGGTTCTACTGCCGCACACTCACACAGCATCAGGTGAGGAGGCAGCTAGTTCTGCCAGGTTCTACTGCCATACACTCACACAGCATCAGGTGAGGAGGCAGCTAGTTCTGCCAGGTTCTACTGCCGCACACTCACACAGCATCAGGTGAGGAGGGAGCTAGTTCTGCCAGGTTTTACTGCCGCACACTCACACAGCATCAGGTGAGGAGGCAGCTAGTTCTGCCAGGTTCTACTGCCTTACACTCACACAGCATCAGGTGAGGAGGCAGCTAGTTCTGCCAGGTTCTACTGCCACACATTCACACAGCATCAGGTGAGGAGGCAGCTAGTTCTGCCAGGTTCTACTGCTGCACACTCACACAGCATCAGGTGAGGAGGGAGCTAGTTCTGCCAGGTTCTACTGCCGCACGCTCACACAGCATCAGGTGAGGAGGCAGCTAGTTCTGCCAGGTTCTACTGCCGCACACTCACACAGCATAAGGTGAGGAGGGAACTAGTTCTGCCAACTGCCCTTCTGCAGTAGTTCTTCATACTATAAATTTTGGTTCTGAATTGTAATGTATGACCTGCCCACTAGGTGGCACCACAAATGCACTGCTGTTCTCATCTGTAATAATGTATGTTAGTGAGTGTGTACGTGTGTCACGGGCGTGTCACGGGGCGTACATTCAAGCATGCATGCATACAAGTGTGCTTGTATGTTTGTGTGGTGTGTATGTACACATACATTTTATACAATGTGTATAATAGAATATACACACACACACACACACACACACACACCACACACACACACACACACACACTTGCATGCACTTGCACATTTTATGGTACATATACTTATAGACATGGAAGAGAATATATATTAAAGATTTACTCAAATCTCTCATAAAAAACTTTACAATTATATTAATGGACTCTTATGTTTGTATTTTGTACAGAATAAAATATGTAATCATAACCATGTCAACAAATATTAAAGATATATAATTAAAGATCTAAGATGTGGCACTTGTCTGAGAGTGTATAATTATGTTACATACGTATAATGTTAACTCTGCATTTGTTTATGTTTAGACCCATAAACAAATTTAATTTAACATCATGTAAAACAAAAGCTGCTAGAAATTGTCAACAAAGGAGAAGCATGCCTTTCTTTATAAGTAATGTTACTTCTGTGTTTCTCCTTTCAAACTTGTCACCCATAGGTGTTGTATGTCTCATTCACTTGTACACTTGAATTGTTTAAATAAACATCTGACTTTGTAGCCATGGTGACCAGATCCTAGAAATTGGTGGGGAAAGGCTGGAGAATGTGAGTTTGGTGGATGCACAACAGACACTGGCCCAACTGCCCCCAGGGCCTGTGATGGTAGTTATTTCGAAGAGAGCTCTCCAATTGGTAAGGAATTTAATTTCACAATGGTCAGTGGGAATGAATTTAATATCAATCAAAGTATTGGTGCCAACTGCTACCCTTGGTTTTTACTCCATGAATAGATGTAAGCTAGTCTATACTCGAAGGCACTGAGCTTTACTCACCTCTTTCTAAGTTCATTCGCGTCCTTCGACCACTAGCCACTGAACTACCATGTATTTCAGAAAACACAACAATATTTATTTACTTGTGTTTTATATGCTTTTCTAGAGGGTCTTTCTCCTACATATTAGAAATGAGTGGTGACAAATTCTCCAGATGGCGCCACTGTAAATGAGTGATTTTACGCTCCTAGTGATTATGTACAGTCGAACCTCACTATTAAGGTCACCCTTAGGACTGGACGAAAGTGACCTGAATAGTGAGGGACCTTATTAGAGAGACTGATTTCCTATACTTTACTGTTATGGAAATAATTTGGGACTGTACTAGAGTGACCTTAATTGCGAGGTGGCTGTATTACTGAGGTGCCGTAAGGCGAGGTTCTACTGTAGTATATTACAATGTCAAAACCAAGTCTGTCTCGTGGTGAATCCCATTGTGTCGGTATTAAATGTAATGCAGTGCACATCTCCCCCACTATGGTGATCATGCCTTCAGCATCGCTGCACTTCTTCTCTGGAATAGTCTTCCACACGAGATGTGCAAATGTGACTCTATGTGCAGGTTCAAAACACTCTTGAAAACTCCCTTGTCAAAACTAGCCTATCATTCTTAAAATGACACAATCATTTAAAGGGAATAAAAACACTTATTGCTTGAATTGATATTATATTACATCCCGCTATCTATTTCCATGTCCACCAAGCCAACAAAAATATAAAAAATTCAATGAATTAGAAATTCCACATATTATGCTGTGCAACTGGATATTTTCGAATATGCATATCTTTGCCGCACTTTTCGGGATGCTGAGATGTGACGTCACATATGACCCATACTTGCATCAGGCCGACCCTTTCCATGCATTCAGAGCATGTTTACAAGGATAGCTTTTGGGTCAAAACAAGCGTCAAAATGAGTTGATATGTGATATTTTCCGATGTAATACAAACACTAGTCATCATAGAGGAACAAGCAGTTATCTTACGGTTCCACGTGAATCCAATTTTATTCAAAACAATGAATGCGAATGGGCCTACAAATTGACTAGGTTTTGCCGAGCTTGGGCTCGTTTTCAGAATAATTATATCGAATGCAACCAACGGGAGATAATCTGTACCAATGAACATACATAGCAAACATACATTATATCCAGCTACAGAAAGTAGCGTGTATAATCTCATAATATCACAAGAATATCGATATATGAAGGAGGAGTTGTACAATTTATCATAACAGCTTAAATCAGTCAGTGAATTTCCGTTGGTGCCGCTAGCTCGGTTGGTAGATGCGTTGGATTCTTGTCATTTATTTTACAATCGGGCGATGCCGGTTCAATCCTGACACCAAACCATTGATTTTCTTTACACTTTTTTGTTTATGTTTTCACAAAGTAATATAAACCAAATCATTTTTATACTATGATGCACTGTTTGTAGATATTTTTATAGTAATTATTTATTCGCCACAAAAATGAAAATATGGGAATTTTATAACGATGTTTCTAAATTTAATTTATCCAAATAAATATAATGTAATGGATATATAATTTATTAATTATATATATATTGTACGGTAATATATTGTAATTATATATGTGAAAACAAATTGTGATCTGTCAGGATACAATATATGTTTGCTATGTATATTTATTGGTGTAGATTATCTCCCGTTGATAGCATTTGATATAATTATTCTGAAAACGAGCCCAAGCTCGGTGAAACCTAGTCAACTTGTAAGCCCATTCGTATTCATTGTTTTGAATAAAATTGGATTCATGTGGAACCGTAAGATAACTGCTTGTTCCTCTATGATGACTAGTGTTTGTATTACATCGGAAAATTGCACAATAACTCATTGTGTAAGTTGTAAAGTGTATTTTTCTGTTTTTTTTTTAATGTTCTCAAATGTTGCAATGTTAAACTTTGTGTACACATGGAAAACGGATTTTAACTAATGCCTTGTTTTTACTTCCTTTAATGTTTTCACTGGATTGGACTTCTTAATGATACTTTGACTTTTGTGCCATGTTTTTATGTGCTATGTTTTTATGATCTTGTATTTTAGCATTATGTTTTATAATATTGACTCTTAACTCTCTTTGTATCAAGGCCTTTGAACAGGGTCACCTGGAGCCATAGCATTTTAAAATGCTCTTTTATCATTATTATTATTAAATGGTTTGTAGTTGCGCAGCAAGGAGAGCGATCCACTCATCAAGGCGACAGGACTCACAGGTGCAGAGGCTGACGATGAGTGGGACGATAATGACGATGATGATGATGACGATGATGAGGAACAAAAACAAAAAACTGACAATGATGGTTAGTTATCTTGTCAGACTTATGTGAGAAGAGTTGAACGTAAAGTGTAAATGCCTTTCTGCTTGCCTAACAATTGTATTATTTGTTTAAGTATAAAGTAGCTCAATGAGGTGGTGTTTGTTCCCATAATATACAAGTTATACAACTGATGGAATTGGCATTCAATACAGACAGTATATGACTTTGCAGAAAATGTTGCATTTGTGTTTAATTTAACTGTGGAATTACTCTTCATTTTCAGGATACCGTGCACAAAGTGGCTATCAATGCCCACGGAGAATAGCAGTACCAGTAAGTCACATGGGATTACCTCATGAGGTGCCACCACCTCACAGAATGCCTGTTATCTTGGATTGCCTCTTCTCTGTATCTGTTTGACAATTCGTGCCTCTTCTCTGTATCTGTTCGACAAGTCGTGCCAATGGTTGGGTAATTGCTCTATGGGCATTGGGCGTGGCCGAGCAGTGACTTGATGTGTCCTTAGCCTCACCCTATGGTGCCATCAGGCTTGGTTATAAGGTCCAGGAAAAAGGACTTTCTGTTTTCTGTGGTGTTGGTTCTAATGTGTTTGTACTTGTAATGGTGATTTCAGTTTGTGCGTCTCTCCACAGGTACTAAAATGTTTTTCGCAGGACCAGCAATGTGTTGTACCATTCAGACTAGGTCTTCAGACTTCAGGTTCCCAATTTTAATTTTGCATGTGTTTGTCCATGTGGCTCTTAATCTTCCACTGGCCTCTTGTTATCAACCATTCCCACCCAATATTGCTGTTGAATACCTTCTGGTTTGATGATGTGTCCAAAAACATTATAGCCTGTGTCAAATTTTTTGAAGAGTATCACTTTTATTTCAGCCCACATTACAAATTCAATTCCATAGTCGTGACACATTACGAAGGTTAAATAAATCATTGCACCTTTTAAATCACGGAAATTTAAGCTAAAGCCAAGAAAAATATATTGGGGTAAGCAATAATCCACCCTAATTTCATTTGAGAAAATGTGTACTGCAATGCTACATATATTCCATATTGCTATATATATATACATATGGATGTGAATCTTGGACAATAACCAAAAGTTCACAAAAAACAGAAGCCACAGAAATGTGGTTCTTAAGAAGATCGAATGCTGCGAGTGCCATGGACTGCAAAACAAAGTAATGAAGTCATCCTTACAACAGCCAAATCAAAAAGAAAGATCATAAACAAAATTAGAACACAACAAGCATGATTTATAGGCCATAACATGAGAAAGAAAAAGTTAGAACATATAGTAACAACAGAAAAGATAGAAGGAAAAAGATCCACAGGGCACCAGAGAATAAACATAATAGATAGTCTGTCAACATGGTGTGGAAGGAGCACAACAGAACTGCTACAAACAACCATGCGGTTTGGAGGGTCATGATCGCCAAAGCCTGTGACAGGCATGGCACATAGAAGAAGAAGCATTTCAGGTTTTTTAGTCCAGATTTTCCAAACAAAAATAGTTGTGCCAGTAACTTCCTCCAAATGAAGATATATTTGGCTATTACATCGATATATTACAATGTACAATTAATAGTTAGTATTTATAATTAATAGTTTAATATGTCGAAGGTGTATGGTATTTTAGGTGGACTTGGAAAAGGTGTTCATAACTGATTTGGAATTGACATTTAGAATTTCCGTGTTCTTGTAGGACAGTACACGGGTTAAGTGGAGCAAGGCCTATAGAATCAACACGAGGCTGAGGGACTGGAAGAAGGCAGCCAAAGGTACAATAACAGTACATGTGACAGTGAACCGGGTATTGAGTACAACCTCATCTTTCAATGTCTCGTATATTTTCCTCGAAAATAGTCCAATGAGTTTTAATTAATTGCTTAGTTTGAGAATCTGACCAAACAATTTACACTCGGTACTAAATTTACTATATTCTACTGCTACCTAATGCCATATCACAAAGGACACTAATTCTATGAAATACTAGTGAAAGTGTCCCAGTCGCGCATCCTGGTGTTGGCTGTTGTCAGTAAACAATATCAGTGTTAAGGAGCAGTATCGGTTTTAAAGAGCAGGATCAGACTTGTGAGCTCATAAGACTGTTAATTAAATGGTCCCAGTCCCCAGAGCACATTTTTATACAAAATAAATATGAGCCAAACAATAAAAAATATCGTCTAGATACTAGAACAATGTAGCGATAATATGATACATTGTGTGCTGCAGTGGTGCCCTCTGGTGGCAGCCAGAGTGGCGGAGACACGACCAGCAGGACTGGATCGGATTCGCCGGTGACCCGGCCATCATACCGGCCGAGATGCAGCAAGAAGAAGTTTCACTTCAGTCTGGATGACATCACCCTGAGAGCCGAGACAGAGGAGACGTTTCCCTGGACCATCCACCACGGCCGCGCCAGGAGGGAGAGGGATCCGGCGGTCGGGGGGAGCCGCAGTCTTGTCGACCTGTTTGGGCAGCCCGACCTTTTTGGGCAGCCCGACAAATCGTGGGTCATCGACAGGTGGATGTGGGAGAGGGAGGAGGTCGGGAGGCTCAGTTGTGATGGGGAAGACGCCCAGGTTAGTCAGCAGGGAGAAGACCTATCACCCCTCTCTCGGGGCGCAAAGAGAGAAGGTGGGGAAACAGTAGATGGCACTCAGCCCAGATATCCACCCAGGCCTGTTGGACTTGACAGAAAGGCTGACCCGCAACGATACAGCACAGAAGATGACAATATGCGAAAATACATCGTTGAGATGCTGAAAACGGAGATTCAGGAACTGAAGCTGAACATACATGAGCCTGGTGCAGCAGAGACACAGACCAGGAGAGACGGATGGGAAGGAGGTGGCGATGGTCTGGAGCCATTAAGAGTAGAGGAATATGCTGAGAGCGGACACTTGCCTATGAGAGAAGACACTGAAGAAAGACATGTTTTGAAACCTTTGGTCACAGCACAAGAAATTCAGACACAGAAAGCCGTGAGATTTAAAGATTGTGCCCACAGAAACACACAGATGGATGAAGAACTGGTGGGTGTACCATTGGACACTGACTTAGATGCTACAAGAAGTGCGACATCTCATCCACATAGAAGCAACGATGTACGAAGAGTAAGATTTGAACAACTGGAAGCTGAGGGAGACTCTAGTACATGTTCAGACCCACCAGAAATGTCTGTAAATAAATGTCCACCCAAACCACTGCGACATCTACTAGTTGAAGCAGCAAGACAAACTGTGACGAATGATACAACTGAGCAGGAAGTAGCAGGTGTAGAAGCACCCCAGGAGACCACCCTTACCCCCATTCTATCCCAGACTTTCCCACAGAAGGATGACACCATAGGCACGTCGATGTTCCGCATTCATCGGTTGCCCGGAGAACCACTGGGGATGGTGCTGAACATCGAGAGCTCCGGCGGGGAGGGCGATCCCGTGTCCGCGGTCATAGTTCAGTATGTGCAGCCAGGTGGTGCCATCGACAGAGCCGGCAACGGAACCCGGTCTATACATACTGGTGACCGGATCATCGAGATCAACGGAATATGCCTTGGAGACATGTCATACATGGAGACAGTGGTGTTCTTCCAGGAGATGCCACTGCAGGTGACAATGATGGTTGGACAAGTTGACACGTCCGAGGACAATGTCACCTCCACTCCCACAGAGTCACATACAGATGACCTGTCAAGAGGTAGGACGAATTACATAACAAATGGCAGTGACTGTAAACATTCATCAGAGACAAAGCAGCCAAGCGTACCTGTGGCTGGACTTGCTCTAAGTGAGAAAGGTGCAAGCTTTGAGGTTCTACCTGTTGCAGAGAAGATCTGTGGAGAAAGTCAAGAACCTGAAGTCTGCAACAAGGATGCTGGACAGCATTGTGAATACGAGCAGACAACTAAAGTGGCTTCATCAGGTGCTGGTCCTGATTATGTGAACACAACCACATGGGTGGAAGGACATTGTAAGCAGATGGTTCTAGTCACTGGCCCAGATGATGGATCTAAACAGATGACTACAATCACTTCAGCAGATAGTCATTCTAAGCAGATAGGTGTAGTCACCAACACAGACAACAAATCTAAACAGATGACAGCAGTCACTTCAACAAGTAGTCATTCTAAGCAGATGGACATAGTCACTACCCCAAATGACAGATCTATACAGATGGTTATGGTCACTTCAGCAGATGATCATTCTAAGCAGATAGATGTAGTCATTGTCCCAGAGGCTGGATCTAAACAGCATTCTAAGCAGATAGTCACTGACCCAGATTATGCACCTGAACTGATGCCTACAATCATTTCAGCAGATGATCATTCTAAGCAGTTGGATGAAGTCATTGATCCAAATAATGGATCTAAGCAGATGACTACAGTCACTTGGGTAGATTATCAATCTAAGCAGCAGATGGACATAATCTATGGCCAAGATGACAGATCTGAACAGATGACTACAGTTGCTTCAGCAGATGATCATTCTAAGCAGATGGATGTAGTTACTGTTCCAGATGATGGATCTAAACAGATGACTACAATCACTTGGGTAGAGCATCATTCTAAACAGCAGATGGACATAATCCATGGCCAAGATGACGGATCTGAACAGTTTACCCGTAATTCTTGTACATATGACCAGACCAGTGACGTTAGTTGCCTGGATAAAAGAGTCAAACAAGACGACAGTTCAGGGACAGCTTCTAGACAGATGACACAAGACATTTGTAATGACGTTAGTGTTACCCCTGCCCTAGATGAGTCGTCACGCCGGATGACAAATTGGTCAAACAAAACAACCACTGTCACGCAGGACAACTGTGTCACCAACAGGACGTTCATTAGCACTCGTGTTCTTTGTGACACTCCCTGTAACTGCCGTCATATTGAAGTGGATCAGGCCCTACTGCGCTGGCTACAGATGCTGTATGTTGTAGTCGCCGCCCAACATATTTTCAATACATTTGGCAACATCTGGCATCGTCGAGGGGCATTGACTGGCGCCTGTGAGACTAGTCAAGTTTGTACCAGACTGAAGGGTGAAGAGAGAGTCAAGAGTGTGGTACGACAGTCAAGTGAAACTGTTGTAATTGAATACATAGGGTTAGACAGCGTAATGACAAATGAAGGTAGTCGGCGTCGGAACAGTACAGAGACATTTGATGACAAAATGACAGTTGAAAAGATGGAGAATCTGAGTGACGTCTTTAGCAGTGGTGTGAACACTGATGGTAATAAGTTATTGAAATGTGGAGTAGAATCCAGTCAAGCTCAAGTGGATGTTGGGAAAGATAAGATGAATGGTGATGGCAGCTTACAAGATAATAAAACACAAATCCTGGAAGGCAAACTGGTATCTCATGGTCTCACTGAGAAAAAGCCTGGACCATTTGAGGGTCTAACTGATCCATTTGAGGGTCTATCTACTGTGGCAACAGAACTGTACAGCTCACATGATGCACCGCCCATGTGGAAATCCCTGGCACACGTGAAGGCAAAACATCAGAGAACTTTCAACAGGATTCGGCGGAGACGGGACGCCATCGCGGGTTCTTCCTCCTCCGAGTCTGAGTATCCCAGTGAAGTGGGGCTGTCTCGAGAACCCCGAATCCCAAAAGGGTTTCAGTGTCTGCATGTGCACTTCAAGAAGCCTGCTGACAAGCCACTGGGACTAAGTATTGTGAGGAGCTACGGATCCACCAGTGCTTACTGCCAGGTGAGTACATCTACGTCGTCTTCTTACAATCGGTATCCTGTCTGTAGTCTTCCCTCGAGAAGTTACATGACTCAAGAAACATCTTTGATTTTAATAAAACAATTTTATTCAGAATCAAAATTGGCACAAAACAGTGTTCGTCTTTATAAAGTAAAATGAAAACAATCATTTAATAAATCATCTTTCAATAGTACATTTAAAAGTACAAAATTAAAATTAAGTGAAATTAAATTTTCAATTTCTTTGAAATTGTTTATACATAAACTTAATGCTCTTGTTAGGTAATGTGCTAAATATGAAGTCTGTTTATTGTGAGCTCGTATTACTTGCTCAATCACGGTAATTTGTGTGTCACAAAACATCAGATGGTGGTTATGTCAGGGGAGTACCCCCAGCCTTATAGCATGGCATGCGATGGTGCGGGCTGGCACTTAAGGCTTTATATGAAAGTTCTCTTGCAAAATATAATACTCTTTGATATCGGCCTTCCCAATAGAAGTTATAGGAATCAGGAAATGTTGTATTTTTATCAAATATTAAAACAAAGAAAATGTTTACAGAGTCAAATTTGACATGATACAATGGTGAATTGAATGACTGAAAACACCCACTGAACAAATCATCTTTCAATAGTACATTTAAAAGGACAAAACTAAGACTCGGTGTCAACTTTCAACTCAGTCAAATAGTACGGGAGACACCAACTAAGACCCCGATTGGTCACTGTTGTTGGAGCTACCTGATGTTTACTTACTTAGAAACCTGTTATTGTACAAAAATGCTTTTACTCACCGCTCCCAACCCTCAACTTGAGTGTAGTTGTAGGATGTGATGTGTAGTAGAGCCTGCTGTGCACTGCTTGGTTTATGTAGCGAGAGATAGAGACACACAAGGTGTGGTTGGATAATGGCAATGCCCTTTAATTACATATAGTAAAGTAATGTATAGACATGACAATGGGCATTGCCGTTGGCCTAGATAACAAAGGCAAATCCCCTTACAAGGGTAGAGGAGTCATACATGTCTGTCAATGGGGATTGCCAATGATTAGCTATCTAAGCAGAATAAATGTGGGGCTCAGAAACCACCACCACAAAAATACTTTCTCTAGTAATTATTGTTCCATCAATACTCGAAACAAACTGCTGTGTTCACTATTATCTCTAGTGCATGTACTAAGTAACATATATAAATATATATAGGAAGTAATATTATGTACAGTATATTTTAACTTTTTAAGCATGCACTGTCCTGGAACAAGGTTTCATAAAAAGTAGGCTGGGGACCGATGTACATCCATAGGGTCCTTCACAAAAAAATGCAAAATTATTTTAGATTGTCACATTCTGTGTGAAACACCAAACTGGGGGGTCTCGACTAGGAAGCAGGAATTTTTGAAAGCCTTCGGCTAAGAAAGTTTCGGAATCTTGGTCCTAGAACTTCTACTTGAAACTTATACTTAGCATTTTTTTATTTACACTATTTTTGTTGTTACTAACACATTGTGTAGCACAGAAGATCATTTGATATCAACAAAACAATAAACTTAAGGCCTCCATAAACTTAATAGGCACCAATAACAGGATTATTGTTAACTAAGTATTGCATTAAAACAGTCTCAGTTGGTAACTGTACCTGGTTAACTAATCTGTCAGTTGTATCGTGCAAACAAAACACAACATGTATGGTTTTTTCGGCTATTATTTATATCTACGCATGCATGGGCAGATCCTAAACGGGGTGCTCAGTTTCCCCACCAAATATCAGGTTGCTGGAATTTAGTCAATCTAAATTTCTGCGTGCAGGAATGTAAGTCAAATTTATTGGAAGCCTGACAACTGCTGCTGACAAGATGAAATTAACTAAAACATCCACTCACAACAAGAATCTATTTTCGTTTATTTTAAATGTATACAAGGATAAGGGCAGGTTGGGGGAGAAAATCAGAACGACTTAGAAACTAATTACAGTATTGATGGCAATTTCCCTGTATTGTGTGTTAAAAATGAACTCATCTGCACAAGTACATTTCTGACATGAACAAATTCAGCCAAGATAAAGGGCACTGTGGATAAATGAATGTCAATCATCACCGTTGAAGATTTCTGGGCATACTGGTAACTGGAATAAACACTCATTCTTAAATCATTGACTGCTCTCAAAAAACTGTAAAGACAGAGCTAGGAAACATGTATTAATGACTGAAAAAATTGGTGTATAGTGGAATGTTGTGTGGTTACTATTTCAGGCTGTATGTGGCAGCACTGTCACTGCAGAATTGTGGGTGACAGGCACTGGGGGGATACACAGCTGGGTATTGTACTTGTATGATGCAATGTTCTGTCCAGGCTACTTGTCTGCACAGTTAATGGTTTGCCTCAAATGGTGGCACTTACAGATGACATATTGTGAAAACTACAGACATAATAAATTATGACAGTGCATTGGTATGAATCCTTTCAATATGTACTGTATACAAGTAAAAATACCTATCGGTGTGCATGTGTGTGTACGTGCATGTGTCTGTGTGTACTTGAGTGCGTACATGTGTGCGTGCATGCATATATATATATATATATATATACATATATATATAAATATAGAGTGCATGTACACATGTTTGTTTCTAATATAGGATGGAAGATTCCTACAAAGACCAACTTTGGTCGCTCTCGTAAGAGCACCAGTATTTTAACTGCCTACGTTTCTTTTAAATCTTCAGAAATGTTAATTACATTTTGTCTAATAGTAATACTATTGTATCATTAAGTACAAAATATAAATAATTTTTGCCATCATATTTCTTTGATGTTGTTACTCAGGCATAAGTAACAATATATTTCAACAATATAAGACAATTTGAAATTTGTCAAAATTGGTGACTTTGTAAGTGATATGCCCCAGGTATTTTGACACAGGCAGTGAATGCTTGTAGATTAGTTGTGGCATATGTTACCAGAACTTTGGTTATCTCAGATAATTAGAACATATGGTAAATACAATACTTATTCTGTGCTAATCCCAGTGACAGGCTGTTACAAGTACTCTTGTCTAATCAATCAAATAAAGGCAGCTTACTGGTCTCTTGTGACAATATTGATTTGAGATTGTTTTCTGCCTGTAAGTGTTCTGTGTAAAGAAAGTTGGTTTAGTCAGTGGTGTAATTTGTTGCGGGGGATTTGTTTGATCTCGCACTTATGAACTGGTATGTATGTTCATGTTCTAGTAACTGATACTGATTTGATGATATCAGTTCAATTGGTTTGATTAGCACCCATTGTGTGTGGCAGAATTGAATATGCATACATGTCACATTTGTTACCAAAGTATATGAACATACGATAGCCGTGACTGTATTTTAGCAAATGTGAGGAATGCATACCCACAGAGTTTGGTTAAACATTGGTAGTTCATTTACAGTCCACATATTTCCAGGTGTATTGGTTTGTCTGGTAGACTACTTGGTCGTTCTCTTTATCTGCTATCAAACATACAACTATAAAGTAGCCAACATTTCCAATGCACACACATTTCACCCACAACACAGTCAGCATTTCCAGTGCACACATCTTTTACCCACAAAGCAGTAGGCACTTCCAGTGTACAAACATTTGAACCATAAGGCAGTTGGAATTTCTGAATATGGATGCAATCTTTAATTTAATTTTGTTCTTATGTGTCAGATAATGTGCTCACAACTGGACACTGGGAACTGGTTCATATCTGTGACACAATAACATCTAGTTCTCCCCTTAATTACTGTGCGAGTACATTCTTTGAAACCATCTCTTACATATCACATGCACCTCTCAAAAATGCTAATCATCTCACACAATGAGACCTCATTGCAGTGACGGTACGATACAATCTGATGACACGTTGTCTTGATGTCAGGACAAAACATGAGAAGACAATGTTGTGTTTTCGTGGAACAGACGTATGTCATGAGTTCACTGGGTTCTAGAAGGGGGTGAGGAGGAGGAGGTAATATTAAGAACAGACTCGTTGCTCTGTGCTCACAAATCGTCTACAGAGAGATGTCTAACACACCATGTCACCTTTGATGTGACATTGTCGTTCACTACTGGGGGCAACGTCAGGACATTGTGGTCATGGTGTACGGAGAACGTCCACCAAAGTTGGCACTCATAAGATTCAGAAACACTGTGTCACAGTTATTTCTGTAGGGTCAATCCATCTCATATTAACAGATGCCCACTGCCCTTCGGTCTCAGATTCAATTGACATTCTTACCAAATATTCCACAATCATCTACATGAAGAAATGTGCAATTTGTGGTCCATATTCCAAGTAGTGTCTGAGAAATGGCCATTTTACTAAGTGCTCATGATAGTTGTCAAATTTAGTTCAAACATTATGTCCATAATTTTCATGCCTACATAGTTTGTGGTTACTAACAAGTTTATTCAGATCTGATATATAGTATTGGCAGTTTTCAGTATAGTCACATTGAATACTCAGAGGCAATTTTCCATACAAACAGTCCTGTTTGAGACTATGAACGATAATGTTACATTCACTGCAGCTGTTTGTAACCTAATTATTTAAATTCTCAAGTTACTGGTATTTTCACATCTAATAAGTACATATTCATGCATACATGCGCACGTGCATTGCACACAGGCTGATCTTGATCTTTGTGACTGAATGAATGTTTCCATGCTCACATCCACCAACATGCATGCACGCACACACGCAAGCATGCACACCCAAACTCCTGATTAAGTTTTGCATTGGACAGAATTAATTCCTTGAATGGAAGGAAAGACACAGAGGGAGGAAGGGATTAATTAGAGGGCAGGAGTGGGTCAGAAACCTTCACGGTGACAGCTAGATGGCTGGTTTGTCCAGCCAGTTGACCGCTGTCACGTTATGCATGTCCTGGCCACTGTCCAGTTGACACGTGGTCAGTGCATCCCTTTGTAGTGATGCGGCTGTCCTATTAATTTTAATTGTGATTTCCTGCGCCACTCTGACATAGATAAGTCACACGGCACAAGGTATATTGGTTTTGCTATCTTCAGGCCAGAAGCTGTTGTGAATTCGTCATTGTCATATCCAAGGCTGTGGGTATGTGATTTATATTGTTTGGACATTTGTGAAATAGTTGTGCGACTGTGGTATATGTTGATAATCGTCATGCTTAAACGAAATGTTATTTAGATGTTTGTGTATGCCTGTCAGTTATGAAGCATATACTTTTCTACAGCTGTATTATAAATTAAATATAAACCACAAAACAAACGTTTTCTTCAGGTATTTACAAACCTACAAATATCGTTAGATTTGTGAATATCGAAGGATAAATATATATTGTTTTTCTGTTTAATTTTAAATTGTGATGTGGTGTTTATGTAGTAATGATTGATAGAGAAATTTGTTTATTTACCCATGTAGTTTATTTTGGTTCATATTTGTCAATGCAGTACTGGGTAAAGTGTGAGTGTTTTGCCTTGTGGTGATGGTAGTACACAAGACCAACGGGGTAATTCATTGAGAAACCACCCCACTCCTCCTGTGTATAAATAATAGCATTTTATTGATGTGATCGCATATAAGATAAAACAATTTTATTGGTGTGATCGCATGTAAGATAAAACTATTTTATTGGTGTGATCGCATGTAAGATAAAACTATTTTATTGGTGTGATCGCATGTAAGATAAAACTATTTTATTGGTGTGATCGCATGTAAGATCAAACTATTTTATTGGTGTGATCGCATGTAAGATAAAACTATTTTATTGATGTGATCGCATGTAAGATAAAACTATTTTATTGGTGTGATCGCATGTAAGATAAAACTATTTTATTGATGTGATCGCATGTAAAATAAAACTATTTTATTGATGTGATCGCATGTAAGATAAAACTATTTTATTGGTGTGATCACATGTAAGATAAAACTATTTTATTGGTGTGATCGCATGTAAGATAAAACTATTTTATTGATGTGATCGCATGTAAGATAAAACTATTTTATTGATATGATCGCATGTAAGATAAAACTATTTTATTGATGTAAGATAAAACTATTTTATTGGTGTGATCGCATGTAAGATAAAACTATTTTATTGATGTGATCGCATGTAAGATAAAACTATTTTATTGATGTGATCGCATGTAAGATAAAACTATTTTATTGGTGTGATCGCATGTAAGATCAAACTATTTTATTGATGTGATCGCATGTAAGATAAAACTATTTTATTGATGTGATCGCATGTAAGATAAAACTATTTTATTGATGTGATCGCATGTAAGATAAAACTAGTTTATTGATGTGATCGCATGTAAGATAAAACTATTTTATTGATGTGATCGCATGTAAGATAAAACTATTTTATTGGTGTGATCACATGTAAGATAAAACTATTTTATTGGTGTGATCGCATGTAAGATAAAACTATTTTATTGATGTGATCGCATGTAAGATAAAACTATTTTATTGATGTGATCGCATGTAAGATAAAACTATTTTATTGGTGTGATGTAAGATAAAACTATTTTATTGGTGTGATCACATGTAAGATAAAACTATTTTATTGGTGTGATCGCATGTAAGATAAAACTACTTTATTGATGTGATCGCATGTAAGATAAAACTATTTTATTGGTGTGATCACATGTAAGATAAAAACTATTTTATTGGTGTGATCGCATGTAAGATAAAACTATTTTATTGATGTGATCGCATGTAAGATAAAACTATTTTATTGATGTGATCGCATGTAAGATAAAACTATTTTATTGGTGTAATCGCATGTAAGTTAAAACTATTTTATTGATGTGATCGCATGTAAGATAAAACTATTTTATTGGTGTGATCGCATGTAAGATAAAACTATTTTATTGGTGTGATCGCATGTAAGATAAAACTATTTTATTGGTGTGATCGCATGTAAGATAAAACTATTTTATTGGTGTGATCGCATGTAAGATAAAACTATTTTATTGGTGTGATCGCATGTAAGATAAAACTATTTTATTGATGTGATCGCATGTAAGATAAAACTATTTTATTGATGTGATCGCATGTAAGATAAAACTATTTTATTGATGTGATCGCATGTAAGATAAAACTATTTTATTGGTGTGATCACATGTAAGATAAAACTATTTTATTGGTGTGATCGCATGTAAGATAAAACTATTTTATTGATGTGATCACATGTAAGATAAAACTATTTTATTGATGTGATCGCATGTAAGATAAAACTATTTTATTGATGTGATCGCATGTAAGATAAAACTATTTTAACTGTAGTTGATGCTCCTCTTGATCATTTGATTTGTGATTGCAGTATGGATGTTTTCCATTTAAAAAGTATATCCTTCAAAACTTGAAAGTATTCCACGGAAATATGAAATGCTCTAAATCCATGTGTATAAAAAACGATCATGTGCCTTGACCATCTATAGAGCTATCACATTTGGTGGAAGTCTTATTAAAACTATTTTTTTCAATAACGAAACTGGTTTGGTTATTAAATTAAATAACAACTGCCCTAGGACAACATCTAGAATATGGGCATCATCCATCGTCCACACTATCACCATCCCAGAATCTTCTTGACTACACTGATAGAAATCTTTTATTAGGATTACATCATTACAACTTTAAAACATTTAAATAAGATGTAATAATTTTTATTTTAAAATGAGGTCTGTTCCATTACCCAGAATCAGCCAGGGGTGGTAATTATTAGCAGGAAGTTCACTGAATCGCTTGTCTTGAATGTGTGAAGCATGCAATGATACTGAACATCAAAGGACCTTGCGGTCCACCCAGTTAGCAACCATAAAATTGCAAATAGAGCGAGTTTTGAATATGAATGTTTTGTTTACAATTTGTACGTTTTGTGGTCAAACTATTCAAATTACAAATACTGTTTTGGATTTATTAACACAATTTGGCAGGCTTCAATATATTTATACTAGTATCAAGGACATTATATTTTAAAATGTGGAACAGACAGCCTCAGTTGCACAACATTGAGATCACAACATCAACCAGAATTTTATTTTAAGAAATGTAGTTTGACATTACTATGAATAAAAACCAATCCCAGCTACTCGTACTACCATAAAGACATAGTAGTGCACCCACACACCCACCACTTTACGACTCACATGAATAAACAAACATTAATAAAAGCTCACCTGGATATATTCACATGCATATATAAAAGGTAGACAATTACCAAATGCCAGTGTGGCTCCTATGATAGGAGGCTACACCACATATTGTGCTACTTTAATTTTCATAACTTTTGCATTACATTGTTACACTACATGTTTATATGTATGCTTTATTTGTTAATTACTATTCTGCATTACATGTTGTACAATACCGGGAAAATAAATATATCTATCTATCTGTGGTTATCATTGCATATCAGAACAAGAAGTTTATTTTGACCTCAAAATATTGACATGATAAACATCAGGTATATGCATTTACATAAATAAAATAGATATGCATTATGTAATAACGTGTGTACACACCATTTTTTGAAACCAGTACAGTAATTAATTACAAGAAAAGAACCTTTTAATTTCAAGACAAATAGGGGGTCAGTGGTTCCCATTAAGACATACTAATGTAATGGGTTGTAAACTTGCAGGTTCGCCGTATCTTGGCGAGTGGCGCGTGTGTGTCGTGTCAGGTTGGGATCCAACCTGGTGACCGCCTTGTGTCCCTCAACACCACCCGTCTACATGGTCTCTCACACACCGCCTGTGTCGATGTCCTTGCTCGCCCCGTTACCAACGTCTGCTTGACACTGCTACGACACCAACCCATGGACCAACACAGTGACACTGACACCAGCTCGACATCAGGTGGCAGTGACACGTCATCTGAGCTGACGTCGGATGGTGAGCAAAGAACTGGTGATGCTGGTCGCGATTCCGGTAACAAACAGAGTACAACTGGCGTTTCCCCGGGGGCGTCTGGTGGCAGGTCGTTTGGTGACATGAACTGTGCGCTCAATGGTTGTAATCGTCAATTTCACCAGAAACCTACTGATGGTGGCCAGTTGTCAGGTGATGCACAAGCGACATCTGGAGACAGAAGCAGAGCTCAGAAAGTTAACGAGTGTAAAATAGATGATACAGACAAACATAAGTGTTTGTCTTCTGAAGTTCTTACTCCTCTCACCAGAGGGCAATGCACTGAACAGACCTCCGGATACGATGTGGAACCAGTATCTGTGGAGGTAGAGTGTGATGGTGATGCCACCAGGCGTGGCTCCAAGACATCATCATTTACCACTGCAAACAGCGAAGTGCCGTCAAACAGTGATTACAGTGCCCCCTACTGGCCTGCTGTAGAACAAAAGCAGGCCTTACATGGGAACAAGTTATTTGCTCAGCACGGTCCACTTATATATCCGTGGAGGCGACAGTTTGACGTGCTGGAACGCAGTTTGGTCAATGGAGGTACCGACTCCTGTCCAGCTACAAGTCACATGATCCCTGGTGAAGATGGTGGACAGTGTGAGACAGACAGAGACGACAAGGTATCCAATGGTGCAGACCTGATAGCACCACAGATATCACAGAACGCCATTGTGGACGATCTGCCTGTCACTGAACCAAGCATCATCACCAGGACAGATATGGCGAACACAGTAAGCACACGGATTGTACAGCCACAAGATGACATGGGTCTGCCTACAGTTGACACACACAGTGAACATGACGCCATGACAGATGTTGACAATATCATCTCTGAAGATGTCGAGCCCGATGTGGGTTCTGTTGTAAGAAACCGTTGCAGCAAAGTTGGTGACCTCCAAACACCACATCATGGTGACAGTGATTATGTCAATGTGCCACATTTATTGACATCACCAGATGGGGACACAGTGCAGCCAGACCCAAGCTGTGCAACATCGTCGATATATGATGACAGTACATTTAACGACAGTTATGCATATGACGATAGTTTGACACCTGGACAGGTGCGTGGTCTTCTGACAAGTCCATTTGAGGAGTTGGAAAGGGAGTTTGACAGTGAATCTACTGAGAGTCAGAGTAGCAAGAACACTTTCCTCTATCAAGGAGACAGAGACAAGTCTGACTATGATGATGACTCCCCTAAGTTTACCCACGCACATCTGTCTGCTGAAGACACCAACTGTGTTTGTAGATCTCTCACTTCTCACTCTCCAAATGTCACAACTTCCGTAGAAGGTGAAAGCTCCCCTCACTCATGCCAACAACCTGAGACAGCAGAACATGTTGACATGGTCCCAGAAGGAAACCCAGCAAATGCTCCCTTAGGAATGGAGACAAGTCCACCGGATGAGGACCAGCCCACAAGAATGGATGCATGCACGCCTCTCCAGGTGTCTGGATTCTTGGAGAAGACAGGAACTGCGCATTTGTGCAAGGATCCAGACGTGATGGTGATACCAGAGACTGATGCGTCAGTGTCACCCGTGTTGGCTGACATACAGCGCAGACTCCAGCACAATAGGCTCATGGCAGAGTTAAAGGCAGCAGGAGAAGAGGTAGGTCATATGAACTTATTTATTTAACTTGTGTTTGTTTAACATACGTTTACCTTGTACACTGTAATTTGTAAAGCGCCATACATGTAGCACTATATGATTATGATGTAATAGAATTTTCTATATTATTTTCTGCTTATATATTTATCTAACTTCATTTAGTTGTTTGTTTAATTAATTTATTTATTTAATTTGTTTTTATTGAACTCGTCAGCTTCACTAATATGTTTATCTAATGCATTAACTTAATTTAATTGTTAATTTAGTCACTTGTTTAATTATTTAGTTTGTTTTTTATTTAATTTGTTTGTTTACTTAACTTGTATGTTACCTAATGCATCAACTTAATTAAGTTGTTTATTTCACTTATCTATTTATAACTTATGTTCACATGTTTTCTAAACACATTTATACTTCAACTTATTTAAATGATCTAAGTAATATCTTGTCAGCACCTTTGACTTTTGACACACGGTGCATTACAAATGTATAATAAATAACATTGTTTCAGCCAGCTGCGTGGCTGAGACCGGCCACTGACCACACAGTATGTCCTGCTGCTTCAGTCATTGACCAGCTGCAGCTAGACATGTGTGACTCGTACGCCTGTGGAGGAGACATTGACAGGGCTTCAGTGCGAACAGATTGGTCTGACAACACATCAGTCGATACTGCTGCAACTCCTTCAGAAAACACCCATCAGCCACCCTGTATCAGCAGGACTAAGCCCGGCTCCGAACCACAGGTGACAGGTGTGGGAAACAATAGAGAAGAACATTGCAATTATATCCTTTCTCGTCCACAACTTGTTGCGTCGTTCAATGATCATCTGAGTAGACTTTCTGGGTTCTTAAACCCCAAGTTGTTGACCCATCAGCCACATGGCAGTGATGTGACGCTGCAGCCTCAATCTTTGTGTCAACGTTTGTTGTTTAGTCAAGAGTGTTTGAGTGAAAAACGATGCATTAACAGAGAGACTGAGCAGTGTAATCAGTCAACGGCTTGGACACAAAAAACCGACGAGTCACATAGCTTTGAATGTGCAGCCCATAATGACATGCAAGTCCTTCCAAGAATGACAACAAACACAGCTGGAGGTAGTGCACCGGGTGAAAGCCGTGACACTGTATCAGATGTCTGTATGTCACGGGACGCCGTCACAACAGTGAGGGTTATGTTTCGTCCCCAGTCAGACATTCTCCACCCCGACCAGCATTGCAACACTGTTAGACAGCGACCTTGCTCAGTGTTTTCGCCCACGGTCACACTTCACCGACCGGACCCTTGCATCACCACCGAAGGTGACCAGCTGACGCATTCGTCATGCTTGAGTGCACATGAACAGGTTTTATTCGCAACAGAACGAAACAGACAGAACTTCCAAGGTGATGAGTGCATGACAGTCCCCCCACTGAGCCTTTATCTCCCCCCACCAGAGGTCAGTGCAGTGCCGCTGCGCCAGAGTTGCTTTCTGGGCCACGTCAATGCTGGCACTGTCGCAGAGGCTACAGGGTTATCTGTGGCTGGCGGCTCCAGGATCTTTACCCATGACTGGCAGCCAATGACTGCAGAAGAATGTTCTGCAACAACTGTAAATAGGCATATGACTCAGACATCAAGTCCTACACTAAACAGTAAGAGTGTGGCAATCACTCGTGAATGTGCCATCGCAACGACTGTATCGCCACGGATTCGGCCACGCATGACATCTGCGAATACTATTGATCCAGAGTCTTTCATTATTGGATCGTATCCGGAAGTGGGTCTAGCCACCGACGAGGCCCAGTGTGTTCCCATTGAAGGTGATAAACTAAGGAAACTGCCTCTGGGATGGGATGATCCGACGTTGTCACGCTTGGCTGGGAATTTACTACCAGGAAGTTCGAGTGACGAAGTAAAGAAGGCGTGTGGTGGTTGGGGGAGGGGATATCTACACAGTGTCACCCCTGGTGGAACTACATTGACAGCATCCACACAACCCGTGAACATGTTGTCAACCAGCCATAGGGCCAATGGTACACGGGGGTGTGGGAAAAGGACTGAGAATAAACCATTCCACGTCCAAATCCTGCGCAGTCTGCTCGGGGTGGGGATCTCAGTCAAAGTTACCCCCGATGGGGTGGTTATTACGGACATACAGAAGACTGGACCAGTGGCCAAGAACGGCAGTGTCAGGTAAGGTGTTGGGTGAAAGGGGAACTGGTGTTGGGTCTGTTTAATAGTATAATACGTTATTTATATCTATTCCATATGCCCTGTAATATGCTTAAGTAGCTTGTACATACGTGTAACTGAATCAATTCGCCGAATTCAGTTATTTATTGGGGATGTAACAGATGGTATAAATTTGACATTCATATGACAGTGTGACATAATTATATAACTATCAAAGACATTCAGACACAGGTGTATATAATATACAATGTGTGTGTGTGTGTGTGCGCATGCATACATCAGCACATGCATGCACGTGTATGTTACTTTGGAGTGCATGGCCTGTAAAATTAATTGCATTATGATGTTTTTAATAACACACATGAAAGACTATGAAACAGGAAGCATACTAGTTTTAAGTTCATAACTCTAACCGCTGGCAGTGTAGCTACTGTGATAAACGGCAAGCCTGAATTTGTGTTCAGCCGGTGTGAATGTGTCTGCATGTAATTCTTAAGCCCAACTTGTAACACAAAGCACCCCAGTGTCTGGCTTCGCCAGGTGCACGTTATGGCATTGTGCTCAGACTTACTTTTTATCTGCGTTTGAATGACTTATCATTGACCATTAAGCATGGCTGGGACTGCTATCATAGAATAGTATTTGACTTTAATAGGCTTTTGACAGGACAGTTTGCCACTCGCACATACAGTGAACTCTTATAATTAGGGTCACATTCAGACTTGATGAAACTATCCATATAATTTATTTATTATATCCAATGTTTCTTATATGCAAGGGCTTAGTCAGAGACCCGTCTGCCCATCTTCAAGACTGGCAGATAACTGGCCAATATGGGTAATTACAACTGATAAGACGGGTGGAATTTAGAGGGGCCATATGGCCACTAAATTAACTAATAGTTTCAAGTCTAGGGGCCCACATTAATGATTATCATTGGCACAACTGATAGTGAAACAAATCAAATGGATCAGCATTAATTAAATAAATTACTCAAATGACGCAGGTTTGTCATTGAAAAAGCTCACCTGGCTAATAATGGCTGAGACTGACGTGACTGGCCTCCACACAACCCGTTCACATGCTGTAATGCACACTTTGGATAAATTCAAGACTGGCAACAAATTATTTCTGGCTAAGGGCCTGCTTATACCCATATATACATATCGAGAATGGGAATTTTTTTATATCAGATTGATTATAGCGAGACCCCAATGTAGATAGACATAAGGCCTTGTGTATTATTTCAGAGAACTTTATATAAATCATATTTTAAACTTTCTATAATTATTACTGGTTTCTGACTGACTTTGTTTTGGGTGACTAAAATACGACGGCCTTGTTAAGCCTCATTCAGCTAGTCAGTCTTTTTCAGGACAGTTTGTAATATCACCAAGCCACCCTTTCTTTGCTGGTCAGTTTTCTTTAGAACATGATTATTTATATATAATATTATGTCCTTGAAGAGATAATTGATTCTTAAAGTTTATATGTTAGTGGGAATTTGTTGAATTATCACATGTAAACAGTTTTAGGTGTTCATTATTTCATCTAAAATATTCTGGATCATATCATGGTATGCAGTTGGCACATGCTATTGGGACTTACTGTAAGACACTTAACATCTCCATTCAGAGATTTCAGACCTGCACTGTATCGGCTACCCATGGAAGGGCATGACTTTCAAATTGCGAACACTGTAACAAGTTTGATAATTAAATGCAAAATTCAGCACATTTATTGTAGTACAACTATATTAAGATATATAGATATAATTATTAATAAAGTGGACTGGACATCGCACCTTTAATGTTTGCATCAACAACATGGAGCTTGTATACGACCCCCCAGGCATTCCAGCTGTTACGCATGACAGTTATTTAGATGAACGGAACATGTTGGACGTGTTTGACGCACACTTACGATGAATGCGTCTATAGTTGCCGCACCGTGACTGCGTGACCGTGTATCATAGCAGTCGGTGACACGGCAGTGAGCCAGCCTTTATGCCCAGTGCCGTGTACAAATATGGTTTTCTTCTCGCCTTTCAATACCAGCCTTCGGCCATGGTAAAGAAACTTGCCACAAAGAGCCTCTCGGTGCATGAATTATTGAATAGATTCTGTTGACAGGTGGCGCTATAGGCACACATTGCCCACCCCTCACCTGAGGGTGTCTATACTGAAGGGGGACAGGGATCTCAGCCTACCATTTCCACCTACTTATAGTACCAACTTTCATCTTCAACCTGTCTCATCTCCCACTTGTTTTGGGGCCAACCTCCCATCTCCAACTTGTTTTGATGGCCAACCTCCCATCTCAACCTGTTTTGGGGCCAACCTCCCATCTCCAACTTGTTTTTGGGCCAACCTCCCATCTCCAACTTGTTTTGGGGCCAACCTCCCATCTCCAACTTGTTTTGATGGCCAGCCTCCCATCTCCAACTTGTTTTGGTACCAACCTCTCATCTCCAACTTGTTTTGGGGCCAACCTCCCATATCCAACTTGTTTTGGGGCCAACCTCCCATCTCCACCTGTTTTGGTACCAACCTCCCATCTCCAACTTGTTTTGGGGCCAACCTCCCATATCCAACTTGTTTTGGGGCCAACATCCCATCTCCAACTTGTTTTGGGGCCAACCTCCCATCTCCAACTTGTTTTGGGGCCAACCTCCCATCTCCCACCTGTTTTGGGGCCAACCTCCCATCTCCAACTTGTTTTGGGGTCAACCTCCCATCTCCAACTTGTTTTGGGGGCCAACCTCCCATCTCCCATCTGTTTTGGGGCCAACCTCCCATCTCCAACTTGTTTTGATGGCCAGCCTCCCATCTCCAACTTGTTTTGGTACCAACCTCTCATCTCCAACTTGTTTTGGGGCCAACCTCCCATATCCAACTTGTTTTTGGGCCAACCTCCCATCTCCACCTGTTTTGGTACCAACCTCCCATCTCCAACTTGTTTTGGGGCCAACCTCCCATATCCAACTTGTTTTGGGGCCAACATCCCATCTCCAACTTGTTTTGGGGCCAACCTCCCATCTCCAACTTGTTTTGGGGCCAACCTCCCATCTCCAACTTGTTTTGGGGTCAACCTCCCATTTCCAACTTGTTTTTGGGGCCAACCTCCCATCTCCCATCTGTTTTGGGGCCAACCTCCCATCTCCAACTTGTTTTTGGGCCAACTTGTTTTGGGGGGTTTTGAGTTTCTTGTTTGAGTTTCTTGAGAGGTAATGTGATTCAATGTTGGAATAAACCAAGAAACCAGAACTTGTTACATGTAGGGAGTTGGTACTTGTTACATGTAGGGAGTTGGTACTTGTATGCTTCCCCATTTGTCTATGCCACCATACCGTGTAAATACGAAGCCGTTGCCTGACACACAATGCCTGGTTCCAAAGATGTATGTGTAATGGACCTAATGGTAGTCCCACGCCAAATACCATTAACAGGTGCTTTACCTGGTCATTACTTTAGACAACCTCATACAGTAGTCCCCAGTCTCTCACAAGGCAGGCGCAGCATAATCACACACCAACAAACACCCAACTTACATGATGTGTGACACATTTGTTATGCTGAAACTTAGTTTGACTGTCCACCCTCTTTAAAAATGACTGATACATAAAGCCAGACTCATCTCCATTGGCTTCGTGACATGATAAATATTGTCACAGCTGTAGTTATGATTTGGTGACAGTTGTGATTTGGTGACAGGTGTGTTGTTTTGCCACAGATGTAGTAGCAGTGTGCTGCATGGGTGGCTGGTTACCAATTATAATTAATAGTCGATGAATATGTGTGTCGAGATATCTATTACGCCCATGGCAGTATAATACTGGCTCCATTGCTACAGTTTATACGTACTTGGTAACCTAAATTACTAGCTGCTTATAATGTATTACTTGACAGACACATATAAGCATGCAATTGTACACAATTCTCTAACAGGTTTTACAAAATTAATATTCACCGATTGTCAACTGTTCTTATTTGTTTCATAAACTGCTTGTCACAGAGAAACTTTTTGCTGTGTTTAACCTTAAAACTATGTGCTACAAAGTGTACCTTTGGTACTTGTCATGTGTTTGACTTTAAAACTATTTGTCACAGAAAGAGGCCTATACTTCCTATGTTTGTCTTTAAAACTGGAATGGACTTTCTTGTTGAAATATGTTTGATTGGCTTAATGGCATTTCAAAAACAAATAAAAACACTTATTTCGCTGTCATCACCTGCACTTTATTCCCTTCCACACAGCTACACCACTTTCTAGTTCGCAATATTTATTTATTTATGTATTATGTTATATTATTACGGACTTATTTAATTAATCAGCTTATTGAATATTTAACACACTTAATCTACAATTATTTTGATATAAAGTCAACTGTGAAATATATGTTATAGTTATTAAAACTACCTGTTCCAGAGTGGGTGACTACTTGCTCTCTGTCAATGGCCGACACTTGCAAGGTTTGGCTGAGGTCGAAGTTCAGAATGTTCTTCGGCTTCTTCCTCGTGGAATTGCACACCTAGAAGTATCAGTGCTGCCTGAACAAGGTGAGTCTAGAAGTTTGTGTTTGTGTGGAAGGTAGATTTCTGTTTGATTGGTTTGTGTTGGGATTGGAATAACTGTGAAACTAAGCTTATTATATTTATTTTATAAATGAAACATTTTATAATCCAGATGCAACTATTGATTTCTATTATACAGGATGCTACATTTCAGTTAGGTATTTGTAATTGACAGAGCTTTCAAAACCATCACGATTCCTTTGTTAGCATCATTCCTGAGATTTTCGCATTTTATTAGATTGAATTGGATTGTTTTCTCTGTGACTCTTAGTGACAGTTAGAATTGCTGCTGGACATTACTGCTTAGGACTTAGGACACTGTGTTCAAGTTACATTTACCCCTAGTAATTATTGTAGTAGTAGTTGTAGTACCAGTAGTGGCAGTGGCAGTGGTAGTGGTAGTAGTAGTAGTAGTAGTAGTTGTAGTTTTGAATATCATTATTAACAGTACTATCATTAGTTTATTGTTATCATTATTATAATATAATAATTATAATAATCATTACTAAGGTATATTATTAGTATCATCATTATTATAATAAATTATTCACCTTATTTTAGCACTCATTTCCAGAATACAACTCTGTTCAAGGGTGTTGAAAACACTAATACTTAAATAATTAAATTATCATTATTATTAGTAGAGGCATTAGTATCATGATTATTAATACACCTAAAACATAATGTTGTGATTCTTACAGTTAAGTTTGTAGTGTAAGTAAATGTGGTAAGTTATTAACTGTGTGAACTTGAGCCATGTAGGATTACCCGGGCTTCCTGTCTCATGGATCACATGCAAGGATTAAGTATCTAGGTATACTATTTCAAGTGCAGTGCAAGCAACAGTATATCAGTGCCACTTCTCCATAATATTCAGCAACCCCGCCCTCACCGGATGTCACCCTACCCACCCCTTGCAGTCAGGTTATAAATAATCAAAGACAAGTAGAGTGTTTATTTTGTCTACACAAATTGACCAATGATTTCCTGTCTTAATTCTTGAGAAGATATAGTCCCACATAACAACAATTAACGAATGTATATACTCTCCAAGTATAATACTTTGATGCAGTTGACACCAGACATTCAATTCATATTGAAGAAAGCTAACGTTGATGCCTGTCAGAGTCTGTATAAAGTGCCCAATGGTGCATGAGGGTCACAAGACCCTTTCATAGAAGTCTTGAAAGGACTTTCTCCAATCCAGGGATATTATACTTGTCTAATAATGAGAGCAGTTAAGTATGTCAGCATAAAGTCATAGAATACTGTGCGTAAATTACTAGAAGATCTGTACATGTTTATAGTCTAATTCAAAGAGGACATGACTTGGGGAAAATCTCAGTTTCATGCTTCATTGCCTGTTGAGATACAAGTTGTGTGTATTTGTGTAGACCACTGTGGGACTGTTAGCAGCTCGTGTCCAGTGTGCATTCATTTGAACTGGCTGTGGGTATGTCTGATTAGCTAGGTTGAGGTTACTGTGTTTATGGTTCGCCTATTGTGCTTTAATTACAGGCAATTTGCAAATTCTTTCCTGACCTGGGGTGAATTAGCTTCAATGTGGTCTTGTGTCATTTGACCAAGACTTTGTCCTCTGTTGCTGTTTCAGCATGTCAATGGGTCTTTGGGTGATTATATAACATGTCTTTTGAAGAGTTTGCCATAGTGATTTAATTATTGTCCAATACATGGATTATTTCACATTTTTTTTTTTTTTAAAGCCAACTAATGTGGCATTGCCAAATGCATGAAGCATTTGTCTTCTTACATAAAATGCATTTAATTATACATAAAAATGCACATAGGGCTCTGATCAAACTAGTCACATTTATTTAGAGGTAAAACTAATTAAATATAATATATCATATGTAATGAAAGTTACAATTAAAACGTAACTAAATAAACCTGTATTGACAATTGATTAATTAATTAATAAGTTAGATTAAAAAAGAACTTTGATAAAAGTAATAATTGTAAACATTGTTTACAATTTAAATATTTATTGTTTGTGGTTTCATTAGTAGTTACGCTGTACATATGCTGACATAACAAGTTACACAATAAATAATTCTGTCAAGACCACAGTTATCTAGATTCTTCTAGAGATAGATTGGTAAGATGAGGATGGCAGAAACCAATAGAAAAACTGTCAAGTAGGTGTGAACTACGGGACATAGTTTGACTGCAGTAGTACTCTAATAGCCATATTACTATTGCAGTGCTGTTGTGATGTTATCACGGATTAGTGAATACTTACAAAAAGCAGCCCTAAACCCTATTTTATATGTAACGCCATGTTGCCTTAGGTTAAGGTGGTTGATTTTTAAAATGGTTAATAGATGAACGACCCTGCCATTGTCAACAATTGTTAAGTTGGTAATTGAGTAAAGTTACAAAATGAATTTTAGAAAACATGCTTAAAAACATGTCTTTTGGTGGCACAAACAGCTGCTGATCTGTTTCTCTACTATCGATATAATTGACAGTTTGTTGTACCATAAACGATATATATTGATAGTTAAATTTACTACTGATAGTTTGATATATTGTTACACCCCTAGTGACACACAGACATCAGTGATCTTTACTATGATATTTACCATAGTTTCCAAGCAGCTGATGGAGCCTGGCTATGTATATATAGCAGAATCAGATATATAGTTATGTGAGGTCAACAGAGATACCGTGTTTCTGTATTAGAAGGCCCTGGGGCTATAACAGAATCTGAGCTCACCAGCCATTGGTATCAGCAGTATCAAACACATGGCTTAATTACTACAAGTGTACATGAATAATAGTTTACTATACACTTACTGGTGTAAATTAGTAAAGTTTACAATAAAAAAACTTACTTAATACTTTAACAAGATTTAATAAGACTGCCACCCAGAGAATTAACTCTAGATGGCAGGTGGACAAGGAATTCTTTTGGCTTATCGAGAGTAACAGGTATTAAAGTAACGATATATTTGATGTGCCCTGTGGCACCTGAACAAAACCCCAGACTAACTATGAGAGAATTACTCAACTGAACCAGTGATTCCTCACTGGTATATAATGCTATTTGTTATTTTGAATGTGCATTAATAAATAATCTGTTTTATTCATACAATTACAAACCGTTTTTACATCGTGCAAGTTAGAAAAGGTGGAATGGTTGCAAAGTGGAATGGTTGCAAAGTGGAATGGTAGCAAGGTAGATTGATAATGGGTGGTATGCAATAATAGCAAATCGCTATGGTAACAAAGTTTAGTGACAAGTAGCAAACTACAACTGGCAGCAAAGTACAGTGGTATCAAAGTACAGTGGTATCAAAGTACAGTGGTATCAAAGTACAGTGGTATCAAAGTACAGTGGTATCAAAGTACAATGATAACAAAACATAATGACCAAAAAACAGTGATAGCAAGACATAGTGGTAGCAAAACAGAATGATAGGAAAGAGACACGGTTGCAAAATAGCACGGCGACAGAATGACAGCACAACACACTCAACTAGAGGCTTGCAGTGTTCAGTCTTAACAATAACATGAATACCTGCATACAGAGAGGGGACTCATAAAAAATAGTTTCCACATGTTAGCACCAGTGCATGGCAGAATGCAGAAATTGAATTTGTGTTCAACTGATCCTTTCATGTCCTCTCCCACTCTGTACCTTGCAGTAATGGTGGTGTACAATTAGACATGTTTATGCATCTGATAAAGGTAGAGTTCGTCATAGTTAAGTGTTGCGTGTCTAATGGGGTGAATGTGGTAATGTTAGATTGCCATGACCCAAGCTTAGACTGACTAGGCAGCTATACTGATCAAAGGTGTGCTCAGTTTAGCCCCGCCCAGTGCAGGTATTCACTGGGCCATCACCTAGTGTCCTATGTCACTGTATACCTCTCCTAAGTGGTTTTGTGTGTTCGACACAAATGTAACATGTTTGTTCTTGCTGTCATTTGTTCACTGGTAATGTGTAAGGGTGTATCATATTAATTTTGCTGTCTAGGGGTTATCACCAAATCTGATCTTAGTGAATTTCCTAAATTCATACAAACAGCCCATTGCCAAATTGATCTGAGTTTAAATACTAAATCTACAACTTTATTTCAAACAAATATACATATCCATGATACCCAATAACATTTTTAATTAGTACATGATGAAGTAGAATTGTGCATCTTATAAGTCTGTAGTGTTTCTCAATCCATGTACTGATAAACATTAATTACCTTTTATATAGTGTTACAACTGCATTTTTCTTTAGTTGTTTAAATTGCACTGTACTTCCTGTGTGTGTTAGCGTTCAGCCAGACAGGTGTGCCTACCTGGTGTATTAAACTTGAACAGGATGTGCATATTATGTGTTTGCATTGTTATGTAAGCATAGTGGTTCCCTGTGTAATGAGTAGTGTCATATATCATAGTTTACCTTCAGGCTGGAATTCTTCATAAAGTGACCCTGAATAGTTGTAAGTGCTGTACTGTGAAACTTTCCTTTTTAAAAATTGCATACTTAGGTATCACTGTTTTTATTATTGTCATTAAAAAACTAGTTTATCTTCAGCCTCTTCGGGGGCAAACATATGTCTATTATAATTTATAATCTGTTTTTTTCACCAGTGTGTACCACGTAACGAGGTTGAAGTACATTTTCCTGCTTTCTTAATTAGCTTCACGGTCCACTGCAATCTCACTATGCGATCACTGCTTCATTGTGATTAAGTAATGTCTTCTGTAGGCAAATAATAAAGCTTCAGGAGCAATGCATTGAATCCCCAAATATAATCAAGCTGGGCTAATTCCTTGAGTCTGTAAATAGACATGGCTGGAGGATATAGCAAGGCAAAGGAATGTTTCCTCCTGCTATTGCCTGAGTCTATTGCAGGTACCCATAGCTGTAAGTGGAGGCCTTGACAGTCTGAAGTGTGGCAGCAATACAGCAGGTACATTGTAGACCAGTACCTGCAGGCGTCAATGGTCAGTCAGCACCTTGTAGTGTGCAGGTTAAACATGCATGGCCTGAGAGCAGCAGCAGGTCACATTCCTAGGGGCAGTTCCGCACGGCCGACTTTACTGCACCAGGGCTGTTATATGAAACATGCCAGTTTTTGATGTGCTGAAACTTGTCAGAACTGTTTACTAGTCAGCTAGAGGAACTGTGGCTGCACTGCTCAGGTAGGGGTACCATCTTTCTTGGCTTTAGGGCTGGCTGCTGCAGTGGTTGTTTGGAAATGTGGTTAGTGGTACTTGTTATGTCATTGGTAGGTGGGCTGTGGAATAATGTCACTGGAACTGGCATTGATTATTGGCACACGTTGGCATTGCTTGTATGTGGTGTCTGGTGTGTGAGGTATTGGCACATGTTGGCAGTATTGTGGTGTCTGCAGTGGTAGTTTACCAAAGCGTTAGTTTTTGTTGGTTGGGATCTCCCCTCGATGTCAGCTATAACTCAACTCGATCAGTATGCAGTCAGTAGCACACTTGTTGATAAAGAGGTTTGTATATTAGTTGTGAATTATTCCTGGATGTCTGATGTAACTTTAAGCTCGATCTGTATGCAGTTGGTTGCAAACTTGTTGATAGAGAAGTTTTTATTAGTTGTGAGTTATTCCTGGATTGTGTAACCGGATTAACATACCATGTAGCTGTCCATGCAATTGTTTCCTTCCTAGTTTCTTAGTTGTTTCCAGCACCAACGTTCTATTAACTGACTAGTCTGTATATATTGTGGTTACAATGTTATGATCTTATGAGGTTTCATTCACTGCCAGGGTGCTTGTCATCCTCAGTGGTTCTTTTACGTCCCAAATTGAGACGGGACCGACATTAACGTGATCTCCGAGTCACGAGGGATACACAGTCCCCAATGTTGAGAGCCAGGTTTTTACACCAAATATACCATACCTGCCCGGTCCGGGTATTGAACTCCCGGTGCCGGCATTAACTGCATTAACTGCAGCATGGCTGAATTCTTCCCAGAGAAGATGATGGTGTTCGAATGAACAGGTCTGTTGGGGTTGAAGTGTAAAGTGCTTTAAGCTGTCAGAAGGATTATATACTGTTTTGGATAACAGCATAGCTTTATATTTCTACCACCATGCTGGTAGCCTGCCAAGTAATGTCATATAATGACTGATAACTACTTGATGACTCACATAGCACCCAACATATAAAACAGAAGCCACCTGTATGTCCACTAGATACAAAACTTGATACCAGTGTCCAAATATGAGTCTTGTTCTAGAATTCATTGTCGTCAAGTAGACCCTACTATCTGGGAATACAAACACTTAGCCAACTGACATTTTACCAAAGGACTTTTAGCCAACAACTGTTTGCCAACTACAGGGAGGTACATTTTGCCAGTCATAATTTGTTATGAATTTAATCATAAACAACTCACAGCAATCTCAGTGGCTTTATTAGCATCACTGTTTATTAAGGAATTGATTTTTATTTAATCATTTTTTTCACCAACAATATATATATAAAATAAAACTACATTAACCAGTCCCTACCCAATAATAATTGACAAAATATCCATTGATGGAAAGTCCTTTGGGAAAATGTTCTAGATTCTACTAATTGATATGCATTTCCCAGCAGTTTCCAGTTCCAAGTTCCACAAACTCACACAAGTTGGGGACAGTATAAAAATGTTACATGAATGAATTGACTATACCACCTGTGGCCTTAGTGCAATGCACTCTACCAGCATTAATTATTGTGTGTATGTCTTTATGAATGCTGACATTGTGTTGCGTAGTAATGACAAAGCTGGTATATTCTCACACAGGGTGCACACTTGACACGTTTGCTTTGTCCGACTTATAGCAGCCATGGACAGATCATGCAATATACCATGTGTTATACACACATGCATGCACGCATGCATACATGCACACATAAAAATGTTGGGACAGAATTTTATAAAAATATCCGACAGGTTCATATTTGTGGCGGCCATTTTAGTAAGCTTGTTGGACCTGGTTGCTAGTCGAAAAGTTATGTAATGGATCCATCAGTTAAATGTGTACAATTGTTGTGGACTTCCAAAGTTGTGATCTCTGTCTCAAATTTACCTGAAATCTCAGTATCCACTGCCCACGTCAGATTCTGCATCAGGATATATAACAGATTGAAAAATTCTAAGCTGGTGGTTCATATGGTATGATACAAAAATGTATATCTGGTAACCACTCTGCTGCATAAATGAGTACCTGACTAATAGTGATTGGATTCCAGTGATGGATTTATAAGAACAAACTGAGCAATTACATCACGGTTGGGTGCTTCAATACAAGTCAAAAGAATGTTTATGCAAACAGGTCTGCCAGAGGCAAAGTGTAACCCACTCTGAGCATTGATTGTTTGAGGGATTTATAAATTGAACACGATGAAAAGATGTGTATGCAACCTGATGCTGGTTAACTTGTCAGTCATTTGATATGTCTGAAAAAGGTAGAAATATTTATCTTTCTGATAAGAGCCTCAAACATATGTGATCCGTTTTACAGTACCGGGTGTCTAAGCACGGGAAAGTTAAAGACCCCTATGCAGGGGGTAAATGTGTACCCCACAGTGACCTACCAGAGTGGTGGTCTCTATTTCAAACGCACCAAAACATGAGCTACTGTAGAAATGTCTACCATGCGACTTTTTACCACCTCGAGTGAAGACATAAGTGTAGACTCTACATCAGTATTCCGCGTATGTTTCTACTCACAAACACTTCTGTTTTTTGTTGGAGTCTCGTATGTTACCTGGCTGTGACTTCCAACCATGATCGGTGGTTTCTATGCATCCCACATCCTATATTAGATTACAGCTTCTGAGCCAAGGACAGGATATACATTTACCCCCTTGTGGAATCTTTTACTACACCTAACTTAGAGCAGGTAGAAGGGACTGGTGGTTTTAGTGTCTCTTCTGAAAAATACAGGTAAAGTGAAATGAACAAAATCGCCAAAGTTTTTAAATGGGCATAACCCTGGATAGGTGGAGTCTGGACCCAGATCCCTTGTGTTCCATCTAGATGCACAGATAAAGGCTGTTGTTGCAGCAAGGATGCATTACAATGATGTAAATAATTTTGACCAGCATTCCTGACTTAGTTATGCACCCAACTCTTGGTTTTGGTAAATGTCGATCCTCTTCTTCCACTTACTTTCCCAACCAAAAAGTCCCTCGGTAGGCTGCATGTCTCTCTTAGCAATGTGTTTGAAAAATGTCAAGATTGTATGCAGATATTTTTCTTATTTGAAACTCTACCATTAAGTATGTTATTCAGTGACATGTGAGAGATACACCAATACTAACTGGATGTACTGACATGTGAGAGATACACCAATACTAACTGGATGTACTGACATGTGAGAGATACACCAATACTAACTGGATGTACTGACATGTGAGAGATACACCAATACTAACTGGATGTACTGACATGTGAGAGATACACCAATACTAACTGGATGTACTGACATGTGAGAGATACACCAATACTAACTGGATGTACTGACATGTGAGAGATACACCAATACTAACTGGATGTACTGACATGTGAGAGATACACCAATACTAACTGGATGTACTGACATGTGAGAGATACACCAATACTAACTGGATGTACTGACATGTGAGAGATACACCAATACTAACTGGATGTACTGACATGTGAGAGATACACCAATACTAACTGGATGTACTGACATGTGAGAGATACACCAATACTAACTGGATGTACTGACATGTGAGAGATACACCAATACTAACTGGATGTACTGACATTAACTTTCTATTTACATGCAGCAACATTCATTGTAAAAATGACATTCATAAGAATACTAGTAAAAATAACTTTGTTTCATGACATTTCTGCAAATTCAGAATTCTGTGATTTGAACATTTTAGCAAGTTTGCGATTTCCACAAATTTGCAGCTGTTGTTTCAACTAGCCAACTAGCTCTGGCAAATTAAATTGGCCAATTGTTTATCAAAGTTGTCAGTTTTGTCACATGCAGATAATGGATGGGTTGACCTGTCTTGGCTCTGACTTCTAATCACATGAACATTACTTGTTGACAAACGTCACTCAATTAAAGGTGCAAGTCAGTCAGGTCACTGGGGTAATGTCTAATGCCCTGCTGTAGTCGCTGATATACTTATTCACACCCACTAGTTGATGCACCTATCTAGGTGTCTGTTGTGGGGCAGTTTAGCATTGTTATTGCCAGCGCCCAGTGGATGGCGTGGGGTAAGGCACAGGGTTGTGAGGGGTTAATTATTATGTTGTTCTTAAATTGAATGGAAGTTAAAACTCAGATTGCAGTTTAGGGGTGGACTTGATTCTCCAAGTATTGCACATTAAATGGGTGTATTCTAAGAGTATTGCACAGTAAATACGGTATTGCTGTATACAGGTTTGTGTATTTGTAATACTTACAATAATATGCGATACAGTAATAACTGTATGTATTTTGCACTCGGCCAACCTAAAAATCTATAGAAATAATCATATTTTTGGACACCTATTGTTCTTAGTTGTCTGAATAAATACAGTACACAGTGACTATGTTTCCGACACAAAAAATATTTTTGTACTGGATGTTTTTGGACAGCTGATTAGTTACATCTGACTGATTAGTTACATCTGACTGATTAGTTACATCTGACTGATCAGAGACAGTTACAACAGTATTGTAATCTTGTGTTATAATTACATGGTAAAGTATAAGTTATGGTGTGACTGTCATACCCAACATAGTATATAAGATTCTGTCTTTATTCCAATATACCACCAATGTTCCTTCATTGTTTGTGATTAACCCTGTTCCTCAATAAATTTAAGAGATATTGCATCCACAACAAAACACACACCTGGATCTCTAATTTTCTCAAGTGCTGTGAACAGAGAGATGGTGGTCGGTGGCTAACATTCCACCTGGACAAATGTTATATCAGGTGTACCGCAGCACACGGTATTGGGACCACTTCTCTTCCTGATATACATCAATGATTTACCTGACAATATCCACTCCACAGTACGTCTCTGCAGATAACTGTGTCCTATACAGACAGATCAATAATCAGTCGGACTCACAAGAACAAGAACAGGAAACCAACAGTCATCCTTATCTAGAAGTATGTATCACCGAAGATCTCACCTGGAACAAACACATCCATCAGATTACAGCCTCAGTAAACCATACCCTAGCATTTATTAGACACAATCTCTATTCGTGCCCCCAAAGCATCAAAACAAGTGCCTACACAACCCTTGTCCGACTACTTTTAGAATACTCATCATCCTTGTGGGACTCTCACACCCAGGTCCTCATCAACAAAATAGAAATGGTCCAAAGACAGGCAGCTCACTTTTGCCTTGACGATTATACATCCAGAGAAACTGGATGCATGTCAGAAATGTTAAAAAAGTAAACCTAGAACAACTAAAAACCAGTCAAACAAACAGATGCCTGACCATATTCGACAAAGCCATCTGTGGTTACCTATCCTTGCCTGTCTAACACCTCCTCCAGGCCGTACAACGCCTATCACGGCATATAAATAGCAATTCTATCCACAACACTATCCACACCAGCAAGAACTGTTATAAATTTTTTTATTTCCCCCGAACAATAAAAGATTGGAATCTCTACCAGATGCAATAGTCAGTAATAGACATTGAGACAAGCCTTAACACATGACTAATAATCCAACTAACATGCACACCCATCTTTGACCGTATCACTCCTAAGGAGTTTTGGCCAGTACGCAACCAAGACCAAGAAGACCCAAGACCTTGAGCCACATCCAGGGCTGAATACCTATCTGTAATTAGTGTAATCCGTGATTACACACAACATCATTACAGTGCAACTGTAATTACAATGCAACTTACAACTTATAGTGCAACAATAATACATGTATATAAAATGCAATCTGATGTTTTGAACCCTGCCTGTATGGCTTTCTCATCCACACCCTAGTACTACACATTCACATGTCCGTTTGCTCACTAAAACTTGCCCCATCACATATTTCACCCCTATGTAACCATCTCCGACTATCTCGCATAAACCCTTCCGCTTCAGTGATTTCCAATCCCTCTCTGATTCCAAGCTCCAGTCAAATACACTTCAAACCTCTCTGATTCCAAGCTCCAGTCAGATACACTTCAAACCTCTCTGATTCCAAGCTCCAGTCAGATACACTTCAAACCTCTCTGATTCCAAGCTCCAGTCAGATACACTTCAAACCTCTCTGATTCCAAGCTCCAGTCAGATACACTTCAAACCTGCACTGCCACTTTCCAGTGCCATGCACCACTGTTTAAATGTCAGACTTACTTAAAACTGCCCCTATCTGCTACATCAAAGATGTCAGATGTGGTGTATATTCTGTATTCAGCTGGTGAACAGTCCTCTAAGTACGCAGCACAATGGGCTTCCTATTGGGCAGGTCGAGGGTGACTGAAGCATTCTTGCGTAGATATGCTGTTGAATCATAGCAACTATCCTTAATTAACTGGTGCTGTTTCGTTGCCTCACTTATCAAAAAATTTCCGCCAGAAGTGCAGCCTGTTAACCTGAACTAATTTCTCACTGGGACAATGTTACTTCTTGATGTCAGTTTTGTGCATGTCACCAAGATTGTATAATACATAAGATCTAGACAAATTAAATGTAGCCTTCGTGTTTTGAAAATTAAGAGCAAATAAAGTATTAACATTCTGTAAACAACAACATAAGTTTGTTTATGTCCTGGTTCAGTTAAGAGTCTAGACATACAGCAATTAAGTGCTTAAAGATAGATCTGTGTGCTTGAAAGTGTAGTGTTGAATGGAAGGACCGTATGAAAAAGAGGATGCAGACTGTAATTTAAGATTTCACTGTCATAGATAAAATGTAATGCCGAAGGATCATTATATACAATTATTTTGGCAAGATAATTTGGGTGCACAATCCTAGCTGTATGTACATAGTTCTGGTGGGAGAAAAGTTACAAAATACATATTGTATTTTACATCTCAGCTTGTAGTATGTCCACTTGATGAATGGTCTGTTACTCCCATTCTGCATTTTAGTGACTAATCAGTTTTTTTCCACTTGCAGTCAGTAGCACTAAAAACCAGCTCCTCCCTTTCCTAAAGCCTGAGATGATGCCTCCCAGCAGGGGTGATCTACTACTGCAGTAGACAACCCCTCACAGCCTCCTTCCAGCTCCCAACCTCTCCCAGCTGTATTTAGCCTTCCTGTTATGTCACTGCTAAGTTTATCAGGAAGCTGCAGGATGGACCAGTTGGGGAATAATCTGATAACACTGCATCTGATTATTTCAGTGAGTCAGTTCTGTGTGGAGCATAGCTTATTTCTGGATAAGTCTATACACAGTATAGGAGCAGTGATACTGTTTGCTGTCATTTCCGTGGCTTGGCTGTGAGGTTTGTGTGGAGTAGATGTTGTATGGCTGGTATAACTATATACACATGGTGGTATGTCTGCACACTGCACTGTTGTGGTAAATGACAGCTGTGTATATGTTATTAATTAGTGATTGTAATGGGTCTACACATGATCTTTCATTAATGTTGTGTGATTTACTGTTTATGTATTCTTGAGAGGTATTTGCCCAACAGATGGTGTTGATTGAGTCTGGATAGTGTGTAGACGTACATTTGAGCTGCATTGCTGACCTTGTGTGGCCTGGCTAGTTGAGGATACATTCTACCTGCACCATGTAACCTATATGGTGCGTGCATGCGTGCGGGTGTGGTGTGTGTGTATAATTATATATATAACAAAATAAGTTTGTGCAAACACAATTCTTCTGTGGTGATTATTTATTATGAGACAATCGTGTTTGAAAGCATTCTGCTCTGATTCATAGAATTAAAATTAAATTAGCTATTTGGTGCAGTGTTACTGTAATGGGATGTTTCTTTTTTCAACAGGCACAAAGACAGAGAACGTTGGTGATAAATCAACAGCAGCGGACAGGGTGACATCTAATGACAACCAGACAGTCATTCCTGTGACATGCAATGCTGCCAAACTGGACAAATCGACAAGAGTAGATGCATTGGGGACTGATCTAGTGAATGCCCGAGTGAACATCCCTACTATAATTGGTGTGCCGCTCAAAGCACCACGCATGAACGGTGAAACTTCATCACCCACGAATAGCAACAAGGTTAATAGTACCGGCAATATGATGCAGGTGGCAGCACCCATGAATCAGGATGTCAGAGCGGAGGATTTACCTGAGTACATCCCGCTTCGTAGAGTGCCAAAAAATACTAACACGAACGACGGTTTAGTCACGGGGAAGGAGTCGATATCTCAACCAGAACATGATGCGAGTGGACTTTTCAAGAAGCCCGCTGCTGTTCCACTGGGAAGTAAACAATCACAGCCTCTGTCACTAAACAAGCCTCAGTTTGAAGACAGTGTAGTGGTCCTACGTCCAAAGCCTGTCTTGAATCCGCAGTTTTCCCACCGGCGTTCAATGCCCGTAATGAATGTGAGCGTCATGTCACCACACACGACTCAGTTTGGGAAACGTGAGTCAGTGATTGAATCGCTGGAGAAGAAGAGAAGGGAGAGCATCGGAACCCGCCTGAAGGGACTGCAAGTGCCAGTGTCTACGCAACGCACATCGTCCGTCGGTTCCTCTAGCCCGGGGAAGGCTCTGCCAACCATCATTGGCCAGAAGACACACGTCGGCATGCTGCCCAAGATGCCGGCGATGCAGAAGCGCCTCAACTACCAGTCCCTGATGCCGTCCACATTCAGCATAAAGCCGCTGAAACTGCAGCACCGCATGAGCGAGAGTCTGCTCACTTCAGCTCGGGAGGTGGAGCCACCAGTTGCCAAAGTAGAAGACATGAGTGAGGTTTCCGGTGCAGCCTGTGTGGATGAGGCGAGTAACGCACACAATAGTGTTGACTGTGTGGATGAGGAAACATTGCAGCAACCTGCACACAATGAGATTCATGATACGGAAGTGTTTCTGCCCAGCTCCGACAAGGAGAATATTCAAGACAAGGAAACAAGTTTGACAACTGTGGATATTACACTTAATGCCAACAACAAGGGGAACACAGACGATTCTGCAGGTAAGACACCACTGATGTCTGATGCAGATAACAAAGATGATGGCAAAGAAGAGCATCTGACTGACAGAAATGATGATGTGTTACCATCTGTGTTGTGTGACAAAGGAGAAGACACAGACTTAATGCTGCAGCAATCAGACGCAGAGAACAAAGACACAGAAGACACTGCCACAGCGACCAGCCATGCCACTGCAGACTGTCCGTCTGTTGATGCCACTACAGTTAAGATGGAGCCACAGTTGATGGAAGACAGCCAGAAGATGGACTCACCAGAGAGACCCAAAGTGCCAGAGGAAATACCTGCAGAAACAAACCTCGACATGTCACCACCGCATCACGATGTCACACCACAAATGACGACACAGACTCTCGTTGACACGACCATAGATGAAGCTGGTGATGCCACCACCATCCCACCAGCTGATGCTGTTCCTGTATCTCCCTCGCGCTCCAAACCACCACTGCCCCCAAAGCCAAAGAAACCCATCATCCCCCCAAAACCCACCAAGGCCAATATCATGTCTACCGTGAAACCCGACTTAAATGGCAATATGGTGGAAGCAGATATGCAAGAGGTTAATACAGCAGTCAAGCAGGAAGATGCTGCCCCTGTGTGTGACAAAGACAATTTGAAATCTTCTGATGACACCTCTGTGACAGAAGAGGACACACTTCCTGTTGTCAATAATGTTGCCGTTGTGGCTGTAGACGAAGCCCTGCCAGAAGACACCAACATAACTGAAGGCAATGCAGACAGTGGCTCCAGTACACAGATTCACACAACGAAAGAAGACACCATTGAGACAGAAACTGGTATTAGTGGAGAAGATAATATTGTCACAGAAAGTGATATCGTCTGCGAAATGGACCTTGCTAGAGACAGTCAGTCTGCCGGAGAACAAGAAGTCATGCCACTGGTGACAGTGGATCTAGAGCAGGACAACACAAGCACAGAAGTGACTGAAACTGTAGACACAGAAACTGAGGCTTCACCATCATGTCTCGACTTTAATGCACCTTCAATATCAGATATGACCAAACCAATGGTACCAGATATAGCCCCTCCATTGGTACCAGATATGGCCCCTCCATTGGTACCAGATGTGGCCCCACCAATGGTATCAGACATGGCCCAACCATTGATACCAGATATGGCTCCACCAGTGCTTCCAGATATAGCCCAACCATTGGTACAAGATGTGGCCCCTCTGACACCAGATATGGCCCACCCATTAGTTCCAGATGTGGCCCCTCCAATGGTACCATATGTGGCACCTCTGATACCAGATATGGCCCAACCATTGGTTCCAGATGTGGCCCCTCTTATGATACCACTTGAAGCTGATGATACAGCCACATCATTGGACCAAGATACATCTCTGCTGACAACAGAACTGGATCCACCAATGACATTCAGAGATGCCTCGTCTCTGGCATCAGATGAAGTCCCACCAGTGATGCCCAAGACAGCCCAACCATCACAGGCCGGGCACACAGAAGTGATGCCCAACAGACGACCGTCGTTACCAGATGAAGCCCCTCCAGTGGTGCCGGATCTTGCTTTGTCATTGGTGCAAGATGAGAATCCACCTTCCTTGCCATCTGACCCTGCACCAATTGTGCCAGACATTGCCACACCATTGGTTGTGCCAGTTGAAGCTACACTATTGGTGCCAGATCTTACCCCATCATTGGTGCAAGATGAAGCCTCGCCATTGGTGCAAGATGAAGCACCATTGGTACAGGATGAAGCTGCACCATTGGTGCAAGATGAAGAGCCACCATTACTGCAAGATGAAGCTGCACCGTTGATACCAGATATTGACACAGTAGTTCCTGGCGTTGCTCCACCATCGGAGTCAGACATTGCTCCACCACCAGTGCCAGACATGGCCCCTCCTGCAGTTCCATGCCCAGCTGCTCCAGATCCACTTGACCTGATGTCAGAGGCTCCAGAAGCAGCTCCACAACAAGAAGCTGCTCTAACAGCAGTAGAAGATGATCTGTTGGAGAACACTGCATCAGACCCAGTCAACCGTGACATCACTTCACCCACGGCCAGCACACCAAACCCTCCTCCATTTGACATGACAGTGTCTTCACCAGATGACACGATTATGTCACTGCAGACTCTGCCACAATCACTTGACCTCAGTGGTGACACATCGCCTCAGTTGTCCATGCCAGAGATCAGTATCCAGACACCGACACCGACACAGGATTTAAGATTTGACGATGATGACACGTTGGGTGTTGTGTCGGACAGGGATGAGGGGGAGGTGGAGGTGGGAGAAGCAGGCAGGGAAGAGGGTGAAACGGGTATAGCCTTATCGGATGCAGAGAAGGAAGATGACCCGTGTAATGTAGAGACAGTCCCTGTGGTCGAGACACAGTCAGAGACATCAGTGTCAGCGTCCCCTTCTGAAACTGAACCAAGTGACGCGTTGCCACCAACAACCACTGAATCGATCCCTTATTCTGACACGAACGACGAAGCAATTTCCTCACCATCAGATGCTCACAATGGACCCCAGATGCCCCCTGGACCACCCCCTTCAGCACCCCCTCCAGCCACCCCTCCACCGCTCCCAGCTGATTTGGACCTGCACCTGACATCAGGCTCCATGGACCTGTCTGACATGAGCCACTTTGACTCGTCTGAGGAGCTGGAGGGTAACTTCATGAGGTCCCAGCTACCTCAGACGTCCTCGCCCATGATGTCCGGGGCACAGAAGGAGGATATGTCAGAGGGGCGGGGGTCGCTACTCAGCAGCCCCGATGTCAATGGACCACTGTCTCCAACTCCTAGTGACACTGACTCGGGAATCTACTCCAGCCGCACGGAGGCAAAATGTGACACAGGTGAGTGGGCGTGGTCTATTTAGTGACACAGTTAGGTGGACGTGGCCGATTTGGTGACATAGGTGGGTGGCCGTGTACTATTTGGTCACACAGATGGGTGTGCGTGGACTGTTTGATGACACAGGTGGGTGGGCGTGGTCTATTTGGTGACAAAGGTGAGTGGTCATGGACTATTTGGTGACACTAGCTTTGAAGTAGTGAGGTTATCTGTTCCATTACCTGGAATCCGTTAATTATTAGCAGGAAGTCCACAGAATCATTTTATTGAATGGGAGGACTACTCAACCACACTGAACATCAATGGGCCTTGTGGTTATAACCCAGGCGGCCTTTCGAATATTGCCAATAGGGCGTATTTACAATCTGAATGAAAGGTTTACTGTTTGAACATTTTGCAGGTGAAACATTCAAAAAGTGTGAACACTGTTTCTGGCATATTAAATGCAATTTGGTGGGTGGTAATAATAATATAATTGTTTTTCAGAAATAAAAACTTAACATGTCATTGCATGTCGTATAGCTATGATACACAATGATAATTATTATTTTGTAACTCAAAAGTTTGCAGGCATACATGGTTAGCAATTAGTGCTTTGATGTGTCAACTTGATAAAATAGCACACAGGCCACTAAGGCCAACAGTGTTGTTCACTGAAGCAACTAAGTAAACTTTGCATTCATGGCAACTCTTGCATTCAGCTGGCTGATCCACTTAAAATTTATCCCCTAATGTGTTGACAGTGATCACACATTCACTGGAAGGTGTTGTGTATTGACTAATGGATGCCTATGAAAACGACAGGGCAATACAGCTTCTAAGTATTAATTCATCAAAATAAACACAACAACATGTTGGTTGAGAATTCTAACCAAACCGTTGTGACACATGTTGTTTAGATATTGGCCATTTTATGTTAATATCACACAGTAGTTACTTTTAATTAGCTATGCAGTGGATAGCATTTAGTCACGCATCAATGAACACATTGGTTCTGGGTCATTTAATGTGAACCAGTCGATGCACAGTTCCAGTTTAGTAAGCGGAAAATATGCGAGATATAAATGTTGATATGTTGAAAATGTGCTAATGTCCATACACAGTAAAAGAGATGATTTTATTCCCGTTCTGCTTGTGCGATTCCAGAGCTGGCAGCTGGAGGTGAGTGCATTCCTCTTCAACACTAAGGAGTGTTGCAGTATACTGAGTTACATTTACATAACCACAGGTGTCTTTCACCATGCTACAATGCCTCTATACAGTAAAACTTCCATAAACTAACCCCACTACAATTAACGGAACAGAAGAGCTCAGTCCATTTAAAATTAAGTGCCCGCATGTGAGATAACAGCATTTATGTTGCGTCCGCAAGACCAGTATTGTTGTTAGTAGTCTGGCTGTCACACAGTTATCTGGGTCGGTCTGTGTGGTACTTATATCACTCATCAAGAAAATTGAATACTTAGCAGTATGCTGTGATGAATGAGATTGATGCAGTTGGGTGCATTTATGGCACTTCAGGCTTTCAGATGAGTTAAGTCCAGAATAACTTATAATTCACCTGCCCTGAGCTATGTATACATCTTTGGTAATGTAAAAACTGCTTCCTCAGCTGGTATAGCCCATAATGAATCCTGTTCTTTGATGTCCTAATATGTAGTTTGTCATTATACTGCAGTCAGATTAATAAAAATACATACTCTTGTTTAAGTCGTCAAAATGTGGCCATCAACCCATTCGACTTGTCAGTCATGTGGTTTTTACAAGAGCAAGGAAATTTGACAACATCAAATAGAAACATGTGCATGATCATTTTGTACATTCAGACGGAGATTCCAATTTCCAGTCACTTCAGTTAATGTAGTGTCGAACATAAAAATCTATTTTTTTTAATTCTTATGAATTCACCAAACCTATATAAAAATGTTGCACACATGAGCTAGTACCTTACAGTAGTGTATTGTCTCCCTCTTCACTTGCAACTTCGTTGACACTTGGTCATTTATTTTAAGTCTTCCGTTAACACGTATTCCATTGAATAATTCACTCTGTATTTCATCTTGCATGTCCTGTTCACCCAACGCTGCATTAACCAGGTATTGCCTGCCACCAGTGTAGTGTAAAGATTTTAGTCAAGCATAGCACCCGTTCAGAACTATTGTAACCAGCCGAGTGTCAGCCTTGTATAGAAGAAGAATGAATTTATTATACCCAAATAATGATACATACATTGGTTCTGGCATTCAGTTTTACATTACAACATTACTTAATGTCGGTGAAAAAATATTATGCTAATTAAAAATATATAAGCTATAGCAAAATGAGGTCAAGGAGATTCCTCCAAGACTTATAGTCACTCTCAAGGAGTCACGTTTCCAACACAAATTAATCTCTAGTAGAAATAAATTGTAAAAAATACATTCTTCCAAAAGAAATAATGATCCACAAATTACTTCGCTGTTATAAAAGAATGAATTCCATTGTTTCAGTTTTGAAGTATAAGTGTGTCTGATTCCGCATGTTTCAGAGTTCACAACACCAGAACAAAGAGACCCCACATCAACCGAGCCCCGATCTACACCCCCTAGTAGTATCACATCCAACAGTGTTATCACAGACCCACCAACCATGGGGGGAAATTATAACAAAACAACTCCACCCAGCGATGTTGATGTGAACAGCAACAAGAAGGACCCTTCAAACCATCTGGCTGAAGGCACTCCCAGCACAAAGCTGGAGGCCAGAGAGCTCTCACCGAGATACGAGAGACGGATTAAAACTGGTGAAAGCAAGTGGAGAGTTGCAGAGATCTCTTCCAGCATTGGTTCCTCTGAAGACACGAGGGAGGAGATCATCAAGGAAGTTGTCATGACGAAAGGCGGCGTTGGGCTTGGCTTCTGCATCGAGGGAGGAAAAGCCTCACCATTGGGCGACAAGCCAATCACTGTGAAACGACTTTTCAAAGGTACACATCCTCTCTCTTTTATATCAGTGTCAACGTGTAAATGGTAAGAATGTATCATGTCTCTGAAAGGTGTCTAAACTTCCATTAGAACACTTAAGTGTAATGTAAATTTGAAGTTCGAAGCCAGCTCATTAAACAATGAAAAACTGTCCTATATAATACCATAGCACTGGATGCAAGTCTTTTTCTAACCTTGTCACTTTATATTTGTAATATAATATTTTTTTGTATATACATAAGGGCAATATTACTCTCTGCCTAGTCTCTGCATATGTTCTTTGTGCAAGGTTATCTTCCTGGGGAAGACAGCTTAGGGTATCTTCTACACCCTCGATAGCTATATCACATTGACCAATTGGAGGATTAGAGTCTAGACAACACTGTGCCTTGATAATAGTGTTTTGTTGTTGACGTGGTTGATAATTCACGAATATAAAATATATGGGAGTTATATTAGTTGATTAGAATATTTACAATGTATTTGATACCATATGAATGTTTTAAATGCGTTTAGCTAGGTATGTGTTTCTTCTTATTTAAGTAAATGATTCAGGAGGGGAAAGATATCCAGGGTGGGGAGTGATATCCGGGAGGGTGTCGCACCCAAACTAGCATTCTCTGCTGAATTAATTTGTGATGCTCTGTTAGTTTGAAGAAACTGTTGATAACAATATTTTCATATTAGCAAAACATTCAAAAGAAATGGAAGCACCTAGCATAATATATTTTTAAAGTCATAAAATTGTGTGATTGATTTTCAAAAATGTACTAAACCTTGCACTTACTAGACATTTGGTAAAAAGCTCATTTCACCACAACAAGGCGTAGATATGGAACGCATGCCATATATATGGTGACATGGGAATCTGGAATTATTTTTAAATAATTCTCAGTAAATAAATTTTAAAAGGTCTGCAGATGCTTCAAATTTACCATGGATGCTGCCACCTTGTGACAAGAAAAAGTAAAGGTGTGTCCTGCCATACAAATGTCTTGACAACCAGGAAATGTAATTGTGGACAATGACTTTAGACTGATGTTCTGTTCTTGGGGGCATGTTGCCCTAGCTGGACAGTTAATCTGCTACATAATACTTCGATCACACAAAAATAACTGTTGTAAGAATTAGTTAACCTGTTGTTCCCCAGGTGGCGCCGCTGCTCACGGAGTGCTGCAACCTGGCGACCGTCTGGTTGTTGTCAATGACAAGGACTTTGGCAATCTCTCACACTTTGTGGCGTGGAACTTCCTCAAGTCAGTACCAGAGGGCACCATCAGAATGACGATTGGACGCAGGGTGGATCCGTAACCAAGGCAACTGCTTCTGCAGCGGCTTCACAAAAGATGTTCAAATCATGAATTGTCAATAAAAAGGCATTTGCATTTAGATAACTGTTATTGGTATCCGTGTAAATTACAGGAGGTTCTGCATATATATATATATATTATATATATAATATGTGTGTTATTGACACACTACACTACTGACCTTGCTTGACAGGTGTTGAAAGGATTCTATATCAGACAAAAACCAGCCTAGCTGGATATGTATCTCATGTTAGGATTGAAAAAATGGTGTTAGACTCTCATTACTGTATATATTATAAAGTTGATTGACTGGGCTATGAAACGAGCTGGTGTTAACCTGCAAAAAACTAGAAATGCACAATACTTTCCACCAAAATAATGACTGCTGTATACAGCACAGGATTGCCAGCTGTTGGTCTTACGCAAGGTGTTGGTAGCAATTTCATTTGATCAGGCATGCATAATCATCTCTTGTATTAATTGACTTTCTACTATGAACCTTTGAATATTGTATATAGCAGTTCATTGTAAAGAATATAGCACATGCTTAATCATTACTATTTGTCTTTGTCATTTATGTTCTATAAAGTTCACCTATGTGTGCCCTGTCGTGTTGGTGAAGACATATGTATACCTGGCTACTCTGTGAACCGATGTTGGCAAATGTTTTATTCAAACCTTAATTTTTAATACTGAGAATACAGTTTTGTCCATGTAATGCAGGTGTTAGGAGTCTGTTATTATCATTGCTGAAGTACACACTTTCCACAAATAAATATTGGGAGATTAAGTGGGGTTGCATATGGCAGGAGGCTTTCTCAAGGCTAGTTTAAAGAGAGGTTTTCTGTTCATGAACATTTGCAAATGAAGCAAGTTTTTGGCAGTAATTTTTTTTAAATATAAATTATAATAAATTTATCTGAAAAACAGTTGACTAACAAATATGACACAATTAAGTAAAGTTTTTTTGAATGCAGGAGATAAAAAATGGTCGAAAATAAAAAAAAACGGAGATCTGCCACAATATAGGGGGACTTGCAAGTCAGGATGAAGTGGCAGAGTTCCTTGTTCTGTTCCATGCCCTATAGCTTCACTTCCTCATAAATTTCCCATCCTTTGTTTTTTCGGAGAGGTGTGCTCTTAGCAAAACACTAGACTATATATATATGCTATATAAATGTAGATCGATTTGTGTAGAACACTTTCTTTAGATTGTTTTTGCTAGAGTATTGTAGAATTCTACAAAACGTATGTGACAATAAAAATTCTCTCTATATTCCACAGAAACATTATAGAGAAAATCTATAGAATTTGTAAGGACACATAACACATACATTTTTATAGAATTATACAGAAATGTTACAGAATTCTGGATTTTCTATAGAATATTCTATAAAATTCGATATAATTTGTTGCTGCTAATGGTATAATAAAAGAGCAGAACTAGCCTATACCTGCACAGCCTGTCACACATACCACAGCGTTCTACGACTGACATCGTCAACGAGGTGACACAAAATAGGAGTATAGACCCTGAGACATTCCGTAGGCTACGCGAAGGAAAGGACTACCTGGGTTAGCGTTGTAAGAGTGGCTCTACACGGTGGCCTTGGGACCAGTCTAGACGTGGAGGACATAGTGAGCGAGACTCGCACTGTACTAGTGTTCAAGAAAATACTTTATTTAGAACGATAGATCGCATTCGCAAATAACTAATAAATAACAAGAAAAATCTAGCAACACACCTTTAGCAACCGATCTACATCATATGCTTATGAAAATTGAAAATCCGTTACGCTTATGATATATAATATCATATCAACATTTCTGTACATATATCATAGGCGGATCTACGGTGGCACCGTGCTACCCTAGACCTTTGGAATTTACGTGCCCGTAGACCTTATTGAATGAGCGCACGTGACCGTGCCCCCCCCCCCTAGACCCTTTGACATGTGCTCTCGGTCAAGTTACAATAAGGAGAAATTGAAATTGTTTAATAGTACACCCCCCCCCCGTCAAGACAGCGAAGAAACTGAAGTTACGACGGCGGCAGCGAAAAAATGTCTACACCAGTTCCTTTGGCCACTAGTGGAGGCATTTATTTGTGCCCCCCAGACTACCCTGTCGATCTGGATCCGCCCCTGTATATACCTGCCAATCTTTTTTTAATCCGGGAGATTCCATCAGCGGTTCAACACGCTTCCGGTGTCGCGCTATCTCAGGTCTTGACATCGGTCGGAAGACGAGGGTGCTGTTGGAGATTTCTCGCTGGAATTTCAGCGGTTCAGCAAGTCTCCCGTGGTGTCGCGCTGTCTCAGATGATGACATCGGAATTAAGACGGGGGTGCTGTTGGAGATTTTAAGCGAAAGTCCGGGATATGTGCCTGTATTCAGAGAGACAGGGAGATACACAAAACAATCAGGAGATTCCAGGAAATTCCGGGACTGCTGGCAGGCATACACTTAACAAAGAATGAAATACATTAAAAACATTTTATCTCACGGCCTTGGCGCAGGTCACAGTGCCGGAGTGCATCACTGCGGTGGTCAACAAGAGACTAGTGAGAGGTTTTAAAATTATCAAACACATTGCTAGCTATTTCCATGTCATCTTTTTGTAGGGCCAATAGAGAGTCGTCGTCGTCGATGTCGATGGCCTATGCTCCTATTAATGTACATGTGGCTTTTGTGCGGTCCCCAATTATTTGTATTCAATATATATTAATTCTATAGATATTCATTTATGCTTGCAAGACACTAACAATTAACACATTTAAATCAAAGAAAACTATATATACGACCATAACAATAAACGATGTGCACTCGCTAGGACGTCTCAAAGGTTCCGTTGGCTCTTTTTTAAATAGCTCTTCAACCTTCGGTTGGAATTTCCTCCGACCCAGCGATCCACTCCAGGGGCGTGTCTAGGGGGGCACAAGAACTTCCACTGGCGGTCGAACGAAATGGTGTCGAAAATGTTTCGCTACCGCGCCGCCTTAACTTCAGCTTCTCCGCTGTTTCGGCTCGACTGGTAACATCGGAAGACGAAGGGGTGCTGTTGAACATTTTTCGTCGCTGAGCCGCCGTCACTTCAGTCACGGGATCTCATTCTGTCTGGGGGACACGGTCACGGGGGCCCATACAAAAAGGTCTGGGGGCACGCCAAATTACAAAGGTCTAGGGGAGCACGTGCCCCCATGCACCCCTAGACAGGCCTATGCACTCTTCTTTTTAAAATGCTCCTCCGCTTTAGGACTGCTAGCTCTTTTATGAAGTTTATCCCGTACCGTCGTACATTTGTTTCTTCCACATGATTGAATTAATTGGGATTAATTGGGCCTTGGACGTCATGTTCAACACGCATGCACGCACGCACGCACGCACGCACGCACGCACGCACGCACGCACGCATGCACACATACCATGCGCACACAACCGTTCACGCACGCGCCCGCACACACTCACGCACACGGGAAATTACCATACCGAAGTTGTATAACATAATGTAAAGAAACAGGCATCTCCCATTAACTGTCGCTGCTTTGTGAAGGCGGGAACCATGCAGGGCGACAGATTGTAACGTAATAAAACGTCCGCATACAGTTTTTCTGCTGTCGTAATGAAAATATTGTGGCCAGTTGTTCAGGTGTCTGTGTTGTCGGTTTCGTTTCTTACATTACACAAGCGATTCGTGAATAGCAGTTGTTCCTGCGTGACGGGCAAGAGACGCAGACGCATGCTTTAAAGAAACAAGAGACGCCTGCCGAATGAAATTCCAACGTTCCATTTTCATATATATATGGCATATTCCAAATAAATTAATCCAATTAAATATTACAGAATCAAATATAGGCAAAATGTTGTACTACGTACGTGACCTATATCTACATACAATATGCTCGTATCTTGTGGTGCCAGTGTGGATACTTCGGGCCTGTTAAAATATAGAGCCATTAGACCTGTGCATAAGTAGCGAGACACCAAATCCTTAGGCTGGGTAGAGATCGAGGTGCGACAGTGCATACACAACCTAGCTGAGACAAAAGAATTCCGTTTGAGGGGATTTAAAAAATTAACAGCACCCCTTCCCCCATCTTCCGATATCATGTCCGAGGCTGCAAGGATTGGGTGCAACGCCGGGAACATTCTTGAACGCCACTGCGAAAATCCCCAACGACACCTCACGCCTTCCGATGTCAGGTTCAACAGGAGCTGAGGCTCCGCCTGAGCCTTTGGATTATTTTGGGAATGTGCAATTGGAGGTCCAAAAATGCACCTACGAATACTCAACCACGCTGTTGCATGGCCTGGATACGATGTTGAGTCGGGTGTGTCTCAACGCGGTATTACCAAAGACGTATTAAGATCAATATTATCTTATGTATTACCCTCAGTCAACGTGGGCAGGCTCTATGTACGTCACCACCAGCATTATCCCCGACGATGATAAGGGATGGTCGCAAGTTCGCAAAGTAAACGAATACGTGTAACATAACGTACGGGTGAATTATACGTGTAGCATAACGTACGGGTGAGTTTACGTGTAGCATAACGTACGGGTGAGTTATACGTGTAGCATAATGTACGGGTGAGTTATACGTGTAGCATAACGTACGGCCCGGTACGGGGGAGTTAAACGTGTAGCATAACGTACGGGTGAGTTTATGTGTAGCATAACGTACGGGTGAGTGTACGTGTAACATAACGTACGGGTGAGTTATACGTGTAGCATAACGTACGGATGAATTATACGTGTAGCATAACGTACGGGTGAGTTGGTCGTCACCACTTATCGATGGAACGTAAACCGACACAATGGCTCCACCTGTCGAATGGAACATATATATTAATGCAAAATTAGATCTATATTAATTGATGCTATTGTAGAACTTAGAACCGGATAACATGAGGGTTAATGTATTGATGACCTAGTGGTAACCATGACACTCACGTCTGGGGAATCCGGTGGATATTGACTGGGTTTTTTTGTTGGGGGGGCTTTGCGAACTTATGCATAGGCATCGGAACCAGGGGGGCTTGGGGGCTGAGCCCACCAAATATTTTAGGTGGGGATTGGGTCGAGAAAGGTTTAGCCCCCCTCCCCCAGAGTGTATTTTGAGTTTTTTTGTGAGCCTGTAATGGTATTGCTTGCATATAACCAAACAGATATAACTGAATTATATACAAATAAAACGTCATGATCATATATGTTTATTACGCAGAGCTCTATCTAGCTACACGTGCGCATTGATCTAACCCTCGCCTAGACTGGTTCACTAAACAACAGCAGCGCCCTCTACTCTATATGCTAATTTACTGTCCCTGTGGGTACTGCCTCGAGTCCAAAGGTTGATGCTATCCATCTAGTCCAAATATACCCCTCCCGCTGGGATCAGCTGAGGTATATCTCATAACAATCTCACGACAGAGCCTCAAGATTGGGTTTCCTGGGGAGCTTCAGGGGGTGTAATTTTAGTTTTTTGGAGAGCCTCGATGTGGGATATGCTGGGGATCCTCAAGAAGGGTGCAATTGGACGTTTCTGGTGAGCTCCAGCCCCCCCTCCCGGATATTCACCATGCACGTTCCGGTACCAATGTTCCTGTATTTTTGCACTAGACATTAATTGTAATATGATAAATGTTTGTGATATCATATAATAATATTTGTATAAACTGTTGCGTGGGTGCATCGGGAGACAACAACGATCCATTGCTTCCAATGCTTTATTTACTGGCAAGTTTCTAAAGTTTGTAAAATCCTGTAAATTTCTAAATTTCTAAAATTCCAGTATCTTAAAGATGATGTCCAGCTCAGGTCACACCAATTGAACGGGCAGAGATAGTTAACAGCATCTCATGTGACCACTACCACATGGCAGATTAATAAACTAGTAATGCATTTAAAATATATGAAATGGTATAATCTTAGTTATATACTTAGATAATCCACCAAGATAAGGGAATTATCTCTTCAAGATAACATGATAAGTACACATAATTTTATGATAACCTTGTGATGGGTAAATACAGTAAAGTGTGCCCTGTCACATTCTCCCCCGTTGGGTGGCTGGTGTCCCAACAAGAACTGATAATTGATACTACCATAAACACAAACAAAATATAACCATCTAATATACTATCGCGAGTGTGTACTAAGAGAGTCATCATTTCTGCCAACAATCACAGAAATATTTGCTACCATTTCTGAGGTGACTGTCAACTCAGTCGCTCGCAGCTCATGTACGTTGTATGACCCGAACAGCTGATCGGGGTTCGTTGTATGGATTATAGTGGAATATAATGGGTGTGCGCTTTGTGCTGCCGCCATACAGATCGTCTCGTGTCTTTACATAATTATCTATAGCTATTCTTATGTGTGCATGGAGAGTTTAGTTCTACGTTTACATGAACTCTTGGACGGTCGATGGTTCACCGATATTACACGGATTGTACTTATTTTGTGCGATTTTAGTGTTTTAAAGCTGCAGTGCTTCTATCTTTTCAACCGTGACGCTGTATATCAGACACGCCTGCCAAACGTCGATGCAGGTCACCAAACACGTTTAAGTCATCGTTGCGCGTCCTTTATAAAGGGTCTGCCGATTCAACAGCATTTATGCCATGTTGTGCAATGTGACAATTTGCTGCATGACTAAACTTGGGTAGGAACATTGTATCACATTCCCACTGGCGCCAACAGTGTCAACATTACACGTGTACCACTGATATCATCATCATCGCCGGATCTTCGAGAAGCTGGCGTCGACATATGTTATATAAACGCTCAATCCTGTCGAAATAAGACATTGGCTATCTCAGACCATATTCTCGAAAACAATGTGGAAATTATGGCGCTATGTGAAACCTGGTTAAAGCCATCGACCGACGCTTGCGTCAGAAAAGAACTCACACCAACTGGATATACAATTAAACACACGCCACGTCCAGTTGGTAAAGGTGGTGGTGTTGCTATCATCCACAACTCCGGACTAAACGTACGAAAACGGATCACTGAAGTGTTTCGGACGTTCGAGCATATTGAATGTACACTGAAAACCTGTAAGTCATGTCTGCGCATTGTCGTTGTGTACCGCCCGCCTCCATCTTCGAAAAACGGCCTAACAACATCGGCCTTTTTCGAGGAATGGGGTCACTTCATCGACCAACATTTATTACAACCTGGTCCATTCATTGTCATTGGAGATCTCAACTGCCATCTGGATGATAACTCGGATCCAGACGCAAGACGACTCACAAGTTCTCTCCAGTCGACAGGTATGACGATGCACGTGCATGGATCCACCCATAGGAAGGGACATACGCTGGATGTGCTACTGACTCGCTGCACGGACGAACACCTCATTCGCAATGTCGTTATCACAGATATAGGACTCTCTGACCACTCTGCTGTTAACCTCACCATCAGTGCTGCTAGAAATCGTGCGGCACTTACGAAAACAAAATATCGGAAGTTACGCACACAAAAAATGGGGATATATTTCGACAAGACATTCCCGTGTTTCGACCTGAAGATCTCGAGTCACTAAGTGTTGATGAATTGGTCAGCCACTACGACGCTACTCTTATGAATCTCGTTGATACACACGCCCCTTTGCTAGAAAAGTGTGTCCGACTGAGACCAGATACAGCCTGGTATAACGATGATCTGCGCGACGCCAAACAAGAGAGAAGGCGGCGAGAACGAACATGGTGGAAATCCAAACTGGAAGTTCATCTACAAATGTTTCGTGAACAATGCAAGCTGGTAAATGATATGCTGCTACATGCCAAGACTACTTTCTATTCCGAAAAAATCCGGGACATTGGAAATGACCAGAAACAGTTGTTTGCTGCTGCGAACAATCTTCTTCACAGAAATAATAACACAGAGCTTCCGACACATGATTCGCAATCTGAATTGGCGGAGAGATTCGCAACGTTCTTCGCTGAGAAGACAAGCCATATCCGTAGCGAGTTGCCGAGTACTAATGCTAGAACGCTAGACAACCACTGCACATGTGAACTGCCATTGTTCTCCATGCCAACAACAGAATGTATAAAGAAAATCGTCATGGACGCACCACCAAAATCGTGCGACCTTGACCCAGCACCGACTTGGCTAGTGAGGGAATCAATTGATGAACTTCTTCCGATCGTGTCACGCATAATTATGCAATCACTGAAATCGTCTGTCGTTCCTGATCAATATAAGACCAGTTACATATCGCCATTAATAAAGAAGAATGGACTAAATCCAAATCTGGTGCAAAACTATCGACCTGTCTCCAGTCTGGCATTTGTCTCGAAAGTGCTTGAGCGCGTTGTAGCAAAGCAGCTTGGCGACCACATGCAAAAGAATAATTTGCACAACCAGTTTCAATCCGCATATCGACAACATCACTCCACTGAAACTGCTCTACTTAAAGTGCATAGTGACATTCTGTCTGCAGTCGACCGAGGCCACGTTGTTGTTCTAGTCATGCTTGACTTGACCGCAGCCTTTGATACCATTGACCACGCCATTCTGCTGAGTAGATTGACTCGTAGATATGGTGTAACAGGCGCTGCGCTCGAGTGGTTTAGATCGTACTTGTCCGGACGGCAGCAGCTCGTGCGTATTGGCAGTGACAAATCTTCACCAATACCTGTGCCGTTTGGCGTGCCGCAAGGCTCTGTGCTTGGGCCGTTGCTTTTTACGGCATATATCTCACCGCTCGGCGACATCATCAAGAAATTCAGGGTGGACTATCATTTTTATGCAGACGACACGCAACTTTACGTCTCATTTTGTCCCGGCGGAGATTGTCGTAACTTGACTATTAATGTATAACTAGAGAGTAGTAAGTATTATAAACCTTTTATTATGAACGAAGAACCACGCCTGCGGCGGAAACCAACTACACACACAAAGCGCGCAACAGCGCGCCGTATACACAGAATAGATTATACCCGTTGTAACGACTACAGAATGTCCGATTATAACACTCCTTCCTCTTAAGCTTTTAAGTCACTAACTAATGTAATAACATGAAACAATGTCAGAATACTGAATCAATTAAAGGTCCAGTATTTTCCGTTGTTTGACACACCGGTTTGATTGGCGTAGCACAGGAGACGATGATTCATCAGGAACCACAGTCACATCACGGAAGTGACTCTGCTTGAACACACGGCTCCGTAGAAGATGAAGGAAGGGTAACACACACCGACTCTGGAATCTCCGGAACTATAGGTACAGTCACCTCACCTTCAGCCGTCAGCCGTAGATGGTCTACGTGCACATAGCGACGCTGTGCACGTACTTGCACTAAGTAGGTGAGCGGACCCAGTCGTCTGATGATCTTGCCCGCGACTCATTTCGGAGGACCGCTGCCACGATGATTGCGAACGTGTACTGGATCACCGCTGACCAGCTCTCGAAGCTTCACTCTACTCCGATCGTGTTACTCTTTTTGTTGCGTCTGTTTCTCCTCCATGTGTCTCTCTAGGTGCGGTTTCAGAAGACTGAAGCGATTCCTCAGTCGACGCTTCAGGAAGAGTTCCGCAGGAGACACACCGGTCACGGTATGCGGAGTGCACCGATAACGCAGGAGGAAATTAGCGAGCCAACTCTCCTTCGTCAGTTGAGTTCCAACAGAGTACTTCCGAAGACTCAGCTTCACAGTCTGCACACAGCGTTCAGCAGCACCGTTCGACGCTGGATGGTATGGAGCCACCCTCGTATGCTTGATGCCGTTCTTGTCCATGAACGTCTTGAACTCGTGTGCGATAAATTGAGGCCCGTTATCTGACACGACCTCCTCCGGTAGACCATGAGATGCGAACATTCCTCTGAGTACCTCAATGGTCTTAGCGGATGTAGTGGACCTCATCGCCACAGCTTCCAACCATTTCGAATGGCTGTCAACCACAATCAGATAGTTCACACCGTCCTTCTCAGCAAAGTCAATGTGAATTCTCTGCTATATGCGTGTGGGCCAAGGCCGTGGATGCAGTGGTGCTACGGCTGGCTGATTCTTCACTGACTGACACATTGCACAAGCCTGCACCATCGTCTCGATATCGTTGTCCATATCTGGCCACCATATGTAGCTGCGCGCGAATGCTTTGGTCTGGCTGACACCACTATGCTCCGAATGGAGCTCATCTAGCATCGCCTGGTGATAGGCTGACGGAACCAGAACGCGTGATCCCCACAGCAGACAACCCTGTTCAGTTGACAGCTCGTCTCGCTTCGCGAAGAACACTTGTAGTTCCTTGTCTGTGTGGTTGGGCCAACCTGTGAGTACATACTCGAGTACTCGTGATAACAAAGGATCGCTGCGGGTTTCCACGGCGATGTCCCTAGCCTTGACCGGGAGATCGTCAACCACTGATACTTCGAATATTGCCGGCTCCTCTGTCGTTGTAATCGGTAGAGGTAGTCTCGACAATGCGTCAGCGTTGGCGTGATCCTCGAACTTACGGTACTCGATACCGTAGTGGTACGCTTGCAGGATGAGTGCCCACGCTGCATTCGTAACGCTGCCAACGTTGGCACAGCCGTTTTTGGACCGAAGATTGTGACCAACGGCTTATGATCCGTGACCAATGTGAATGAGCGTCCATAGAGATACTTATGGAACTTCTTGACTCCAAAGATGATCGATAACGCCTCCTTCTCGATCTGTGCGTAGTTGCACTCACTCGACGAAAGGGTCCGTGACGCGAACTCTATCGGCTTCTCATCTCCGTTTTCCATGACATGTGACAGCACGGCCCCGACGCCTGTCGGAGACGCATCCGTAGCCAGTCGCAGTGGCTTACGACAGTCGTAGTGCACCAGCACCTGCTGTGACGTCAGCAGATCTGTGCACTTCTGCATTGCGTCATCACACTCGGGAGTCCATCTCCACTCACGATCCTTCATGAGCAGTAGGTGTAGTGGACGTAACACGGTAGACATGCGGGGTATAAACTTAGCGTAGTAGTTGATCAACCCCAAGTACGAACGCAACTCCTTCACGTCCTTCGGCTTCTGAGAATTGGTGATTGCGTCCAATTTCTCAGATGTGGGATGGATGCCTTCTGCATCTATCAGATGACCCAAGTAGTCAACTGATTTCTTGGCAAACTCACATTTCGCCAGATTCACTCGGACGCCACACTTCTCCAGACGAGTGAGTACTTCGTCTAGAAGTTTCAGATGCTCCTGCTCCGACTCAGCCGTGATGAGGATGTCGTCTAGGAAGCACATCACATGATCCATGCCCTGCAGGATCTGATCCATCACCGACTGGAAGATACTCGGTGCGCTGCTCACACCGTACGGCATACGCAGGTAGCGATACGTGCCCTTGTGGGTATTCACTGTGACGTAGTGTTGCGACTCGGCGTCCAACTCGAGTTGTTGGTACGCATGGGATAGGTCCAGCTTGCTGAACACCTTGCCACCGGCTAGTGACGCGAAGAGATCCTCCACGTTTGGAAGTGGGTAGTGCTCACGTTCCACATTCGGATTGATCGTGACTTTGAAGTCACCACAGATCCACACCGTCTTGTTCGCCTTCGGCACTACCACAATCGGAGCCGACCAATCGCTGTGGTCCACCTTCTTCAACCGGTCCAGTTCGTGTTCAACTTTATCTCGCAGTGCGTAGGGCACCGGCCTAGCCTTATGAAGGCGAGGCTGCACGTCTTCCTTCATGTAGATGTGCGCTGTGTAGCCCTTTATTGTGCCCGTTCCTTCTTGGAATACCTCTGAATGCCCTTTCAGCACTTCCTCCACCGAATGCCTTGCAATTGCGGTGACTGCCAGGATACTCGACCAGTCTAACTTCATTTTTGCCAGCCAGTCTCTTCCTAGTAGAGGTGTTTTGTCGCCCTTGACGACCACTGCGGATAACTCAGCTCGTTGGTCTCCATGCCTCACATCCAGAGTGACCACTCCGATGTGTTCGATGACCTCTTGAGTATAGGTGCGTAGAGTGAGGTTGGTGGGTTGTAGAGCGAGATGTGCAAAATGTCTCAAGTACAGTGTCTCTGGAATGAGCGACTTAGCTGCACCTGTGTCCACCTGCATTCTCACGGCGTTGCCTCCAATATCCACTTCAGCGAAGATTGGCTGCGTCCCGGCCCCTCCAACGTTACACGTGTAGATTCCAATGTCCGACTCATCAGCGACCACACCGACGTAGCGAACATTCTGGGATTGACTCTTGGTCATCTGACTCTGAGACGTGTTTCTGCGGTTTTTTCCTCTGCATTTGCGTGCCAAATGTCCCACTTTGTTACAGACATAACACACTGCCGTCCTGAAGTGACATCTTTCAGGATTAAGGTCCTCGCCACAGCGATAACACTCATTCCGTCTCGACTTCTCAGGCTTGCGTGCAGCACGACCACTTCCTTGACGCGGCGAGTAAGTGACTTTATTTACGGATTCACCAGTGGCCCGTAGACAGACCTCACTTCTGGTCGCCAGCTCCATTTCAATCGCTACTTCTTTTGCTGATTGGAAGGTTAGCTCTTTGGTGGTTAGCAATCGCCTCTGAATGTTCTCATCCCGAAGACCACACACCAGATGGTCTCTCAGGGCGTGCGGTAGGAACTCTCCAAACTCGCACGTACCACTCAGCTGCTTCAAGGTGATCGCGTAGTCTGCCACCGACTCTCCCTCCTTCTGTCCTCTCTTGTAAAATCGGAATCTCTCAGCAATAACCAGAGGGTTTGGCGAATAATGCCCCTTTAAGGCATCACATAGTTCAACGTAGGACTTATCCTTCGGTTTCTCCGGCGTCAGGATATCTTTGAGTAGTTTATATGACGTAGGCCCGATCACAGAAAGAAGCACGTTTGCTTTCTTCGTCGAATCGATTCCGTTCAATTCAGACCACTGATCCAGCCTCTCTACGTAACTCTCAAAGTCCTCTTTAGCCTCATTGAACTCTCCTAGCTGACCGATGTAGCCTGCCATTATCCTCGTCGCCAGCTGTCGTAACTTGACTATTAATGTATAACTAGAGAGTAGTAAGTATTATAAACCTTTTATTATGAACGAAGAACCACGCCTGCGGCGGAAACCAACTACACACACAAAACGCGCAACAGCGCGCAGTATACACAGAATAGATTATACCCGATGTAACGACTACAGAATGTCCGATTATAACAGAGATGACCAAGTGAATTCAATAGACAATCTGTATAATTGCCTTGAGCATATAGGGGAATGGTTGCGGTCCAATTCACTGAAGCTAAACGACCATAAGACGGATGTCGTGGTATTCGGCACCAAGCACAAGTTGCCACTGATGAAGGATATCCGCATAATCATCGGTGATGCAACTCTGAGCGCATCATCTAATGTTCGTAACCTTGGCGTCATATTCGACTCATCCTTTGGCATGGCGAACCATGTCTGTGTCATCTGCCGAACAGCCTACATGCACCTACACAACATTAGCCGTATCAGACGTTACCTTACCTTAGATGCGGCGAAATCATTAGTCCACGCCTTCGTCATGTCCAGACTGGATTATGGGAATGCGCTGCTTGCTGGACTACCACTTGAACATTTGAATAAACTCCAACGCATTCAAAACATGGCAGCAAGAATCATTACTCTTACACCTCGCCGAGATCACATTACCCCAATCCTGAAAGAACTGCACTGGCTACCTGTGAAATGTCGAATCGAATTCAAGATTCTTATGCATGTGTATCGATGTTTGAACGGCACCGGACCATTGCACCTGGAGAACATGCTGAAGAGACAGTGCTCTGCAAGGCGCACACGTTCGTCCCAACAATATCTGCTACACGTGCCGCGAACAAAGCTTGTTAGTTTTGGTGATCGTGCATTCGAAGTGATAGGACCTCGATTATGGAATCTGCTGCAGTTTCACATAAAATGTAGTGGAAACCTAACACTGTTCAAACGGACTCTGAAAACGCACATGTTCAAAGCGGAATACTGTTGACATTTTACTTTCTTTGACATTTTACTCCTAAACTTATATTTTATTTATCTACCCATGATTGCATATATGTAAATATTATATATATTATTTATTCTATATATACATAAAGTATCTTATATATCTTAATAATGTTTAAATAACAGCTTTATATATATATATATATATATATATTTATTTATCTATTTTTAGTGAATTAAATAAAATTGTTCTGTTTTTATAATTATTATATCAAATTTTTATTTTATATCTATTGTGCACATACCTTTGCTAAATTTTAATGTTTTATGATATTAGCTTCTTGTACAGCGCTCTGAGCATTTTATTGGAAATTGCGCTCTATAAAAAAATTAATATTATTATATTATTATTATTATCCGGCTCCAGCACGTTCTGAACGCCGTAGCTCTTTGACTTCATCCACGTGGCTATCTGGACAACATCCGGTTGTGTATCTGCGATAACAATTAAGGTCATCTGGTGTAGAGGGAAGCATCTGATCGCACTCCCCAGCTGTTTCTACAGTCGGTGGTGTTTCGGCGGTGGCTTCGTGGTGCTAGATCTGGGTGTTGTTGTGGCTTCATTGTTATTACTTTGCACAAGTTGTCATCATCATTGTCATCATCGGACTATGAATCGTCATCATCACAAATGTCCTCTACATGTGGTGTCTCATGTAGTTGATCAGAAACGAGGCATCTTCCACCTAACAGGTCCCGACGTTGGAGTGTTTTTATTGGCCCATCCCCGTCCAACGGCGCTACTATGTAGACATTGCCCGTGTGATCTGGTCGTTGAGTGATCACGAGTGGCACCGAATTCCAGACGTCTTGAATCTTGTGCCGGCCTGTAAAACCACGATTCCGGAGAAACACTCTTGGTCCTACAATCAGACCAGTGCCATTTGCCTTGACGTCGTTCCGAGTTCTTCGTCTCAGTGCCTGTTTCTCACTGCGTTCTGCTGTTACCTGAAATGATTGGTGTAAGCGACGATAATGACCAGCAACCCAGTCATCTGTTGATTCAATGATCTCATCATCTTCTTCTTCTTCCAGTCCAAAAAGATGATCTAATGGCAGTTTTGGTTCCCGGCCAAAGAACAGGTAATGTGGGGAATTATATTAGTGTTGCGTTGTAGGCATACATAATGTCAGGTAGGTATTCTGGCCACTTTGATTTCTTGTCTGGATGCATTGTTCTCAGTCTGTCATGAAGTGTCCTGTTAAAACGCTAACACTGTCCGTTTCCTTCTGAATAATAAAGAGTGGTGCGACTCTTCTTTATGCCGTACATGTTGCAGAGTTCCCGGACGCCTTCACTTTCAAAATGTCGTCCTTAATCGCTGTGCAACCGTCGTGGCAAACCAAATCGCATAAACCATTCCTTTACAAGAACACGTGCAACTCTACTCGTTTTCTGGTCACGTGTTGGGAATGCCTGTGTGTATTTTGTAAACACATCAGTCATAATCAGGACATTCTTAACATGTCAGTTGTTCCTGGTTCCAGTAACGTGAAATCCATGGCTACTACATCCAACGGTCTTTTTGCTTGTAGTGCGCCCATTGTAGTTCGGCATGTCTTTCCTTCCTTATAGATAGTATGCATCTGTTGCATTGATGGCAACAGTTATCTATGCCAGCTGACATTCCTATTCAGTAACAGCATGTCTGGGCCAGATTCAATGACTTCGCGGAAAACTGGTGTCCGACTGGGTAGTGGAGCGAGTGAAGAACCTCCGGTCTGAGACAACCCGGTAGCTGGTAGTAGCAGTTGCTACACCTTCACCAGCTGGATGTGACAATATAGAACACCGTCATATTCTATCAGTTGTGGCCAGAACTGCAAGAATCTGCGTATATTGCGAGGTTCCTTCAGAAGTTGGCGGTGGACTCCCACTATCCCAGTACTTCCATACACATCTAATGACATCGTCTGCTCGCTGGAGTTGATGTAAGGATTCTTTTGACATGGACGGAAGTGTCGACATTGCGTTTAATTGTTCCTGTCGGGGTTACTCTGTGACAGAGTGCCTAACACGTATGTAGTGGTCACACACACTGCCCTCGGAACATGGGCATCAAGTTGCTTTACAAACTGCACAGGTGATTCATGAGTGGCAACGAATCGGACCGATCTTGGCTCCTTTCCATGTCATGTCTTTCGACTAAGAGAATCTGCATTCTGATTGTTCCGTCCTGATCGATATTTGATGGTGAAATCGAACTGTGCAAGTTCAGCAGCCCAGCGAGTTTCAGTAGCTCCAAGTATTTCAGTTGTTTGCACGTAGCTCTAGGGATTATTGTCAGTGTAGACAACAAATTTAGCGCCGATTAACAGGTCTCTAAACGTTTCAGCTACAGCCCATTTAAGTCCCAGCAACTCCAACATCATACTGCTATAGACATGTTCTTCTCGCTAACTCTGAGTCCACGACTGGTATATCCCAAGACAACAAGTTTTCCTCCCTGTTGTTGCGACAACACAGCGCCGAGGCCCTTAAAGCTTGCATCAATTTCGGGGATGACTGGCAAGGTCAGGTCTGGATAACCCAAGACTGGCGTTATAGAAGGTCGTTCTTTCAACTCAGAAAATGTATTGTCACATTTGGAGTGCCACTCCATTGGCGCTACATATTTAGACTTTACAGGTTTTGTCTTCTTTGGTTTCTTTGCTCTACCAGTGAATGAATGTAGAGGGGCCGCAATCTTGGCAAATCCAGATATGAAGCGTCTGTAATACCCGGCAAGTCCAAGGAAACTCCTTAACTTGGACTCATTCTTTGGAGCGTTCCACTCACGCGCTGCTCTGGTTTTCTCTGGATCTGACGAGATACTGTCTTCAGAAACCAAATGTCCGAGGAATCGTAGCTGCTTGTAGAAGAACCGGCATTTCTTTGGCTTCACTTTCAGATTCAACTTGCCAATACGTACGTGTCAATGCCTAGACACTGCATGGTTTCTGTTAGATCCTTGATCGCGGAACCGTTTACCATGCCCCGTTTCCTCTTTTCCTGTAAATCTCGAGTTCCGCCTGTGTCACAATAAACGCGTTCATACTTTATCTACGAGAATCTTCATTCTATAATGTCGTTGTACGCACAGCCCACGGCCAGTACACGACATTAATTGGCGACGAGGTAAACTGACAACTCTACGAGTTACTTTGAAATAGACTACGCCTAATTTCTGTGTGAACATGGAAACTGTCGCTGACGTGGCACCTTTTTCGCTGGAGCCGACTGACAGCGCAGGCCAACGCTGAGAGCGTTGGGTACGGCGCTTTGAAAACTTTGTGGTGGCTAAAGACATTCAGAACGATACAAGAATGAGAGCGATGTTGCTTCATTATGCTGGTGAGACAGTGTTTCAATTGAGTGAAGCAGTGGGGGTGACAGAAAATGATGATTTCGCAGAAACCAAGCGTAAGCTCAATGCTTACTTCAGGCCGCAGTGCAATGAAGAATATGAAATATTCAAGTTCCGACAGGCTGTTCTATGAGAAAGACAGAGAAGTGAAGTCGCAAATCATCCAAAAATGTGCGATGTCAGAAGTGCGTGACAAGGGGTTAAGTGAACCTACAATCACGCTAGAGAAGTTACTGACGTTCGGGCGCACACGGGAAGCTACGCTACAGCAGTCGAAGATCATGGGAAACTCTTCTTCGTCCGTGCCGAAGCCTGTCCACGCCGTATCGAATGACGAGGGGCGGCGCAACTCTTCACGTGGAGGTTTCAGTTTTGGTCGCCAGATCGCAATCCACCAAGAAAACGCTTTCCGCCTGATCGCCAGGGGACGCCACAACGAGACGATCGACCAGTCGTGAGCAGTCAGCAGCGGTACAGACGTTACAAGGGAGCAGCACCGGCATGCTCAGGCTGTGGTGGACCGCCACACGACGATCGGCGAATGTGCAAAGCTTGGGGCAGGAGATGCTACAAGTGTCAAAAGCTAAATCACTTTGCTAATGTGTGCAATGCAAACACTCAGCAGACACACTTAGTAGAAAATGACACACACTCGCAACGCAATGACAAGTTATGTGAAGACACATACACACTTGGCCTGTATCACACAAGTGCCACCCACACCATACCACCGTACATTTGCAATGTCCAGATAGAGGGAATTGAAGTGGCTATGGAGATAGATACCGGAGCAGCAGTTTCGCTTATATCGGGGGATGAGTGGGCTAAAATCGGCAAGACATCTGTGCTCACTCTCGACACGCGTAACGTTCCGAGGTTGCGAACGTACGCAGGTACCATAATTGAGCCTTTAGGGCGAGCACAGGTGAACGTTTGTCACAACAATCAACAGCACAGGCTGCAGGCAATCGTAGTGCCTGGGTCGGGACCTAACCTGCTGGGAAGGGACTGGCTAACAGTGTTGAAAGTGAACTGGGCTACCGTGAACCAGGTAGACAGAGAGGACTTCCTAAAGCCTTACGAATCAATGTTCAGTGAGGGACTAGGCACTCTAAAGGGGCTGACTGCGAAGTTCTACGTTGATGACACGGTTAAACCGAGGTATTGTAAACCTCGACCTGTACCTCTTGCTTTACGAGCCAAAGTAGAGGACGAGCTAGATCGTATGCAGAAGGCCGGAATCATCCGTCCTGTGGAGTATTCTGAGTGGGCCGCGCCCATTGTACCGGTCTTGAAGTCTACCGGCGCAGTCAGAATCTGTGGCGACTATAAGGTAACCATCAACAAAGCCGTAAAGGTAGACAAGTACCCGATCCCGAACGTATCTGATCTGTTTACAAAATTAGCAGGTGGTACACTGTACACCACGCTGGACATGAGCCATGCGTATCCACAGGTCGTACTGGATGAAGAATCACGTTCGTTGACTACAATCAACACGTCGAAAGGGCTATTCGCATTCGAACGTCTGCCTTTCGGTGTGAGTTCTTCTCCAGGTATCTTCCAAAGAATCATGGAGCAGTTACTACAGAACATACCCATGACCGGATGTAACCAGGTGCTCACTGCAGCACGGTTATACCCTACTCTGTCACTTCGCATCATGTACTAGGGCGCCCTTTTCTTTTAGGGTAGCTTAATTTCAGTGTGACACTGTTCTTTTTGGCGGTGCGATAAGATTACACCACGAGGTACGTTGGTGAAAGTGGCTGTCTACTAAAGAATCCGTTACATAACAGGGATGATCCAGAGTATGTACCAAACGGTGATGTTACAATTCATCTTGTGCATACACTAGTCGTATATCTGTATTATAATTCGACCTAAATGTTCGTTAATTTGAGTAATTTCATTGCGTTCCTTATTACCGCTCGTGTCACGTAAGCCAAATATGGTAATGACAATAATGTAGCTATTTGAGTATGTTTAGTTTGTCTACGCTTATTATGGTAGTAAGTGTACTCCAACTCTGTGGCTGTGCATTACGTGTAAACGTGTAACCAACGTCGTGACTGTTGGATGGATGAGTAATTGTGCAAATCATACCAAGTCGGCTTCGCCGAAAGTTTATGGAGCGCCGTTGGCGTTGCAGGAATTATCGCATAATATACATTATGCTGATTGTATTGATACTGAGTCGTCGTGTGTATCGTTGCACCACGGGTACGACTAGTTACTTTTATTTACACGCACGTGAAAGGGACTTTGCTATTTGTATTGTGTGTGATATCACGTGATGGCAGCAGTGTTTAGTTAGTGACATTTTGTTTAGGAAACCGTGACGGAGTTGGCCTCCCTGTACAGTGTACGCAGTAACCGAGTTGTAAGGTATGGCACGTATAATCTTAGCCCAGTTGATGTGAATTGCCAACGGCAACATTGCTAATGTATGCTAAGTTTGAAGTCGGTTATGAAATTAGCTAGGTTGTTTACAGGGAGCTGTAAAATAATGTCATTGTTGCATATGTAAGATAAGTTAGCGGAGTTAACGTGGGACAGATAATCTATGTCCATTGTCTCTTGACTATGTCTACAGTGTGTGCATGTTCTTGAGGGCTGAAGGGAAGTTGGTATAAGCGACCAAACCCAGCCTGCACAGTATGTAGCAGTATTGCTATCTGGTGTCTCTTAACATATGTTATAGTCGATCTATCGATGTTGACTACTGTAGGACCTACGATGCATCTGTGTGATATGTTCCACGCGAGATCTCACTCAATGTATGTTTTAGGGCGATGCGACGGGCCCAATAGAGAGTCGAGGACCTGGTCGGGTTGTGTTTGTGTTTGGTATTAATTATAGTTAGTTATCCCATCGTGTGACTTGATTACTTAATAAAGATTGTAGTTTCTACCGAAAGGTTGTTATTGTTCTCTAACCTCACGAACCTGTTTCGGCACGTTACACGTAGTCTACCTCGACGACATCCTGGTCACAGGAAGAACGCCAGAAGAGCACGATCGTAATCTGGCTACTGTGCTAACGCGACTACAAGACGCAGGGTTACGCCTGAAGAAGGAGAAATGTGCGTTTCGTCAGAAATCGTGCACCTATCTAGGTCATGCGATTGATGCTGAAGGTATTCATCCTACGGAAGACAAAGTGCGAGCAGTACAGAACGCGCATGCACCGCAGAATGTACAGGAGTTGAGGAGTTATCTAGGACTCATTCACTACTATCACAACTTCTTGCGCAATCTCAGTACGCTGCTTGCACCGCTGCATGAAATGACACGCCAACACATTTGAGAAAATATTCGAGGCTATATTTGGCGGAGATAGATCGTAGAAATTGGTGGTGCAGAAAAGTTGATAAACAAGTGGAATTACTGATTGATAAGTATTATTCTTGCCTTAATATCATTCATAAAGTTGCAATAAACATATATTGAGTAGCAGTTGTGCTTAAAGTTAGTTAGTTAAAGTATTTTAGAACACCTTAGTATAGTGAGTGATAATAGGGTAACTCACTTAGGCTTAGCCTTCGATAAGTTGTAAACAAGATTTAACAAACCTGATTATGTGGTAGAATATATAGGAGATAAAGTAACAACCATCAAACTACTTACATAAGATAATATCTGTGTAAGCCAGTACTTGCTAGATATTTTGATTAGGTAGCATTGTTGTTAAAATTAAGCAAGGGCGATAGTCGGGCGGCGTAACCTAAATAAATAAAGCAGCCTAACGTAACGTAATTGATTGTATTTAAATTAGGTCACTACCGGTAATGTTAGCGTTCGTGTCAGGATAAATAGTTGGCTGTGTAATTGAAATTTGTAACCTAAAGTGTGCTGTAGTACACAGGAAACAGTCTTTATAAAGACTAAGTTAGTTAAGTTATTAAATAAATTCTGATCGGGATATGGCGCCTTGCAAGCGGCAAGTCAAGGCAAAGCGACACTTGGTGTGCGATCACTGCCACAGCTGGGTAGATTTTGCATTGTCCGGCTGTGGGAAGTCATGGGCAGAAACCATGGAGGAAGGATTCACCTTTCAGTGCATTGGGTGTTGGAAGGTGGAGTGTCTGCAGAAGGAGATAGTTAGGTTGACAGATATTGTGAAGGGAATGGAGATGGGAATTAGCAAGGAGGCAGGTCGAATGGAGAGAGACGACAGGGAGAGAGGTGAGAATACTGCAAGACTGAAGGAGAATAGCAGTGGCAAGAAAACTGAGGAAAGGAGATTGAGAGGAGGGAAGGTGATTGGAGGGGAAGAAATTGGAAAATCGACAACAGAAAACGTGACAAGCGTGAAGGTGACAGGGAAGAAAGTGACCGTAGAGAAGGAGGGAGGGAAGATGGGAAGGGAGAGGAGAGAGGAAAACGAGATGGGACGAACGAAGAAGGGACGAAAGGAAGTGAGAGAAAATGTGATAGAAGAGAAGTCGATAAAAGGGAAGGTGACAAGAGAAAAAGCGACAGGAAAGAATGGATCGGAAGAGAATGTGACAGGAGAGAAGACGACAGGGGGGAAAGACAACAAGCAGACAGATGCAAACCGAAGAAGGAGCTATTCTAAGGCAGCGATAGAGGGGGCAATGAGGAAAGAGAGGGTGTTTATGGGCGACTCCATTATGAGAAAGACGGACAAGGCACTGAGCGAGGGGAAGGACATCGTTGTTTGTTTACCGGGGGCTAGGATTGAACATGTAACTGACAGGGTAGAGAAGGTATTGGGACATGGCAAGGGGGGGTCTATACTGGTACATGTAGGAACAAATAATGCAGACAGGGAGGGAACAACTGCGATAGTACAGAAGTATAGACAGTTAGTGAGGAAGCTACAGAAGACGAGAGTTGAACAGGTTATTCTGTCAGGAATTTTGCCAGTAATGGGAGGAAGGGGGGCAACGTATAGAAACTGTAAAAGGATGGCGATCAACGCACTAGTTGAGCAGATGTGTGACGAAGAGGGGGTGGGATTCACAGATTTATGGGGATACTTTGTTGGGAGGGAAGATATGTACATGAGAGATGGCCTCCATCTTAGTGGAAAGGGGGCAGCAGTTTTCTCAGAGAACCTGCTGCGATCTGTTGACAGTGGGACAGGTTGCATCTATTTAAACTAGATTCGCAGGGGGGACTCACAGAAAAGCCTGAAAATGGAGGCATAGATAAAGACAGCACAAATGAATCAGCAAATAACAGTCTGGAAAACTCTTCTGAAGCTGGATATAAATGTGTTTGTTTAAATGCAAGGAGTATAGTAAACAAAAGAAATGAACTAAACATTATGGTAGAAGATATTGACCCTCATATAATAGGTATAACCGAATCCTGGACCACCACCGATATATCAGATGCTGAATTGGGACTGACAGGATATGTAATGTTTAGAAAAGATAGAATAGGAAGAAAGGGAGGTGGAGTTATTTTATATATTAAAGAATCTATTCAGGCTTATGAAATAAAATTAGAAAGAGAAGCAGATTGCGAAGAAGCTGTTTGGTGTAACATAGTTACAGGAAACTCAACGTTAACAGTTGGGTTAGTTTATCGAAGTCCAAACATAAGCATAGAAGAGAATGAAAAATACAAAACGCTATAAGGGAAGTAAGCAAACGGGACTGTATTATTATGGGGGATTTTAACCACGGGCATATACAATGGAAATCTCTACAGAGTATGGGGAGTGAGGACCACAAGTTTTTAGTTTTAGTTCAAGATACATTCCTTTCTCAACATGTGCTAGAACCAACCAGGGGTGAGAATGTGTTAGACATAGTTTTGTCCTCACAGAATGAATTAGTTGACAATGTCAAGATATGTGAGCCACTGGGGAGTAGCGATCACAACCAGATACATTTTACCATCAAAGTAAAATCAGAAAGGAATAGTAAAAAGCAGTATAGGAGAAATTTCCACAAAGGAAGGTATAAGGACATGAGGAAATATTTAGCAAAGATAGACTGGAATAACACACTGAAAAATAAGACGGCAACAGAATGCTGGAATGTATTAAAGAGTGAAATTAAGTGCATAGTCGATAAATTTGTACCCTTCAAAAAACAAGGAAAACGGTCCAAAAAGAAACACTTATCGAAAGAAGCCATTAGAAAAATTAAGTACAAACAAATGATGTGGAAGTCATATAGATGTACTGGAAATGATGAAGACTACAACAGTTATAAAGAAGCACTTAACCAAGCTACAGCTGAAATTAGAAATTCAAAGAGAAGCTATGAACAACAATTAGCTAGTAATATAAAACATGACAGCAAGAGTTTTTATGCGTATGTTCGAAGCAAACAGAAAGTTCAAGATAAAGTCGGTCCTCTAGAAGATAGTGCTGGAAATATAATATCAGAGGGATTCTTAATGGCAGAAGACCTGAATGAGTACTTTAGTTCAGTGTTTACCAGGGAAGATATTAGTTCACTGCCAGTACCAGAGGCTAAGTTCAAGGGGGCAGATTCAGACTATTTAGGACAATTAATTGTAACCCCGGAAATGGTAGGTAAGAAAATAAGGGCTATGAAGGATAATAAATCACCTGGAGTGGATGGTATTCCACCCAAACTACTATTGGAAATTGTAGAACAAATTAGCATACCGCTTGCAACAGTTTTCAATTTGTCATTAGAAGAGGGAGTGGTTCCTTTAGAATGGAAAGAAGCAAACATTATACCGTTATTCAAAAAAGGTTCGAGAAACAAGTCAGAGAACTATAGACCAGTGAGTTTAACATCAGTGATTTGTAAATTGTTAGAAAGACTAATTAAAGATCACATGGTGGATTTTCTTGTTAAACAAAACTTGATAAACCCATCTCAACATGGTTTTTTTAAAGCGAGGTCATGCTTAACAAATATGTTATGTTTTTTGGAAGACATCACTAAGTGGGTAGATGAGGGATCACCAGTAGATATCGTCTACTTAGATTTTCAAAAAGCTTTCGACAAAGTACCACATCAAAGATTACTGCTTAAACTAAAGGCCCATGGCATAGGAAATGGTATAATAAACTGGATAGAACAATGGCTGATTGACAGAAGACAACGTGTAGTAGTTGATGGGGAGGCTTCAAACTGGAAATCGGTATTGAGTGGGGTACCACAGGGATCAGTATTAGGTCCTATATTATTCTTAATATATATCAACGATTTGGATGATGAAATAACAAGCAAGGTGTTGAAATTTGCGGATGATACAAAAGTGTTTAGAAGGATTAAAAGTGATGGAGATAGACAGCATTTACAAGATGATCTTGACAGGTTGATCAAATGGTCTGAAAAGTGGCAAATGCTGTTAAATTTTGGGAAATGTAAATGCCTCCACACAGGACATGGGAACGAAGAAGTAGAATATACAATGGGGGGTACTGTACTAAGTACTACTGTAAAAGAAAAGGACTTAGGGTTAACCATTAGTGCTGATATGAAGGTTTCAGAGCAGTGCGGAATTGCAGCTTCAAAGGGAAATCAAATCCTTGGATTAATTAGGCGAAACATAACGTATAAGGAAAAAGAGCTAATAATACCGCTGTACAAAACAATAGTTAGGCCTCATTTAGAATATTGTATTCAAGCGTGGAGGCCATATCGCAGGAAGGACATAGATATGCTAGAAAGAGTGCAGAGGAGAACAACTAAAATGATACCAAAACTGAGGGATCTTAGTTATGAAATACGCCTAAAAAAATGCGGTTTAACAACACCAGAGACCAGGAGATTGAGAGGAGATCAGATAGAAGTGTTTAAAATATTGAAGGGTTATGAAAATATTGATAGAAATATTTTTTTCTCAGTTAAGAAAGATAGAAGGACTAGAGGACATGAACTTACATTGGCAAAGGAGCAGAGTAGATTGGATATAAGAAAGTTTTCATTTTCACAAAGGACTGTAAATGAATGGAACAGATTACCTGCTGATTGTGTGGGTGCTAGTAGCGTGAATATGTTTAAAAATAAAATCGACACATACCTCAGACGGGCGGGATACACATAGATAAAAGGGTCGGACTCTCGATAAGCCAAAGGGCTTCCTTGTCCACCTGCCACCTAGAGTTAATTCTCTGGGTGGCAATCTTGTTAAATCTTGTTAAACACACAAAGTGGAAGTGGGGTCCGACGCAACAAATGGCTTTCGATGAGTCTAAGGCACTGCTCGTTTCTTCAGATGTGCTTGTACACTACAACCCTGAACTTCCGATCATCTTGAGCAGTGACGCATCTCCTTACGGAAGCGTACTGTCACACAGATTGCCCGATGGCAGCGACAAGCACAAGCCTATCGCATACGCATCACGCTCTCTCTCCACAGCGGAAAAGACGTACGCACACAGCTGGAAAAGGAAGCGTTGTCGCTGGTCTTCGGGATATCCAAGTTCCATAAGTACCTTTACGGGAGGGACTTCACGTTGCAGACCGACCACAAGCCGTTGATCGGGCTGTTGAAGGAAGATCGTGCCATCTCCGCAATGGCTAGTGCACGCATTCAGAGATGGGCACTAACACTAAGTAACTATCAGTACCATCTGGAGTACAGACCGGGTACGAGTATCTGTCATGCAGACGGATTGAGTCGCATGCCGCTACCAGACACTCCTGAACGAGTACCAGTCCCGGAGGAAGTGGTTCTAGCACTTACAACCATGAACGATACACCCATCACGGCAGAACACATCGCTAAATGGACAGCAACCGATCCGATACTGTCACAAGTTCTACGGTTCGTGGAAGGAGGATGGCCTAGCGATGTACCACGCGAGTGGGAGAGTTACACTCGAAGGAAAGACGAACTGAGTGTCCAACACGGGGTGCTGATGTGGGGAGCAAGAGTCATCGTACCACCAAAGGGTCGTCACACGTTGTTGAAAGAACTACACGAGACGCATCCGGGCATAGTGAAGATGAAGGCGTTAGCCCGAAGCTACCTTTGGTGGCCAGGTTTGGACGCTGAAATCGAGATGTGTGTTAAGGACTGCACGACATGCCAAATATGCAGCAAACAACCACCAGTGGCACCACTGCATTCATGGGAATGGCCGGGACGAACGTGGCATCGAATACACATTGATTATGCGGGACCGTTCGAGGGACGTACGATACTCATCATAGTCGATGCTCACAGCAAGTACACCGATGCACACGTTGTATCAGCTGCGACAACCAGTGCAACTCTCACGAAGCTAAGACAGACGTTTGCGATTTTGGGTCTACCAAGCACAGTGGTATCAGATAACGGAAGCTGTTTCACCAGTGAGGAGTTTGAACAGTTTTGTCGAGCTAACGGAATCAAACACATCAAGTCTTCACCTTATCACCCATCCAGTAATGGCTTCGCTGAACGCGCCGTTCAGACTATAAAAGCAGGGTTGAAGAAGACAAATGGCAACCTAGAAGATCGTCTCTACACCTTCCTAGCACGCTACAGGGTAACTCCACAAGCTACAACCGGCAGAGCTCCAACAGAGTTTGTGTTGAAGACACCACCGAGCACACGACTGGATCTTCTACGACCATCCATTCAGAACCGAGTCTTGCGCAAACAGGAAGAAGACAAAGAACGCCACGACCAGAGAGCAGTGGAGCGAAGTTTCATGACAGGAGACTGTGTCTGGGCGTTGAACTTTCAGGGACAACCGAAATGGGTCGCTACGGTGATAGAGAACCGGCTGGGTCCGCTGACCTTCGCGGTACGTCTGCAGGATGACAGAGTGTGGAAGCGTCACCAGGATCATTTGTGCGAGAGAAGGCCGATCGAGTCGACTGAAGAGCGTCTGGTACCACTGAGGATTGAAGAGCCTCAACTTTCACCGAGGCTTGCAGAGCGTGAAGTACTACCTCGGTTCGAGCGAACACCATCGACACCACCACTATCATCTGGCAACTCGGACGTGACTACGGGTACAGCCACAGGAGAGGTGATCTCAAGACCAACAGTTGAACGGTCGCAGTCCTGTGTAGTACCAGACGTGGTAGTACCGCTGAGAAGATCACACAGAGTGATGAAGCCAACGGACAGATTGAACTTGTAAAGTCTATATTACTGTCATAACGGACAATGCATAGATCAAGATAGCTAGAATAGACTATGTTTCGGTAGCTGTAGCTAGTCGCGAGAGCACTAGATTACTAGATTAGTGCTATAAACAATTGCATACTATCTATCTTAGATATGACATTGATACGTATAAGTGACTCTCGTTGGCGTTAAAAGTTTACATTTTTATAATTATACTAATTATGTTTTTCTTAAAGGGGGAGGAATGTTAGATCCTTGATCGCGGAACCGTTTACCATGCCCCGTTTCCACTTTTCCTGTAAATCTCGAGTTCCGCCTGTGTCACAATAAACGCGTTCATACTTTCTCTACGAGAATCTTCATTCTATAATGTCGTTGTACGCACAGCCCACGGCCAGTACACGACAGTTTCGTATATACAGTCGATTCAAACACCAATATGTCATCCAGATAAATCAGAACACTCTGAACGCTATGTCCGTCAACCGCAAGAAAGTCGCAGGTGCATTGCATAATCCAAAGGGCATACGTGTGAATTCATACAGTCCCTAGACGAAAAGCTGTTTCTCGATGTCCTCCTCTGCAACATGTCGTATTTAGTATGACCTCATTATACTAGAGGTTAGAGTTCAGTTCTTCACGTGTTAGGCTTTGATTAAACATCCATTCCTTCTAACGTGTCTTGTAGTAAACTGTCATATAATGGCTATTATCAGTACATCCAAACAACACAACAACATGGTGGCAGCGACGAGAACAAACTAAGGGCGGCGGTAACGTACTGACACTGAAATCGTGAACTTTGAATCAACTGATGAGTGAAAAATATGTCTTTATTCGCCATGCCTGAAATTTGTTCAAAAGAATCACGCGCAACATGAATGACGTCACTCGACAGCCGCGTCGGGATCAAAGGTCACGTCACATGCAAATGGACAGCTACGTGTAAACAACAGAGACATTCAGCCTTCTGTAATTTTTGCCGGCACTCATAAAAGCGGTCTGGCTGGCTAGCATTTGAACTCTGTTGCAGTCTGTTGTTATAGCTAGGCATATAACCCATATTGCCATAATTATAACTGACCGGGGCTCATTAAAGCAGCCTGGCTGGTAGTTTTAAGCTACACAATTTATAAGACACACAGCTAACACGCTACTAATAGGCGCGAATTGGCTAACAACAACAGCGAACATGGATCACGTACCAAGAATGGATTGGTCAGTGGAAAATCAAGCAGAAACATTCAAGTTATTTAAACAACGACTTGAATTATACTTCAAAGCAAAGCGAATTGAGGAAGGAGAACAAGTAGTACACATTCTACTACAAGTCGGCGATGAAGGACTACGCCAATACAACTCTTGGAGCCTCACAGAAGAGGAAAGGAAAGATCCTGTTGTGTTTACAATATTATTATAATGAGCCACCTGTCACCTGATGGATGACGTAGTGTTGATGACGCGGACACACGGTCCCAAGATTTGAATTTATGTAAAAGCCGCAGTGCGCGGGTGCGAGTCAATAAATGAACAGTTATCGTTCTGCATAAATACGACTTTGACTGAGTCTATATCTAAACCATTAAATACAACAGATCCTACCAAGATATTCGCCAAATTCGTTGAACAACTTCAGCCGTGTGAGAACTATCGCATCAGCCGGTTACGACTTATGCACTACCGTCAAATGCCAGAAGAAAACTTAGATTGTTTCATAAACAGATGCAAGTTGCTAGCTCTGAAATGCGAGTTTCAAGATACCGAATTGAATGAGCGACTCATTGAACTGATCATAGCTGGTACGCCAATTCCTGATTACCAGAAGGAATTGCTTGGAAAAAACAAGAACTACACACTGGACGAAGCAATTCAGTTGGGACGAGCGTATGAAGCGAGTGCCTCCCATGTCCAGCAGATTCGTGACATGGGAACAGTGGCGACAACTGCGGTGCATAGCTTCAGACGTGGTGCAAACTTATCCGCCAAATGTCGCAACTGTGGTCAACAACACCAATTCAAACCGCGTGAAAGTTGTCCAGCGTTTGGAGTCAAGTGCAGAGCGTGCGGCAGAATGAACCACTGGGCGAAATGTTGTCTGACTAAGAAAAAACAGCATGCCAACAACATCACGCCAAATCAGCGCGGACGTTCGAAATCCAGGAACAGGAACGAGCATCGGCAACGACAACATTCGTATGCAAACGAGAAGTCAATTCATCAAATGTGTTCCAATGCACAGAACACTGACACACTTGAACAGTCATTTGATGCACTCAGTTTTCATGATGTGAAGGTGTCAGCAATGTGTCTCGGGCAATATAATCGCGACGAAGCCTATGCGCAAGTGCAAATTAAACTGAGCAATCGTCCTGGCATCCACAATTTGAGCCTGAAAGTGGACACAGACGCATAAGGCAATACACTTCCACTGCGAACATTTCGACGCATGTATCCGGGCAAGTTAAATGCTGAGGGGTTCCCCGTTGATAACATCGTCACAGCAGCAAGAGGCGCACGATTGACGGCGTACAATGGCACGTCCATCACATGCCATGGCGTGGTTAACATTTCATGCAGCTACAACAAGTCGGCATGGGGTGACACTCGGTTCTACATCGTTGATGTAACCGGCCCTGCAGTGATTGGTCTTCAGTCGTGTGAAAAGTTGAAGCTGTTGACTCTACATTGCACCATCAAGACGCACTCCTCAACAGAAGATAGACCTGCTACGGGACAATCAGCTGTCACGAGCACAGCCTCTATAAACAGCGTTGATGACCTCACTAGAATGTATCCAGAACAGTTTGACAGAATCGGCTGTTTTCCTGGTGAAGTGAAGTTGGTGATGGATCCCGCAGTTCCTCCTCGCGTGAATCCTCCAAGAAAGATGCGCTAAAAGATGCTATCAAAAGCAGTTTTGAATCCATGGTGGAAAATGACGTCATACGCAAAGTGCACGAGAATGAGCCAACAGAGTGGGTCTCAAGCCTGGCATATGCAAAGAAGAAAGATGGGAGCCTAAGAATATGTTTGGACTCCAAGTTCTTGAATCAGGCACTGAAGAGACAGCACCACAAAATTCCTACGTTGGAAGAACTTAATCACAGGTTCACAGGAGCAAGATATTTCTCCAAACTTGACGCCAAAGCCGGATACTGGGGTGTCCAGCTTCACAAGGACTCTCAACTCCTCACTACGTTTCAATCTCCTTACGGTCGATATGCCTTCAAGCGACTTCCATTCGGCTTGTCTGCATCACAAGACATCTCTCAATCCAGGATGGACATGATTCTCGAGCAGTGTGATGTGAGCAGAGGGAATCGCTGTCGACGTGGTGGTTTACGGTGCCACAGAAGATGAACATGACAGAAATCTTCATCAACTCATGAACATTGCGTCGAGGAACGGGCTTGTCTTCAATTCCAGCAAGTGCCTGATCAAGGAGACCAGTGTCAGTTTCTTTGGCCTCATCTACGGCATCGATGGCATCAAACCTGATCCGGACAGGATCCGCGATCTGCAAGACATACCACCACCTCGAGACAAGAAAGAGCTTCAGCAGTTTCTTGGACTCATGACCTTCTTGAGCCCATTCATACCGAACTTGGCTGACAAGGTTTCAATGCTTCGAGATCTACTGAAAGAAGACAGCATGTTCATGTGGGAACCGCACCTCAAAGTTGCTTCGATGGTCTGAAACATCTTGTCACCTCAAGGTCAAGTCTTCAAAACTTCAACGTGTCCAAAACGCCCATACTTCAGACAGACGCTAGTCTCCTTGGACTTGGCGCGGCGTTACTTCAAGAGAACGAGTCTGGTGTAATCCAACCGGTGGCATACGCACCGAAGAGTCTATCAAGCGCAAAGAAACGATATGCCTGCATTGAGCGAGAGTTGCTAGCCATTGTTTTTGGCACACAACGGTTCCACACATACCTATACGGACGCAAGTTCAAGGTCGTCACGGACCACAAGCCTCTCGTTGCGATGATCCAGAAAGGTCTTGTCAACTCTCCACCGCGACTACAAAGAATGCTCCTCAAACTGCAAGGGTATGACATGGAAGTTGAATACCAACCAGGAAAGGACATTGTCCTTGCGGACACACTCTCGCGTCTTCCAAGTACGCACAACACAGAAACGATCGACCTTGATGTTCGTGTTGACTTCGTCCGATTCTCTGATGAACGCATCCAAGAGCTGAGGAACAAGACGAAGGCTGATCCAGTTCTCCAAGCACTCTCCGAAACGATCGTGACTGGATGGCCCGAAACAATAAAGGAGTTGCCAACTAGCATCCGTTCGTACTGGTCGTTCCGCGATGAACTCTCCGTGGAAGATGGTATCCTATTGAAAGGAACACGAGTCGTCATTCCTGAGAGCATGCAGACATTCATACAGGAGAAACTACACTACGGTCACCTCGGCATAGAGAAGACGAGACTCAGAGCAAAAGACTCTGTGTATTGGATCAACATCAATCGTGACATTGAGACTACAATCAAGTCGTGTGACATCTGTCAATAACACCAACCAGCGCAGCAGCACGAGACGCTACAACCGCACAAAGTACCGAGTAGACCTTGGGAAGTGGTTGGTACAGACATGTTCTTCTTCAACGACGCAGACTGGCTCATCATTGCGGACTACTATTCAAAATTTCCCATCGTGCGCAAAATGCCGAAGCCATGTCTAAGCTCAACCGTCGTTTCTGTCACAAAGCAGATCTTCAGCGAGACAGGCGTTCCTATGCGTGTCGTGTCGGACAATGGCCCGCATTTCGCCAGTGCATGCTACACAGACCTGTCAAAGAAGATGGCATTCCAACACGTAACGTCTTCGCCGAGGTATCCACGCTCAAACGGCTTCATCGAACGCCAAATCCAAACCGTGAAGCATGTCATGAAGAAGGCAAGGCAAAGTGGGCAGGATCTCGACTTGGCGCTATTGTGTCTGCGAACAACGCCAATTGACAGCAAACTTCCAAGTCCAGCAGAGCTCCTCAATGGTCGCAAAGTACAGTCAACTCTTCTGACGAAAATCGTTGACACACGCCAAGATCATGACGATATGAGAACGAGGCTACAAGAGCGACAGGACAAGATGACGTTTCAGCACGATCAACACGCAAGAGATCTCCCGCCTCTGCACAACGGTCAAGCAGTTCGCTTCCGTGATAAAGACGGCCGGTGGAGACCTGCGACGGTCCTTGACAAAACACCGAATCCAAGATCGTACATTCTCCCGACACCGAGCACAAGCACCATCCGAAGAAACAGAAATCAAATTCGAGACAACTCGACTCACCCGATCGTCAGGAGAGTATCGTTTGCCAGTCCGACTACAGTCCAGCCCGCTCCAGCTGTTGTGGATTCAACTACTCCCACGAAGACTACAGACGGCTCGGCTGAGAACATTGTTCAAAATAATACAACTGTGACAATATGTGACCCGCTCTGGTCGTCATATTAAGCAGCCTCAGCGCTATGCATGAATAGATACAAAGACTGTAAGCAAGGCATACTGTATAGCTTATAACAGCATTAAATCTGTTGCATGTTGTTATTTTACAAGTTTACAGTTATTTCAGAGACTTTATAACAAGTCTTTTGTAAAAAGGGAGATGTAGTATTACGCGCTTTAGCATGACCTCATTATACTAGAGGTTAGAGTTCAGTTGTTCACGTGTTAGGCTTTGATTAAACATCCATTCCTTCTAACGTGTCTTGTAGTAAACTGTCATATAATGGCTATTATCAGTACATCCAAATAACACAACAACACAACAGGAATCTGAACTAAATCTACATTGCAGAAATACTGCACCATATAGGGCATTTGGTGCCTTATTTATTCGTGGCAATGCATATGCGTCTTGGCATTTAGAGCACGGTAATCAACACAGAAACGCAGACGACCATCACGCTTGCGAACCAGCACCACCGCCGATGCGTATGGGGTTGATGATTCTCGAATAATGCCTTGGTCAATCGCTTTGCGCATGTATTCGCGAACTTCGTTCCATTGGTGTGGTGGTATTCGACGGTGTGGGACTTTCACAGGGATATGTTACCAGACAGAAGTATGCGATGATTGATGGCACCACAGTACCCATGATCGACTTCATCCTGGCTAAGTACTCCCTCGTGGTTTTTCAACAACTATAGAAAGTGATGTTCGATATTCAATGCTCAGTGTGTCGCCAATCTCCATGCGATCAGTCAGCTTGTTCGTGAACGAGGCACTTACGTCCTCAACTTGTTCGACCAAGAGCACTTGTTCCGCTATGACATCAACAATGTCTACTCGGGGTTCCTCATATATGCGATTTGAGGACACCCACGACTGTGCGAAGCTGCAGGTACAGATCAAATGCAGCGTGGGTGCATGCATCGGGAGACAACAACGATTCATTGCTTCCAATGCTTTATTTACTGGCAAGTTTCTAAAGTTTGTAAAATTCTGTAAATTTATAAATTTCCAGTATGATAAGGATAGTGTCCTGCTCAGGTCACACCAAAGGGGCAGATACAGTTATAACGGCATCTCACGTGGCCACAACCACATGGCATATTAATAAACTAATGCATTTAAAATGTATGAAATTGTATAATCTTAGTTATATATACGTATATAATCCACCAAAATAAGGGAATTATGTCTTAAAGATAACATAATAAAAAACATATATATGATAATATGTCTAAGGGTGCTGCCACACCTTGTGATGGGCAGATACAGCAAAATGTGCCCTGTCACAATATACAAATATAAATATTATTGAATCTATTTTTATGTGTGATATTTACTTTCAGAGTGTTATGTGACATCTTGCCATATACAGCATTGTACAGTGTATAAAGATATATATTATATTTAGTAAGAATTACTTAATGTTATCCAGTGTTGAATTTACTATTATTTAAATTATAACATCAGTATTAAAGAGGCATTGTATAGATTGCGCTATTCCACGGCAGAAGTGTTTTGTTATCAGTTATTGAATTATCTTTATGTAGTTGTCACTCATGATGGTCTGCACGTCAACGATCTTTCAGATCTTAGTGCAGGTCTCCATAGATTAATCAATGTTTACTATCAATTCTCAAAATGTACTAGTGTGTTCATGGTTGATCTGAATAAATTTCAGTATGTCTACAAAATAGTGATCTGACCCTAAAATGGGCGGTGTTGCGTTATAACTGGTTCATTTTAACGACAGTATTGTACATAAACTTTTCCAAGTCGCACGTGTGAAACGGAATTTCCGGTTATGATTTGTTGTAGCGATTTTGTGGAAACATTTAATACAATCAGTTTGTGAAGTGATCATGGGGAAATTAAATGTAGTTATGCTGAGGTACCTAACGTCAGAAGACTTTCGAGTTCTGACAGCGGTGAGTGCCACTGAACGAACTTGTCTGTAAGGTGACAACTTTGACAATCTGCGCCGATGCGAGTGGTGATCGTGCATCTGAAAGCCGTGAATCGGTGTGATTCGTGGTCGCGGGCTGGATGGGCACTTAATTTGTCTAGCCTAAAATAGCTCAATGATTAACAAAAGGGTTAGCCTTAAGATTAATAAGGGCATTTGTGTCGAATCCAGACACACCACGATTTCGCCGTTATAACTTCGAGTTTTGCCTAACTTTGAGTCTGACACCTCACTCCTCAGGCTCAGTGAGTGAGTGCATTAGTTCCATCATACAACATCATCACAGGCATATTTATATTACGAAAATATTGTGTCTTAGCGCATTTTTGAAGCCCAAAAAGCGACCTGGTTTGCATTAGTTTGCACCACTAAGGTCGTTCGTTACCGCATTTTGTGCGATATTATATAACAGCATATGTTGAGCAAGCCGGGCCTCTATTTACGCCTCAAAAGTGTGCTAAGTCCTAAGACGCAATACTCTTAAACGTAAATATGACTGGGATAATGTTGAATGATGGCACTAATGCACTGATTTATCAAAGTTAGGCAAAACTCAAGTTATAAATGTGTAATCGAGGTGGGTCCAGATTGGATAGAAGAGCTTTAATAAATGGTACTTGTCTAGGTGTTTAGTCACATCCCAGATTAATCATTAAAGCGGTTACGTACACTACGTCTAGAATCACCAAGCTTCTCCACTTATTCATATGGCATATCCGTAGCCTAGCCCTAGGCAAAAAAGGTGCGTTTCTGGTAATACGACCCTTAGGGCCTCACCCAGGATCAAATTTTTGCCAGTCCAATTTTTTTCCAACATGCTATGAAGCGCGGTCGGGCACACGATCGAACGCGCAATAGAACGCGCGATCTGATTATATATATACATATTCACCTGCATGGTAAATTTTGGTAATCATACTTAGTGTGTCCAATCATAAAATATAAAAATAAACTAAAAGTACGTATTACCATTTATGAAGGCGATCTGGGTGGGCGATTTTTAAAACCAGTCTCCGAAGATTTTGTAACTGGCTTTGTGGCAGTTTCAGTGACTTTGTAAAAATGGCACGGACGGGCTAGTCCACGCAAAAAACGACAAGGACGGACCCGTTCACAATCAATTTCAAACCGTCCAAAAACGCAATTTTTTTATTTTACTTATCCACAAGATGGGTGGACGGGTCGATGGGTGAGGCCTTGATGACCCTACCTAAAAAAACGTTTATCTCTTTATTTGATATTGCAAGTTAGTGTTGTTGTATGCTATATTCAGTTATGCTATACATTCAGCAGTCTCGTCGTTCTTTCTGTTTACATCACATATAATATTGAAGCGTGTGAAACCTTAGTGGCCACCCCAAGCCTAGACCACCTATTGGTGCTATTGTTGAACGTGCTGTTTGCTGCCAAAACCAGACTATTTAGCTATGGAAATCTGCAACAATTCTCTAACAAGGGCATTGCAAAAATTCACCACATTTGAATCACAGTTCTTTGGTAAATAATTAAATGACAGACAAATGCAGACGATTTACACATGTAAATGAACACAACAAATCAGGGCTCCTGTTAGCATAATATTATGCATATATACGCATAATACTTTTGGCATTTTACGCATTAATTTGGGCACCATTGGCAGTGACATGTTTTTAACCTGCCCTGGTGCACACAGTCGGGATTCGCCGCGCCAGAAAATGTTTTACTAGTGATCCGATTGGTAATACCACTCCCCGTGAACCGGACGCACGCCGCGAGCCTTGTCCAGGGAGTAAAAGTCGTAGTCATACATCGTCATAGCAATCGCAAAACGGCGCTGTAACCAACACATCTTACGTTTTTGTAAATCGTGATCGTTATATATTGTTGACATGTTGTGAAGAACTAGGACTATGTGGTTATTTTTGTGCCGGCGTTATGATATAGGTCAGAAAGAAAATGATAACTGGGTTTGCTTTTTAAAATTAAACAAACTTATTTATTTTAATTTCTCGACAATGTGTGGACTTGCAAGTAATGTTATGTATCATTATATGTGCGCATGATTCATGCTTGCAGTCCAACTGGTGCCACAGACTGCATCGGCGGTGAGCGTATTTGACGTTGTCTGGGAACGCCACCTGCTTGTATTATCGCTCACAGCAGATGCAAACCGTGGCAATATTTTAACAACAAAGGCGCATAAAATATTTTAAGAGTGTTTTTGTACGTGGAATGATTGCATTGTAAACAAGAAACAAGATAAGAATATTGTTTAGCTGTGTAAATAATGCGACACCCACAGAACATATACATTCACAGCCGCAGGGCAAGTTGTTTAGGAAGTTAAACGTATTGGACACTCATTAACTGAACATGGACATTTGCAGGGCAGTAGCTGTAACTTTCAAATAAATAATATTAACATAAATTGATTTTCTTGCATATTTTTCATGACAATCTTACGGCCAGACACCCCATGTGAAGTAGTGTTTTTTGACAAAAATACTCAAAATTGTTTTCTGCCAGATTATGATAGCTTTTATGTTTGCTATCAATAAGGAGTTTACATGTATGACAATTACATACCTCTCCTGCCTTAAAAAGCTGCTAATATTGCTGTTGCAGGTGGAGATGGACATGAATAGTTACAATTTGGCTTTATATACAAAATGTTGTTGCCATTGCAGGTGGAGATGGGCATGAAGAACCACGAGTTGGTGCCCAGTGCCCTTGTCGCATCCATTGCGAGACTAAAACATGGCGGTTGTCACAAGGTCATGCAAGAACTCATCAAACACAAGCTTCTCTCCTACGAGCATGGCAACAAACGAGGTAACTTAGGTCAACACGCCAGGTGTTTTGTTATTAGCAAAAACACTATTGAAAACCTAAATTATTAATAGTGAGACTCAAAAAAGGGTACATAGATGATAAGTAAATAAGTATATTTCTGCTTCCATTAGACGGCCAGTGTTCATAATTTTGTTGATGACTGACATTTCTGTTGGGATCTTTTATGTAATTCCCCTGGCACAGGCACCAGTAGAAGGGACCAACAGCTTATGGTGTCTCTTCTGAAAGACACGGACAATGTGAGGCAGACCTTTATGCAAGATGACATTTTACCAGTCCAGAAACGTCCTGGTAGATACTTGCATTTACGCACGCATATACAATCTAGTCCAAATGTGCTGACATATATATACAGAAGTACCAACCATACGTGTGACAATTATTTTAAAAGCATAAAGGACAGAGTCAATAATGAATTACCTTTTTGCTCCTAAAATTTCTACCAGTCCAAATTCAAATTTCTACCCGTCCAAAATTGGACATTACCCATCCAAATGACAGGTGCACGGGTCTCTAGATAAAGCTATGATGTGAGGTGAAAAAAATTACCCAAGTTTCGATACAGACACCAGGTGGAGGGGACCAATGGCGTATAGTGTTTCTTCCAAAAGACAGAGGCAACATGAAGTGAAAGAAATTGCCCAAGTTTCAACACAGTATTGACCAGGCTTTGACAAGGAGTAGCATTGTGCCTTGTGCTGTTGTAGTTGCTGGCTACCGACTGACGACTTCTGGATATGACTACCTCGCTCTAAGAGTTCTCGCACAGCGCGGTGCCATCGCATCTGTTGGAAACCAGATAGGAGTCGGCAAAGAGTCAGGTAATTAAACTTCTTGTAAAGCAATCGTCACATTGCATAAATGTTTGAAAAATTTAGATGATTTCAGGCTGGCGTATTTTCCAGTATGTATGGAAGACGAAATAAAACAAACTATGTTTATGTTGGCTGGTGAGTGTTGCGGTCTCGCAGTACAACAGTCGACACTCCAGTTCTTTGGCAGAACATTCTGCTGTATACAGAATCAATAGTTCTAGTGTGTCAGGGTTAGAATTTAACCTAAAATAAGGGGGGCCGGCAGAGCCCCTACTTTTAAAAATCTGGGGGTTCGCTAGTGACCACCAAAACTGGGGGATAAAATAGATTGCACAAAAAAACCTTAATCCTTTAAAACTAATTTCTGTAATCAAAATTTGCTTCATTGGATGCTATTTCTCACTGGGATTCCTTATTCCTTTACCGTACACCGAAGATTGCCCAATAACAGCATCATTATAAAATGTCAACCTACAAATGTATTATGTAGTAACTAGTACGCTGCTTAAGTATGTTCGTGCTTGTATTTTCAGATGTATATATAGTGGCAAATGAGGAAGGAGAACAACTCTGTCTAAAACTTCACAGGTAAGCCATCTATGCAAGTTTGCATTTCTAATTCTATGCATTTCCACAATACAGGGCAACAGAGAAATGATGTCCTCATCACTTTCATAGTTTCAGTACCAAGGCAGACACCATAATACAGTGTATTAAGCCAATCGATTCGATTATTTAAGCCAATAAATTCTTGAATATAATTGACTTCCTGACCAGTTGTTTGCAATACACTTGAAACTAAAAGATTTCCACATTTCCATGTTACAGGGACAACATAAATGTTGTCATTCTTTTCACCGTATTGTAGCAGTGATGGTAAATAAACAAACATTATTATATATACAGAGTATGTTGTTGTGATACTGTAAAGACACTTTCTAAACCTTTAGTTTGGCAGTTTTTTTGAGGTTGCATGAGTTTCTCAGAGCTGCGTCCTGGTGTTGACAGTTTTCAGTAGAGAACAAAATTGGGCTATGAGCTCATAAGAACGTCAGGGAAACGGTCCATGGCTTGAACTTTGAACTCTGCCAGACGACTTGCCAACGACCTCACCACCACATACCCTGTTGTGTTATTACAGACTGGGGCGGATATCGTTCAGACAGTTGAAGAACAAGCGAGACTATCACAAGAACCGCCACGCTGTGTCGTGGCTGTATCTGTCTCGGCTGGCCGCCATGAAGGAGTTTGCCTACATGAAGGCCCTATATGACCGTGGCTTTCCTGTGCCGCGTCCAGTTGACGTGAATCGAGATGCTGTTGTCATGGAGTTGCTGAGAGGTCACCCGTTGTATGTACAATTCTGTCGTGTTCTTATTAAATACGTTTTACTGTAACTTAATAATCCACACAATGCACGACTATGGTTGCTAATTTTGACTCATTCCACACCCTCGAAAAAATTTCAAAATACCTTTGTAAGTCATGAAAATATAAAGTACAAAAAGTTCACAAGTCCAAGGCATATTTAATAAGAGCTATTGTTTGACTGTAATTACATCTTGTATTGTTGGGGTGTAAACATTACATTCAGATCCCAAACCATGACAATTTCATGATAATATGGTATTTGGCATGGTTTTATCTGACACAGTGAATTTTGATTAAATGTATGATTACTGTCTATTTCTACCACACCTGGTTTTGCACTATAATTAATCAATGTTTTATACTAAGCAGTGGCTTAGCCAGAAACCCATCTGCCCATCTTAAGGCAAGACTGGCAGATGACTGGCCAAGACAGGTAATTAGAACTGATTAGACTAATGGACTTTAGAGGGAGCCGGCTGGACACTAGATTAACTAATGGTTCCTACTCTTGGGAGCCCACATTAATGGCTGACACAACTGATAGTGAAACAAATCAAATGGATGAGTATTTAGTAAATAAATGGTTCCAGTGAATGGTTTGTCATTTACGAAAAACTTAACTGGCCAGTAATTGCAGTGACTGATGTGAACAACTTCCATCCAAGCAGTGCACGTGCCAAAAGGCTAACTTTTGATTAATTTAAAACTGGCAAAAAACTGTTTCTGAAACACTCGGTTTACCGACAGTGTCTGTTTTAAATAGCGCACACGTTGCCTTACAGAATACAGTGTCATAGTGTGGAAGACGTGCCTGCCCTCTACAGTGAGTGCATGGAACTAATCGTGAAGCTCGCTAACCACGGGTTGATTCACGGCGACTTCAATGAGTTCAACCTGATGCTGGACAGTGAGGACCGAGTCACGATGTACGACTTCCCCCAGATGGTGTCAACGTCACATATCAATGCTGAATGGTCTGTCTAGTATCTCGCAAGTCTATTGCTGTTGCTCTTATTCTACTCCACTCACCTGTGCTCTTCTGGCTTTGTGGTCCATAAGGCTGCTGCACAACTTCTCCATCCATCTTGCTCAGTCAATGTCTACGCTTTTTGCTTCACTCTGTTTTCCATCCCAGTTAGTCTCATACTTTTTCAACAATGGTTCATGGTTTGTTGTTTTTGGGTGAATCACTTCTCTTTCGGGCATCCATGTTAGTGCTGTCAGGCCATGGTTCAGGCAGCCATATTAGTGCTGTCAGGCCGTGGTTCAGGCATCCATGTTAGTGCTGTCAGGCAGTGGTTCAGGCAGCCATGTTAGTGCTGTCAGGCAGAGGTTCAGGCAGCCATGTTAGTGCTGTCAGGCCGTGGTTCAGGCAGCCATGTTAGTGCTGTCAGGCAGTGGTTAGTGTCGTTCTTCCTCAGCAGTTGCCCGATCCATCTTCTTTGTACTTCTACGGTGATCTTCTCTTCTGCTGTTGTGTGTTTGTTTGATATTACCACTGGCCTTTAATTTTTAGTATCGATCTTAAACAGTGACTATAGTGCAGTAGAAATTAATTGGTCTCAAGGTTGAACAAATCCTGATTGGATAAAAAAAAATTGATTTAAAAAAAATGTAATTCAGATTTTTTATTTAAATCGGATTAATCAATTCTTTTTCTTTATACTTCTGACTTGAAAAGATGCCTCCTTTTGAAGACAATTAACACGATCTGTACTGGGCCTTGGAATCATTGCAAACCCAATTCAATGTCTTGATATCTTAGAATTCTGGCTTGCAGCCTTGATTAGTCTCTGCCTCTACCTTTGTTCAGTGCATTCCCTGCTGATCTCAGCCCCAGACCCAGGTTGCCTTATTTGCTTATTTTGCATAATCCATGGCATTGCTGTTGGCTAGATTTACCCACTGACCCTTGTAGCCTTTGTTCATCAGTACCCCCCCTCTGACTGGGGAGGTGATTAAGCTGTGGAGCACTTCTGCTGCCCATTCGGTTATCTGCTTGTATTGCACAAAAGTTGACACAGGTTCATATAAATCATGATTTTAATCAAATGATTTAAAACAAACAACCCTGGTCCCAATTTTTCTTATTGAATTTCTTATGAATTTCTGTATGTATAACAAATATTTTGGATATATATACACATTTTTTGATATAACAAAAAACTGTCAATTCCAGTAACCATAATCCATCAAAATATCAGTTGGTAAAGGCGTTGGTTCCTTGGCATTTATTTTGTAATCGGGCAACGCCGGTTCAATCCCCACACCAAACCATTGATTTTTTTACACTTTTTTTGGTTTATGTTTTCACGAAGTAATGTAAACCAAATTGTGTGTGGGTCATAAGTGATGTCACATCTCGGCATCCCGAAAAGCGCACCAAAAATATGCATATTCATTGTTTTTTTGTTTGTTTTTGGCTTGGTGGACATGGAAATAGACAGCAGGATGTAATATAACATGAATTCGAGCCATAGATGTTTTTATTCCCTTTAAAAATAAAATTATTGTAAATACTTCAAATTGATCAGTGTATCAATAAATAGATGATAAATAATTAAATGAGAATAGTGTAAACAACAAAACTGTAGCTGAAAGTTTATCTAAAAGAAATTCATATAAAAAAGGTGCATTTTCAGTTCCTTTTGAAGACTGAAATACTTGTGCACTGAGATAGATTGTTCCAAGTCTTTGAAGATATTCCAATGGATCATGATAGAATATGTCAAGATTAATAAGCATGCAAAATGTATGTTTTATTTTTTATTATAAACTGAATTATATTTCATTTTTTTTTTTGAAATGTGTAATTTAATTAAAATTAATCCGACAGACCGATAAATTATTTTTGAAATTCAACAAAAAAGGGCAGACTGTGTTTGCCACTATACTGTAACAATAACACTGGTTGGGAAGGCATTGATTTGTGTGACCAGGAAATTATTCAGTCTTAAAATATACCATATTTTCCCAAACCAATTAATTTGTATTGATCATGTAATCTATATGTAGAAATGGTCCTTATGTATTCCGAGATCCTTGATGATGATACTGTGGTTTGTCCACGTTGTCAGCTACACCTGTTATTTCACATCTTGCAGGTATTTCAATCGTGATGTCACATGTGTTCGTGACTTCTTCGTGCGACGTTTCCGCTATGAGAGTTCACTGTATCCAACATTCAAAGACATCTGGTATGTGCATTAATTTTTTCATTCTGTCCTCGGTGTAGGATTCGTACAAGAATACAATGTTCAAAGATATACTAGCAGCAGAAATGTTCCAAAAACTGGGTGAGGGTGTAAACAGATGCCACTTTGCGACATTTCATAATAGTATAAAGGTACTTTGGGTGGGGCAGCAAAATAAAGAGCTAGAAATACGCCTGGAGGGGAAGAAACTAAAAGAGACAGTTTTGTGTACCTGGGTGGTGTGATATGTAGGGATGGTAAGTTCGGTAACTCAGACACAAAAATTCACAGGAGAATTAAGGCAGGGGCAAACGCTTGGAGGAAAGTTGAAGGTGTGATGGGATAAACTCAAAGGAAGGTGCTCTGTTCATGTGTTATGTATGGCCTAGAGACGATAGCACTGACAGAGAAACAACAAGAGAGGGTGCAGGTTTGTGAAAACAACTGGGTAAGAAGAATTGCGGGAGTGAAGAGAACTGATAGGCGAAGAATGGAGGAATTGAGGGAGGAGGCTGGAGTAGAAGAAAGTCTTAAGAAGAAGCTGGTGAGGAGTCGACTGAAGTGGGCTGGGCACCTAGAGAGAATGGGAGGAGAACGGCTGGCAAAGAAAGCAGATGCCCAGAGAGTGGTGGGGAAAGGAGGCGAGGAAGATCTAGACTGTGATGTGGGGGGATTGTGTAAAGACAGACTTGGAAAGATTGGGAGAGGGGATGGAGACAGTTGGTAGAGAGAGTAGTGTATGATAATAGAGAGAAAAGAAAGCTGAAAGAGGAATGGAATCAAGGCCAGCCTCACCCCTGACGACAGGGAATCAAAGCCAGCCTCACCCCTGACGACAGGGAATCAAGGCCAGCCTCACCCCTGATGACAGGGAATCAAGGCCAGCCTCACCCCAGACGACAGGGAATCAAGGCCAGCCTCACCCATGACGACAGGGAATCAAGGCCAGCCTCACCCCTGACGACAGGGAATCAAGGCCAGCCTCACCCCTGACGACAGAGAACCAAGGCCAGCCTCACCCCTGACGACAGGGAATCAAGGCCAGCCTCACCCCTGACGACAGGGAACCAAGGCTAGCCTCACCCCTGACGACATGGAACAAAGGCCAGCCTCACCCCTGACGACATGGAACCAAGGCCAGCCTCACCCCTGACGACAGGAATCAAGGTCAGCTTCACCCCTGACGACAGGGAATCAAGGTCAGCTTCACCCCTGACGACAGGGAATCAAGGCCAGCCTCACCCCTGACGACAGGGAATCAAGGCCAGCCTCACCCCTGACGACAGAAAATCAAGGCCAGCCTCACCCCTGACGACAGGGAATCAAGGCCAGCCTCACCCCTGACGACAGGGAACCAAGGCCAGCCTCACCCCTGACGACAGGGAACCAAGGCCAGCCTCACCCCTGACGACAGGGAATCAAGGCCAGCCTCACCCCTGACGACAGGGAATAAAGGCCAGCCTCACACCTGACGACAGGGAATCAAGGCCAGCCTCACCCCTGATGACAGGGAATAAAGGCCAGCCTCACACTGTCGTCAGGACGGGGAATGAAGAGAACAACAACATAAAGTGGGATCCAAATCAGGGTTGGATCGATTATGATGACAGTTTCAAGATGTAGTAAGACACTAGTTGGACTAGATGATGTAAAGTAATGCTAATAAATGACAATATACATGGAATACAAAACTATTTTCCAAGAGGACGGTGTGTTATTGAAACTGTGCTTGCTGTGTAAATACATATTTGGACACAGAATACATGTCTGAGTTATACACACAATTTTGTTAAATAATTGCTCCCAATAGAATATATGTGTGAATTTATCAACTATCTTCTTGAGTGGTTGTCTTGTTTTCGGGGATGTTTTATTTGCTCAGAACACCTTAAGTTAGTAGTTTGTGCTTCTAAAATAGAAAGTTCAGTATTCAATGGTAAAGATACGACGTAAAACATCAAATGGATTTTCTCGTTTGCAGTCGTGAAGACACTCTGGATGTGGAGATAGCAGCTAGTGGCTTCACCAAAGAGATGGATGAGTCATTGATTGAGGCCAGTATTATAGGATGTCTATTGCAACACATTGACTGTTCACCCTACCACTGCATGATAAATCGGCAGATATTGCCATTTCGCCCAGCCACTAACAGTTTCGCTATTGGTACCTGCTGGCAGCACATGGCATAGAGACCACGACACGTGCAGGACATAACATATTAAGGCTGTAATGATTTATTGATGAATCGTGATATTTCACTCACGATGCGATATGTACAGTATACTGCATGTGTCGAGTGTTATCATGTCATTTGTCAAAAGCATGTATTGGCAAGCTGTCAAAATTACAAAGGGTACATATGATTATCAAACAGTACCTTTTAGAGCACGTTTGTGGTCCAGATAGCTTTGTGAATTGGTGCATTTTGCAGTGCTAGTTAGACTACTCCACACAAGTGGATCTATATGAACAAGTCTTTGTGCAGTAATTGCAAAATACTTCACAGAGTAAGATGGTGTTCATATGAACACCTGCCAGTGCATAAAACATTCCGGACAGTCCTAAAGACTGGTTACTGTGCCATTACTACTTTTATATTATTTTTTGTCAGTTCTAACATAAACTTTATGAAAGATGTTATATATTGCATACGTACAAATAATTCATTGCAGCACTTGAGGTTTAGGACATAAAAATTGATCATCATCCTTTAAGTGTTTTAGGGTTAAACAAAGTTAACCGGTCCTTTGAATATAGTTTGTTTTGTGAAAGAACAGATACGTCCAATTCTGTGTGTGTTTTAGGTGGTGATGGGAGGTGATGGAGATGACAGTACAGAAGACACGTCAGACACAGAGCTAGAGGAGGCCATGGCATCAGGCTGTCGTCTAGGTGACCAGGAGGATGACACCAACACAATGGGCTGTAGCCATGACAACTGTGTTGCCAATAGCAACCACGGTGTCACTTGCACTACAGATAGTGATGCAGTAACAGACAGTCGACACAGTGACAGAGATGGTGACACTGGGTGTGAATCAATGGACACTGTGACAAAGTCACCATCTAGTGACGTCGCCGCTCACAGTGACGATGAACCAGCATCGGACGGCATGACAAAAATCTTAGCCCCATCAGAAATGCCCGATGCTAGTAGTGACGATGACAGTGACGACGCTCCTGTGCTTGTGTCAATAGGCACACTCAACAAGTCGTCACAGCCGTTCCGTGACACCGTTCACGTTGATAAGCACAGAGACACACCCGCTGATGACAGGAGAGGGGAGGAGGAGGCGAAGCCACTAGGAATGGATCCTCGCTTGGTAAAGAAGAAGATCCGGTCTCAGATGCAGCGGAAGCAAGCACGGCTGCTGGCTCGTCGGACCAGGAAACACGGAGAGGCAGCACTCGCCACTAAACTGAGGCGCGAGAACTCGGATGACATCAAACAGAGTCTCGGGCCTATCTGGTATTGAGGCAGATACCTGTGGGCATACAGCAATGGTGAAGCACTCCCCCCAGAACATTTTTGGTTATTTTGTTGGTCCCAATCCTCCTAGTAGGGTGTATTTATGTCACCCCAGGGGGGTAAACAGGTGTGGCAGAAAGTGGCCCAAAAATGGGTGGAATGTTGGTATCAAAATATGTGGGATTTGGAGGGTTGCGGGAGTTTTTACCCCAAAACAGGTAGGAGGTGGGATATTGGCCTAAAACCAGGTAAAAGATTGACTGGATATACGTGGGATACGGGAGGTTGGCCCCAAAACAGGTAGGAGGTTGGCCCCAAAACAGGAGGCAGACGGGATGTTGGTCTAAAACCAAGTGGGAGGTTAAGTCCAAAACAGGAGGGAGATGTTTGGCAGCCTCAAAACAGACTGGAGGTGGTCAGTCGATACTCCTGCCACACCCTGGCCTGTAATATTGTATATATTATATATCAGACTGGAAATGCTAATTACCATCGTGTGTACAATGTACATACATACATGCCAAAGGCTCGACTGACAAACAAGAGGATGGCAGTTTTTATTGCTTAATGAGAAGAAAAAACATTTAACAAAGCATTACTCTGTGCATTGATGTTGCATTGGATGGTTACACAACAGTGCAATTACCAGGTATATGTATCACAATTCTACTGCCTATTGGAATTCATCAAGCTAGCTGTCCAATCAATCTACTGCCTGTACAAATTGTGTGCACTTTGTCATGGTAAATAAAGAAAAGCCTTAGTATTAGTGCTATGATAACCTTGAAATTGTGACAGAATAAAATTGAGTGATATTTAAACATGTACCGAGTCAGATTTTGTGTCATTTGTTTGGCTTGTAAGTTGTAATAACACAACAAAGCAAATGACATGACAATGTATGTGTGGATGTTATCTAATGCCAGATTATGGTGCATCGTCTTTAAGAGTTCTGAAGTCTTGCTGGTACTGATGTGGGTTAGTTGTCCTTCTTGAAGTCAGCCCCAGCAGCCTTCAGCATTGGGATGAGGTTACCCATGTTGTGCAGAGACCATATATCACTTCCACCTCCCACACACTTGCCACCAACAAACACGCGGGGGACCTGCCAACATAAGACAGTCACAGTGCTACCATAGCTCAATTAAAGCAACGTTTGCTCTGTTACCCAGCTTCAACCATGGGTGATTATTAACAGGAAGTTCTCTGAATCAGTTCTCGTGTGTGGGGATCATGCAAACACAATCTGATGGGCAGTATATCTTCAGTAAGGTTAGTCTACATTATTACAGTGGAACCTGGTATTAATTAAGGTCACTGTTGGGACTGGACTTAAAGTGACCTGAATAGCAAGGTGCCTATATTAGCAGGACTCATTTCCTATACTTATGTTACAAAAATAATTCCCCAGTGTGGTCTTAATTGCAAGGTGGCTGTATTATCGAGGTGACTAAAGTGATGTTAAACTATATTTACATTAAGAAACGAGGAACCGACAGTTTTGGTTTAATTATTCCCAAGTCGACAAGATTTAAATCCAAATGTGACAGTATCAACCAATGTGGTTTAAGCAGTTAAAACAACATAATTTCAACATGCCAATCTTTTTTTTGAGTTTGAATGACGTACCGTTCTGGCACCAGTGAGAGCTTCAAACATGTCTTGAATAGCACCCATGTTGTCACGGTGCTCTATATTCTCAAGGCAGTAGGACACTGCGATGTTGTCAAGGACATCCTTAGCCATCATAGAGAACTTGCATGTTGTTTTTCCGAATACCACAACTGGATATGTTGTGATCATGTCGTGGATGTAGCCATATTCCTCTGAGTCGGCTTTCCCCTGCATGTAAAATCCATACTGCATCAATATACGAGATATTTGAGTAAATCCTAACAGCATCCTTAATCTCTGCTCAAGGTTCTACAATCACAAAGTTTCATGGCATATAAACACCTGAATGGCAAATGTAGTTTTTTACTGTTACATTATTTAGCCACTTCCTCAAATGGCTTAGCCCATTTAAATTTTTGAAAGAATTTATTTTTATTGTTACATCTTGTAACTGGTTAAAAGCAACTGCCAGCTGATATATATCTTTCAACACACTTAATTTGTGTGTTACGTGGTGTTTGAGAGAACAAGGAAAGTCAACAACATCAATGCAGAAACACGTATACATAATTGCATTGTGCATTCACATAAAGTTTCCAGTTTTTAGAATCATTTATCATTCCTGGACTGGAATTAAATAAGCTGATAGTTTGTAGGATGATTTTACCAAACGTACATATAAACTTTGCCACAGTGGATAGTACGTAGTTTTTCTTTTTTGTAAAAAAATAAATTGGAAATGAGAGGAACAAAAAAATCAAATGAATATGTACACATTAAACAATACCCGTTATAAATAATACTGATGCCTATTCTATTCAAGATTGAATACATTAAAAAAATTGTTTATTTTCAAATAATTTGGACTACCATATTAATATATTCTGCCAAGGCTAAATCCACCAATTTCATAATTTACTCTTTTGCCAGTATCAGTGAATACCAGGTTTAGAATATCTTTATACGCTACGGGGAAGCAATGTGTGTGGCTTCTTTCACATGTTAGGTTAGTGAGGGGTTGTGGCAAGAAGAGGAACATTGTCACTGATCCTAAAATCATGGTGACTGGGGGTAGCCTCTATTGGCTTCTAAGTAGGTGGAAGATGGGATGTCGAGTCGAGACCCCTGACACACCCTCGAATCATTGGTCAGTGTTATATGCAAGCTAGCCATAACTTGACCATTTCACAGTAGTAGTACCTGAAATAATGTATGTAATGTCACAGTGACATGTGCTGTGTCACTCAGAGTCAGAGACGGAGTAAGTCTATCGGTGTAGGTGTTGGCGGCCCCCTGGCCTAAGCTACATGTTATGACTAGGTCTCAAAGACAATGTGTATTCCATGTGAATATTTGGCATTGCCTTTGGCCATATTTATCATTCATGGTATCTGGATGTAACCTTATTGGCATAAGGTAACGTTACTTACAGGTGGTGGTGGAGACAGTCCATTGTTTGCAGCGTTCGCGGTGGTCAGGCTAGGACGCCAGAATTTCAGAATAAAAGGCTGAATGTATTTATGGAATAACCACAACAAAAATGGAATCACAATGCATGGAATACAAACCATTTTGCCGGATTTTTGTTATTGTGTTTCTTTATTATTTTTACTGTTAACAGCTGAAATGTTAACAATTTTCATTCCGTTATAGCGATTGTGTCACAACAATAAATGAAAAACTCCCAGTCCGTTTAAATTGATTCCTTGACATCTATATTCCAGCGACATGAAACATCCGCGTTCTGAGGACAACGAAATTTAGATGGGGATACATCAGTATTTTACTTCCGGATTCATGTTTTATAAATAGAGTGCCTTTGACTTTAATACAATATTGTTTGCATGCGGAATACAAAATATTTGTGAACAGGAAAAAGCCAATTTGTTTATTCATACAGCAACATTTCTGCAGTACACAGGATTTAAATTAAGTTCTTCTTCCAGTAATCCACTACCGTCATTACTGACGACTTCGTGGATGGTGTGGTGTTTGTTGCATGCGCCATGTGTGCAGTGGTGGTTTTAACTGTTTATAAAATCATGTGCAAGTGCAAGTTAAAAACAAACAGGGGTCACTCTTAGTTAAACTTTGTTTGCGGCAATGTCGGCAAGGCACTGCTTGAAAGCATCTAGAGAGGGAGATTGAACTGATTGGGCGGTTGGGTTATTCCAGGGTAATAGTCTATTGTGGCTATAAAAAAGGAATGTTGGAAAGCCTGTGTTCGGGAACGTTGAACCATTAATTGGAATGGATGCCCTCTGCGCCCCTCAGCTAAGAGTTCTGTGGCGCAGTGGGTAAAGGCTGGCATGGATGTCGACGAGGCCGTTTTGAATTTTATACATCATGTTAAGCCTCGCAATACATCTGCGCTGTTCTAGGGACTGCCATTGCAATTGGTGGAGCATGGAGGTTGGGCTGCTGCGGCGCCGCCAGTCACCATAAACGTATCTGGCAGCACGCCTCTGTACCATCTCCAGTTTGTCGATGTTTCGCTTGGTGGCATGGTCCCAAACGGCAGAAGCGCACTCTGTTGTTGGTCTGACGTATGTTTTATAGCAGTATGATTTAACTGGTCTGGGCCAGTTGTTTGTGTTTCGGTTAAGAAAGGCAAGTGTTCTATTGGCTTTCTTAGTGATGTTTTCCACGTGGTGGTTCCAGCACAGTTTGCTATTGATGTTAACGCCTAGGTACTTTGCAGTGTTGTGTAGGTGTTCTCATGTAGACGCTGCCAATTGCCTGGCTTTCTGCTGTTTTGATTTGGGGATGTGGTCTATGGCTAAGGCTAATTTGTGGTCATGAATGAAATATTCTGAGAGAATAGGTTTAGTTTTGTTGGTGATTCTTAAGATTTCACATTTGTCTGGGTGGAAGCTTATGAGCCAGGTCGTCTCCCATTCCTGGTGCCTATTGAGGTCCTCCTGCAGACGCACTGAGTTTTCCACGCTGCTGATTCTGCGATACAGTAGGCTGTCATCTGCATACAGTTTGATGTCACGCAGTTGGGTATATCGTTGATGTAAACAAGAAACAACAGCGGTCCTAACACAGTGCCCTGCGGGACGCCTGATAGGACGGGGGCCTCTTTGGAAGAGCTTCCATTCACTGGGACTCTCTGTGTTCGGTTACGTAGGAATGATTCGATCCATTCTAGGGTGTTGCCCCGGACCCCGTAGTGTTTTAGTTTTAGTATGAGTCTGCGATGAGGCACTTTGTCGAACGTCTGAAATCAAGGAGTATGTAATCCATTTGTCCTCCCTCCTCAAGTGTGTGTCCTAGATCGTGTAGGGTTCCTAAAAGCTGTGTCTCTGTGGATCGCTTCTTCCTGAAGTCATGCTGGGCATCTGTGAGGATGTTGTGGTTATCAAAATGTGTCATGATGTGGGAGCGGACTATGACTTTGTGTTTAAGCAGTTTGCATAAGAAAGAGATTATGGGGATAGCTCATCGGCAGTTTCTTCCAACACTCTGGTGGGGATCTCGTCGGGTCATGTGGCTTTATGTCGGTTTAATCCAGCCAGGAGCTAGTTCGCTCCTTTGATGGTTATGTTGATGTCTGGTAGTTTGGGATATATTGGCTGGGGCCTAGGCTGGGTATGGGGCCTTCTGGTTCTTTTGTGAATACAGATGAGAACTGCTCATTTAGTATCTCGGCTTGGATTTTATTGTCACTGTGTCTCTAACCGTCTCTCTTAAAGGGGGTACTCCAACATTGTCACTGCGTTTTGATTTGACATAAGTCCAGGGCTTTTTCTTAGTGGAGTATACCCCTAGCGGACTATAGGAGAACTGAACCTGCATCATTTCTCGAGCATTTGACAACGCTACAGTTTATTGTATCTACCTATACAGTACTATGCTTTATGACTCGTTTATTCATTGCTGAAGATGCGTGTAAGTTGTCACACTACATAAACATCGATGCAAATACACAAGGGTGTTATTTATAAATAAACGAACAATCTGCAGCATTGTATTAAGCACTCGTCAACAATCCGGCCTGTTATCGCTCACGCTCGCATACGCGAATACGGTGGTCGCACCTGGTGCATAATCTACCGTTGTGATCATGGATCCGGCCACGCCCACGGTAGATGTAAAGTGTCCCGTCGACAGATGCGAATACCGCCCGAATGTCGCCGACGCCACGCTCGCAGCCACACTCCTCACCATCCACGCGCAGAGTCGGCATGTCGCCACACCCGCGCCCAGCCACGCTGCCGGCGCCACGGCCAAGGTGGAGAAAGTTAGCCGCCCGACCGTTGATGAGGGGATCTCCCTGGAAGATTGGCTATATTTCGAGCAACGTTGGCGTGAATATAAAGACGCTACGCGAGTCGCCGGCTCCGACCTCACTTACCAGCTCCTGGATTGCTGCAATCCCGAGGGACTACGGAAGAACCTCGTGCGGGTTCACCGTGATGCGCTGGCCTCCTGCAGCGAACGAGACCTACTGGCCAACATTAAGAAGTTAGCGGTGCGCGCCGAGAACGCGATGGTAGCCCGGGACGTGCTGTCGAAGATGCGGCAAGACCGAGACGAACCTGTCCGCGCCTACAGCGCTCGACTCAAGGGGCAAGCGCGAGTTTGCCAGTTCGTCGTCAAGGGTCAGTGCCCGAGCTGCCCGAACCACGACGCATGCGTTGGGGCAGATTACAGCGACATTGTGGTGCGGGACCAGGTCGTCCTGGGCTGCGCCGATCATGACATCAAACTGGATTGTCTGACAGAGAAGGGACCGAGTACACCTCTCGAAGAGGTTGAGGCGTTTGTTGAGGGCAAGGAATCGGGAAAGATTTCCCTCCAGCAGCTGAGCGACGGATCCGAGGCGGCTGCCCAGATCAGCTCATTCCGGAAACAGCAGAGAGCGGTCTTCAAACAACATGCCCCACCCACACCCCTGCCTACTCCGCGGTGCACACACTGCAGCCAGATCGGCCATGGTAGCAGCAGGGACGAACGCTATGACAACTGCCCGGCATACGGCCAAACCTGCACCAAATGGAGGCAAGAAAGGTCACCTTAGGACCGTATGCAGGCAAAAGTCGACGGCCGGCACACTCTATGTGCAACGCCGCCCGTGCCGGTCACCGCAGAGGGAAACCGCTACAGCTCTCTTCCAGTCACTATGTAGTGTGGAGAACGCGCCGCCTGTCGACAACGAGATCGTCTGCAACCTCGGGAACTTCAAACTCGAACACTGCGTTTACGACGCCACTCAAGACACGTGGGTGAAGAAATCATCGGCCCCACAACCTACACTGTCGTTATACATCACTCACTACCCGTGCGACACTCGCGCTCTCGGCCTCCGCACGTCACTGAGGCGCCCGATTAAGGCTGCGTTGGTGTCGGTAGTGGCTGATACAGGCTGCCAATCGTGACTGGCTGGGACGAATCTACTCTCCAAGCTCGGATTCACCGAGCAATGCCAGAGCAAAACACGTCCGCAGATGTCAGCTGCCAACGGAAACAATCTGGACATAATCGGGGCGATCGCCCTGCGCCTATCAGACTCCGCTTCTCCAGGTTGCACAGAAACACGCCAAATTGTCTACATATGTCGAGACACGAGCGACTTCTTCTTGTTTCGAGGAGCATGTGTGGCGCTAGGCATTTTGTCGCGTAACTTCCCTGACGTCGGCCAAAGCCAACAGCCCTCAGCGGAGGTAAACACGTGCAGCGCCGCCTCAGAGACGTCGATGACCGAGGCCTGTGAGTGCCCCCGCCGTCAACCTCCACCACTGCCTCCGCAAGAGCTACCCTATCCGGCCATTGAGGACAACCGCAGAAAACTGGAGCAGTGGTTGCTGTCGCACTACAAGGCTAGCACATTCAACACGTGTCACCACCAGCCTCTCCTCCCGATGGAGGCCCGCCACTCCGGCTAATGATTGACCCAGACGCCAAGCCTGTCGCCTGCCACACACCGATCGACGTCCCGATTCACTGGCGAAGCGACGTGAAGGCCGGCCTCGACCAAGACTGCAGTATGGGCGTCATCGAAGAGGTACCAACTGGAACCCCTGTCACCTGGTGTCATCGCATGGTTATCGACGAAAGAAGAACGGGAAGCCTCGACGGACTGAGGTTCTCCAGGCCCTTAACGCTAGTGCCACCAGGGAGACCCACCACACCCAGAGACCTTTTCACCAAGCGAGATTGGTGCCTCATGGACCAAAAAAAACCGGTGTGTGACGCCTGGAACGGCTACCACGCTGTCCCACTTCGCTATCGATACCGCTCAGCACCCCAAGGATGTGTGGCGTCTGGCGATGACTTCACACGGCGGTTCGATGAGATCGTCGCCCACATACCCAACAAGACAAAATGCATCGACGATACCCTACTGTGGGCGGACAACATCGAGCAGGCCTTTTGGCAGGCAGTGCAGTGGCTGGACACGTGTGGCTGCAATGGCATCATGCAGAATCCGGACAAGTTTGTGTTCGGTAAAGACACCGTCGAGTTTGCAGGCTTTGAGATATCACCCACGTCAGTGAAACCATGCTCGAATGTGCTGCAGTCGATAAAGGACTTCCCGACACCAAGGAATGTCACAGACATCAGAAGCTGGTTCGGCCTCTTTAACCAGGTGGCTTATGCCTTCGCCGTAGCGGACCACATGCAACCATTCCGCGACCTCCTAAAGCCAGATCAGCCGTTCGCCTGGACGGAACATTTGGATGCCTGTTCAGGCAGTCGAAAGTCGTGATCATCGACCAGATCAGGCAAGGAGTCGAGATCTTCGACCAGTCACGCCCGACGTGCCTCGCCACAGACTGGTCTAAGGAAGGGCTCGGGTACTGTCTAGTCCAGAAACACTGTGACTGCGCTGGTGTCCGACCGTTCTGCTGCAAGTTGGGCTGGAAAGTAGTGCTGATGGGCAGCCGTTTCACACACGGCGCTGAGTCACGTTATGCCCCCATCGAGGGCGAGGCGCTGGCAGTTGTAGACGCCCTTGACAAGGCTCGACATTTCACCCTGGGATGTTCGGACCTCATGGTAGCAGTAGACCACAAGCCACTACTCAAGGTGCTAGGTGACCGCGCCCTCGACGACATCCCAAACCCTCGCTTGCGGAACATTAAGGAAAAGTCGCTGCGGTACCGGTTTCGCGTGCTCCACATCCCCGGCGTTCGCAACACCGTCGCCGACGCCCTATCACGACACCCAGTTGGCGACGCCGAGACTCCCGACCTGCCCGATGACGTGGCCGCGGCAGCCCCCGCAGCCCTCCGATCCCGCGACGATCCGGCGCCACCCCGCTGCTCACAGACTTGCGCGTCCACAGGCCACGGAACTCATCAAGTCGGTCACATGGGACGATGTGCGCACTGCCACGGCGAGCGACCCCGACATGTCCGCTCTAGTGGATGTCATCCACAACGGCTTTCCTCACACGCCATCAGCCATGCTCAGTGCCATCCGCACGTACCACCTGTACCGGAAGAAGCTAACCGAGTACGACGGCGTCATCCTTTACAAGGACAGAATCGTCATACCACCCACTCTCCGAGCACGTGTCTTGCAGGCACTCCACTCGGCTCACCAGGGTATTTCGATGATGGTGTCGCGAGCAGAGGGGTCATTCTTCTGGTCAGGTATGACTTCGGCAATTGAAGAGACACGTGCACACTGTACAGCGTGCAACCGCATGGCGCCGTCACAACCAAACTCGCCGCCTACACCACCAACACGACCAGTCTACCCCCTTCCAAGCGATATGTGCTGACTATTACAGCTACGGCGGCCATCACTACCTCGTCGCCGTGGACAGATACTCTAATTGGCCTATCGTAGAAGAGAACGCAGAGGGCTCCAATGGCCTCATTGCCGCTCTCCGAAGAGTGTTCGTGACCTTCGGCATCGCCGAGGAGCTCTCCTCGGACGGGGGACCTGAGTTCAAGGCAGGCGCTACAAAGACATTCCTCCAGAACTGGGGTATACGTCATCGCATCAGCAGCGTAGCAAACCCACACAGCAACTGCAGGGCGGAAGTCGGGTTGAAAACGGTCAAGCGGATGCTGGTTGGCAGCACGGGCCCAGGTGGTTCCCTGAACACCGACGCATTCCAACGGGCCATGTTAGCCTACAGAAACACGCCAGATCCGATGTCGAAGGTCAGTCCTGCCGAGATCATCTTTGGACGCCGCATCCGGGACTTCATCCCAGTACCGCCCGGACAGTACCTACCCCATTGGACGTGGCGCGAAACACTGCAAGTGTCCGACACATGAGGGCACATGAGCTACTGTCGGAGCACACACGTGTCCTACCTCCACTCACTATCGGCAACTGCGTAAGGCTGCAGAATCTGGTTGGCCCGCACCCAACCAAGTGGGACCGCACCGGAATCGTAGTTGATGTACGACAGTACGACCAATATGTCGTACGAGTCGACGGGTCGGGGCGTATCACACTCCGTAACAGGAAACACCTACGCCTGTACACGCCGCGTATCGCCAGGGCCCCGTTGATCAACTCGCCATCTGTCATTCCCCCCGCCACGACCACGCCACCGTCGCCCATTCTACCTGAGACACCGACCCAGCCCGTCGACCCAGTGTCGCCTCTACCCAGGCCGACTACACCCGTGCCAGCGACCCCGGCCAGGCCCGAGTCCGGCGCCGGGCACCCTCCTCGTGCTAGTCGTGAGAAGCTCCGGCTGGCCGTGCCCCCACCCACACAGGCCGCTGAAGTTCCGCCACCGATCCCTGCTCCGACACCTGCTGTTCGGCGACTTGGCGGTCGCACCCGGCGACCTCCAAGGAGACTAGTGGAGGAAATGTAGAGGGTCACACTTCCATTGTCAGCCCTCTGGCTCGAGGACTTGGGGGGCATAGTGGAGTGTACCCCTAGCGGACTATAGGAGAACTGAACCTGCATCATTTCTCAAGCATTTGACAACGCTACAGTTGATTGTATCTACCTATACAGTACTATGCTTTATGATTCGTTTATTCAATGTTGAAGATGCGTGTAAGTTGTCACACTACATAAACATCGATGCAAATACACAAGGGTGTTATTTATTTCTTAGCACTCGAACCTCCATCTGTGATTAGGCCATTGACATAGCGGTCGTGTGTTTGTCTACATGCAGTGCGCAGCAATTGTTTTTCAAGCTGCGGTATCTTTCCCATTTCTGGGTTTGTTTGGCTTGAGTGTATGCTCGCTGCTTACGTTTTGCTAGCCACTTGATTTGTGCGTTTATCCATGGTTGGTTGCGTCTAGTTGAGGTCATCTTAGTTGAAACGTGCCTGTTTGTAAAAAAAAGTCAGGCCTGTTTTGAGAGACTGCCATATCTCTTCTACTGGTGATTCTGCTGAGAATTTGTCAAGGATTGATGATGATAGTCTGGCGGTTTCTGCCTTTATTACTGTAATGTTTACTTTGGACCAGAGGAAGATTTTTCTCCTGGCTGGTTTGGTGCGTGTGATACTAGCTGTAACCTCAAGAAGGATTGCTGCATGGTCACTCACGCCGACTATGTCCTCAATTCGAGTTACACGGGATGGTCTGTTTGTGAAAATTAAATCTAAACAGTTTTTCTCTCGAGTGTTTACATGGACTATTTAGTCCAGACCTAGGTCGGCTTTCATATTCAGAAAGAGCTCATTGAGGGGTTTGGGATACCGAACTTTGTAAGGGGCTGGTTTGGTGGAGTCAGTTAGCCAGTCAATGTCGGGCAAGTTAAAATCGCCGCATACCCAGAATGTAGCTCTGGGGTTTTATTGCACGAGGGAAGCAGTTGTCTCTCTTACGTATGTGCCCATAACGACGTCTCTGTTAGGGGGCCGATAGACGCCGACAACAATTACAGGTGGTTGGTTGTGTGGCAATTTGATTTTGCATGCTGATATTTTGCTTCCAGTGTGGTTTTCATTTGTTATAGGGATGTCTTCTGCTACAATATTATTGTCTTTAATTGCGATGAAGGTTCCACCGTACCCAACGCTAATGTTCTCATCTCTGACTGTTCTAGACATTGTGTGGTAGCCAGGTGGGAGGAATTCGGGGTCTGTTATTGTGCTTGTGAGCTGGGTTTCTGTTGCTACTATAATGTCTGGGGAGATAGATTCTGTGGTGAGTGCTAGGGTGTGTTGTTTAAAAAAATGGATTGGGTGTTGGCTACTAGGACTCTTAGTGTGTGTTTGGTAGTAGGTGGTGTTTTGGGTGAGTTTGGTGTAGCTTTGGGTGATGAGGTGTGGAGAGGGCTGCCAGGGTGGCCGTGAAGTTGGTCGGGTTCAGACAGGGCACTGTATCTGTTAAATAGTGACACATCTGGGTGGTAAAAAAGAGTTAAATCCGTGAAGTTGGGAATCCCGCATCTGTCGCAGTGCCATGGGGTTTCGGGTTTTAGACCAAGGAAGACTGTAGTTGACATACCTAGGCATGATTTATGATACCAGGTGTTGCAGTCGTCGCAAGCAACTGATGGATTCGTTTTACACCACGTGACTGCACGTTCGCATTTTCCACACGGGAATTTTAGTTTTCGTTTGTTTTTTGGGTGTATGGGGTTGATTAGGCTCTTTGGCGGGGGCCAGAGTTCAGCTCTACATCTCCACTGGTGAGGAGCGTGTGATTTCCGGTTGAGGTTGGGCCGGAGTGATCTAACTACATTGGATCTAACTATAATCCAGAAATTAACTATAATGACACAATATACTACTAATGTACCACCAGATGCCATTGCTTTCTCAGTTAAACTACCACTTAATTTCAGCTGTTTTTTAAAGAAAGTTTATATAAACACTGACAATAATAATATAATAGTTTGATCATACTTGCTACCATATTAAATGATGTCACTTTGGCATTTGATACGTTATTCAATAAATTATGCAAAATTACAGGTTGCCAAGTCCGGCCATGCAGCAGAATAATAAACAATTATAATAGCAGAGTAATAAACAATTATAATAGCAGAGTAATAAACAATTATAATAGCAGAGTAATAAACAATTATAATAGCAGAGTAATAAACAATTATAATAGCAGAGTAATAAACAATTATAATAGCAGAGTAATAAACATATAATAATAATAAACATATGGGAAGTCTCAGTGTGTGGACGATGGGGGTAAAGCACTGGAAGTGGTCAACATGATGGACAGGAGGAAATTGGAGGTGTGTGTACAAGAAACCAAGTGGATGGAAGACCGGGCGAGGGAACTGGCAGGAAGGTATAAGATGCTACGTACATAAAGGAGCTAGAGATGGAAGGAGTAATTAACGGTGTAGGCATTATAAAAACCAAAGGAGATCAGCAGAGACGTCGTGAGAGTAGAGATATGACAAGGGGAGATCCGTGTTGCGTGGATGATGGTGAGAAAACAGCTGGTGTGCATCATGTCCATGTACGGACCTCAAACAGGATGGCAGAGAACAGGGAATGAAGGGCGTGGCAGAAGCGCATTTGATGATGTGCATAGTTGGTGATTTTAATGCATACGTGGGTACAGCAGATATCAGAAAAGAGGATTCGGTCAGAAGATTCGGATGGTGTATAAGAAACTGAGAGGGCCGGGAGCTAGTACAGTCGGTGATGCGAAATGGGCTGGCAGTGGCCGGGTCGGTCTTCCAAAAGAGAGAAAGCCATAACATGTCCTATAGGAATGACCACCATAAGATAGTAAAGAGAGAGATGGAAGACGATTTGTATAGAAAGCTTGATGAGGATAGCCGAAAGAAGATGATCTGTAAGATGGCCCGTAAGAGGAGTGAGGGTAGCAAGGATGTGAAAGCTGGAACAGTGATCAAACACAAGAACGGAAAGCTAGTTACAGACAGGAAAGGGGCGCTACAGGTCTGGGAGGAGAATTTCAAGGCATTGCTAAGCCAAAGGGAAAACAGAGAACTGGTTCTACCAAGTGCAGCTGAGGGAGAAGTAAAGGTGGGGGAGATTATGGATGCTGAGAGAGAGAGAGAAAGAGAGAGAGAGAGAGAGAGAGAGAGAGAGAGAGAGAGAGAGAGAGAGAGCAATGAAGACGATGAAGAAAGGTCGGGCGGCAGGTATTGGTGAAGTGCCAATGGAGATGCTGGTGGTGGCTGAACGAGCTGGAATTTGGTGGACAGAAAAATTGCTGAACACCTGCATGAGAGAGGGAAAGTTCCTAGAAGAATGGAGGACGGAGCTATTTGGTCCAGTATGGAAAAGAAAAAAAGAGATGTGCATGACCCTGGAAAATACAGAGGCACTACTTTGCTAAGCCATATGTTGAAGATGCTGGTAAGAATCCTGGATGGCAGAATAAGAGCAGTAGTGGAAGGGGAAATCGGTGAAGAACAGCAGGGTTTTAGTACAGGAAGAGGAACAACTGACGGGATGTTTGCCCTGAGGCAGCGAGTGGAAACGAAATTGGAGGAAAAGGAAGAAACGGCGGAAGGATTCATTGACCTAGTGAAAGCATAATAATGATACCGTATCAAGATCGAGAGATGGCGACGGCGACATCGAGGTGGATGGAAGTCCCAGAAGCAGACGTCGGGATGATAGAAGGGACATATTATGAAGAAACAAAGAGCAGCCTTTTCTTTGAGTTTATTTTCACATCAAACTCTCCTGACACTCCCGGTCCACCAACACGGTACGGTGGGTGTCCTCCGGAAGCTACTGCATGCAACGATCTGGCAGAGGTAGGGGGCGGTGAAGCAGATCTCCAAGAACGACTGACAGAGTGGAAGGATATGTTCAGCAGACATGGACTGAGAAGACGAAGGTATAATGGATGGGGCATCAAAACAAAGAGCTGGAAATACACATGGGGGAGAAGAAACTAAAACAAAGAGACAGCTAGTTTTATATATCTGGGTGGGGCGATATGCGGGGACGGTAACTCGGACACTGGAATTCGCAAGAGGATAAAGGTAAGGGCAAATGCTTGGAGGAAAGTTGAAGGTGTGATGGGACACAGGCGCATATCGCGTGAACTCAAAAAAAAGTTATCTGCTCATGTGTCACCCCGGCATACCTATATGGCATACAGACGATGGCACTGACAGAGAGGCACCAAGAGAGGGTGCAGGTTTTAAAAAAACTCTTAAGAAGAAGCTGCTGAGGAGCCGACTGAAGTGGGCTGGACATGTGGAGAGAATGAGGGAGAACGACTGGCAAAGAAACCAGATGCCCAGAGAGTGGAGGGGGAAAGGAGGCGAGGAAGACCTATACCGCGATGGGGGGACTGTGTAAAGAGAGACATGGAAGGATTGGGGGAGGAGTGGAAAACGAGAGTGAAAGGTAGAGTGGCATGGAGACAGTTGGTTGAGTGAGCAATGAAAGATAGAGGGGCATGGAGACAGTTGGTTGAGTGAGCAGTGCAAGATAGAGGGGCATGGAGACAGTTGGTTGAGTGAGCAGTGCAAGATAGAGGGGCATGGAGACAGTTGGTTGAGTAAGCAGTGCAAGATAGAGGGGCATGGAGACAGTTGGTTGAGTGAGCAGTGCAAGATATAAGTGAGGGGATAGAAGAAAAAAAGAAAGAAAACTGAAATCGAGAACCGGAATCGAAGCAGGGAATCAAGAGGAGAACAACAACATGGCACACGGATATAATTTTTCTTGTTTTGAACCGTCTTATCTTAAAATTGCATATCATGTTAAAAGGGTGTATATGGTGTTGAGGAAAGTGATATATAGTGAATGGGGTATGGTAATTCACTGGAAAGATTGACAATTTCAGAATGTAACATTAACTGCTGGTTGGCAGCATATATGTATATATGCCAGTGGTAGGTTGATCCCCTACATAAAGATGACAAGAACAACTTAAATGTTAAGGTGTTCATTTGTTTTAAACTGAATTATGATAGCGTGCACAATGTATGACACTCCTCTTAGCACTATTTCCAATTATTTGTTATTGGTATTTTTAAAAGCAAATTCAGATCTCAAAAAAGTGAAACATTTAGTCCTACAAATATTATCTATTCATTCTTTATTATGCGAATGCATTCTTATATAGAATTTACCACGTACATATGCCTGATCAGGCAGACACATTCACATTTTAGTCGCTATGTGTTTTCTGTGCCAGCCCTTAATAATGCTAATGCTGGACCGTTGTAAGCGTATTCCCTCTTACGCGCCAAGGTCCACACGCCTCTTTCTATGTTCATTCACTACCTATGACAATTGGCCTCTGGTCTAAAAATTAATTTCTTATATAGCGCAGATTTGCGCCCCATCCAAAAATATTAATTTGGGCACTGTGCAGTGGTTATTACAGTCTATATGCATTACAAATAAAATAATAAGATAAAACTATACATATTAAAAAAATACAAATGTATCAAATATGCAATTATTACTACTAAATAAAATAAGAAATATATCAATTGGTGATGTATTTTGAAAAACATAAAAGTAGTTATATATGTAGAGTTAATATTTTTCATCTGACAAATTTGATTGAGAAACATTCTCCAGTTGGTGTCATTTGTCGATTTACCAGACAATTATTATTAGTTGCATGCAATGCCGTATTTTGCGACAGCAGAAATTGAATGGTCATAGGTGTCGTAACTTGACTATTAATGTATAACTAGAGAGTAGTAAGTATTATAAACCTTTTATTATGAACGAAGAACCACGCCTGCGGCAGAAACCAACTACACACACAAAGCGCGCAACAGCGCGCCGTATACACAGAATAGATTATACCCGATGTAACGACTACAGAATGTCCGATTATAACACTCCTTCCTCTTAAGCTATTAAGTCACTAACTAATGTAATAACATGGAACAGTGTCAGAATACTGAATCAATTAAAGGTCCAGTATTTTCCGTTGTTTGACACACCGGTTTGATCGGCGTAGCACAGGAGACGATGATTCATCAGGAACCACAGTCACATCACTTGGTGCTCGAACAGTTTCATCTGCCTCAGACGGAAGTGACTCTGCTTGAACACACGGCTCCGTAGAAGATGAAGGAAGGGTAACACACACCGACTCTGGAATCTCCGGAACCATAGGTACAGTCACCTCACCTTCAGCCGTAGATGGTCTACGTGCACATAGCGACGCTGTGCACGTACTTGCACTAAGTAGGTGAGCGGACCCAGTCGTCTGATGATCTTGCCCACGACCCATTTCGGAGGACCGCTGCCACGATGATTGCGAACGTGTACTGGATCACCGCTGACCAGCTCTCGAAGCTTCACTCTACTCCGATCGTGTTACTCTTTTTGTTGCGTCTGTTTCTCCTCCATGTGTCTCTCTAGGTGCGGTTTGAGAAGACTGAAGCGATTCCTCAGTCGACGCTTGAGGAAGAGTTCCGCAGGAGACACACCGGTCACGGTATGCGGAGTGCACCGATAACGCAGGAGGAAATTAGCGAGCCAACTCTCCTTCGTCAGTTGAGTTCCAACAGAGTACTTCCGAAGACTCTGCTTCACAGTCTGCACACAGCGTTCAGCAGCACCGTTCGACGCTGGATGGTATGGAGCCACCCTCATATGCTTGATGCCGTTCTTGTCCATGAACGTCTTGAACTCGTGTGCGATAAATTGAGGCCCGTTATCTGACACGACCTCCTCCGGTAGACCATGAGATGCGAACATTCCTCTGAGTACCTCAATGGTCTTAGCGGATGTAGTGGACCTCATCGCCACAGCTTCCAACCATTTCGAATGGCTGTCAACCACAATCAGATAGTTCACACCGTCCTTCTCAGCAAAGTCAATGTGAATTCTCTGCTATATGCGTGTGGGCCAAGGCCGTGGATGCAGTGGTGCTACGGCTGGCTGATTCTTCACTGACTGACACACTGCACAAGCCTGCACCATCGTCTCGATATCATTGTCCATACCTGGCCACCATATGTAGCTGCGCGCGAATGCTTTGGTCTGGCTGACACCACTATGCTCCGAATGGAGCTCATCTAGCATCGCCTGGTGATAGGCTGACGGAACCAGAACGCGTGATCCCCACAGCAGATAACCCTGTTCAGTTGATAGCTCGTCTCGCTTCGCGAAGAACACTTGTAGTTCCTTGTCTGTGTGGTTGGGCCAACCTGTGAGTACATACTCGAGTACTCGTGATAACAAAGGATCGCTACGGGTTTCCACGGCGATGTCCCTAGCCTTGACCGGGAGATCGTCAACCACTGATACTTCGAATATTGCCGGCTCCTCTGTCGTTGTAGTCGGTAGAGGTAGTCTCGACAATGCGTCAGCGTTGGCGTGATCCTCGGACTTACGGTACTCGATACCGTAGTGGTACGCTTGCAGGATGAGTGCCCAACGCTCCATTCGTAACGCTGCCAACGTTGGCACAGCCGTTTTGGGACCGAAGATTGTGACCAACGGCTTATGATCCGTGATCAATGTGAAAGAGCGCCCATAGAGATACTTATGGAACTTCTTGACTCCAAAGATGATCGATAACGCCTCCTTCTCGATCTGTGCGTAGTTGCACTCACTCGACGAAAGGGTCCGTGACGCGAACGCTATCGGCTTCTCATCTCCGTTTTCCATGACATGTGACAGCACGGCCCCGACGCCTGTCGGAGACGCATCCGTAGCCAGTCGCAGTGGCTTACGACAGTCGTAGTGCACCAGCACCTGCTGTGACGTCAGCAGATCTGTGCACTTCTGCATTGCGTCATCACACTCGGGAGTCCATCTCCACTCACGATCCTTCATGAGCAGTAGGTGTAGTGGACGTAACACGGTAGACATGCGGGGTATAAACTTAGCGTAGTAGTTGATCAACCCCAAGTACGAACGCAACTCCTTCACGTCCTTCGGCTTCTGAGAATTGGTGATTGCGTCCAATTTCTCAGATGTGGGATGGATGCCTTCTGCATCTATCAGATGACCCAAGTAGTCAACTGATTTCTTGGCAAACTCACATTTCGCCAGATTCACTCGGACGCCACACTTCTCCAGACGAGTGAGTACTTCGTCTAGAAGTTTCAGATGCTCCTGCTCCGACTCAGCCGTGATGAGGATGTCGTCTAGGAAGCACATCACATGATCCATGCCCTGCAGGATCTGATCCATCACCGACTGGAAGATACTCGGTGCGCTGCTCACACCGTACGGCATACGCAGGTAGCGATACGTGCCCTTGTGGGTATTCACTGTGACGTAGTGTTGCGACTCGGCGTCCAACTCGAGTTGTTGGTACGCATGGGATAGGTCCAGCTTGCTGAACACCTTGCCACCGGCTAGTGACGCGAAGAGATCCTCCACGTTTGGAAGTGGGTAGTGCTCACGTTCCACATTCGGATTGATCGTGACTTATAAGTCACCACAGATCCACACCGTCTTGTTCGCCTTCGGCACTACCACAATCGGAGCCGACCAATCGCTGTGGTCCACCTTCTCCAACCGGTCCAGTTCGTGTTCAACTTTATCTCGCAGTGCGTAGGGCACCGGCCTAGCCTTATGAAAGCGAGGCTGCACGTCTTCCTTCGTAGATGTGCGCTGTGTAGCCCTTTATTGTGCCCATTCCTTCTTGGAATACCTCTGAATGCCCTTTCAGCACTTCCTCCACCGAATGCCTTGCAATTGCGGTGACTGCCAGGATACTCGACCAGTCTAACTTCATTTTTGCCAGCCAGTCTCTTCCTATTAGAGGTGTTTTGTCGCCCTTGACGACCACTGCGGATAACTCAGCTCGTTGGTCTCCATGCCTCACATCCAGAGTGACCACTCCGATGTGTTCGATGACCTCTTGAGTATAGGTGCGTAGAGTGAGGTTGGTGGGTTGTAGAGCGAGATGTGCAAAATGTCTCAAGTACAGTGTCTCTGGAATGAGCGACTTAGCTGCACCTGTGTCCACCTGCATTCTCACAGCGTTGCCTCCAATATCCACTTCAGCGAAGATTGGCTGCGTCCCGGCCCCTCCAACGTTACACGTGTAGATTCCAATGTCCGACTCATCAGCGACCACACCGACGTAGCGAACATTCTGGGATTGACTCTTGGTCATCTGACTCTGAGACGTGTTTCTGCGGTTATTTCCTCTGCATTTGCGTGCCAAATGTCCCACTTTGTTACAGACATAACACACTGCCGTCCTGAAGTGACATCTTTCAGGATTATGGTCCTCGCCACAGCGATAACACTCATTCCGTCTCGACTTCTCAGGCTTGCGTGCAGCACGACCACTTCCTTGACGCGGCGAGTAAGTGACTTTATTTACGGATTCACCAGTGGCCCGTAGACAGACCTCACTTGTGGTCGCCAGCTCCATTGCAATCGCTACTCCTTTTGCTGATTGGAAGGTGAGCTCTTTGGTGGTTAGCAATCGCCTCTGAATGTTCTCATCTCGAAGACCACACACCAGACGGTCTCTCAGAGCGTGCGGTAGGAACTCTCCAAACTCGCACGTACCACTCAGCTGCTTCAAGGTGATCACGTAGTCTGCCACCGACTCTCCCTCCTTCTGTCCTCTCTTGTAAAATCGGAATCTCTCAGCAATAACCAGAGGGTTTGGCGAATAATGCCCCTTGAAGGCATCACATAGTTCAACGTAGGACGTATCCTTCGGTTTCTCCGGCGTCAGGATATCTTTGAGTAGTTTATATGACGTAGGTCCGATCACAGAAAGAAGCACGTTTGCTTTCTTCGTCGAATCGATTCCGTTCAATTCAGACCACTGATCCAGCCTCTCTACGTAACTCTCAAAGTCCTCTTTAGCCTCATTGAACTCTCCTAGCTGACCGATGTAGCCTGCCATTATCCTCGTCGCCAGCTGTCGTAACTTGACTATTAATGTATAACTAGAGAGTAGTAAGTATTATAAACCTTTTATTATGAACGAAGAACCACGCCTGCGGCGGAAACCAACTACACACACAAAGCGCGCAACAGCGCGCCGTATACACAGAATAGATTATACCCGATGTAACGACTACAGAATGTCCGATTATAACAATAGGAAAGAGTATAATACTGTAATGGTGATATTTTCTGTCCTTGATGCATTGCTCCACGGTACGTGGATGTAATTAAGCAAGTTGTCTATGCAATTACTTCTTATTTTGTGAAAACGTGTGCATATATTAATGTTATGCCATTATCTCTCTACAAAAATAATTATATATATATATACACATATTGTACTTGCTAGGGGGTAAATATTGTGGGTAGTTTCACTATTGTGATAATATTGTAATATTATAATGCAATATTATCAATGGTCTGATTAAAGGGGTGGCATGATTTAAGAAGCTAGTCAGATGTGCAGGTCTTGCAAGACTGTGAACATAAATGTACATATATTATAAACTGCAAAGGTGTTCAATGTTATTAGTATAATACACATTATTTTATAATATTAAAAAAAATATGTTGCGCATGAATCAAACAGCCTCGCTTAGATGTTCATAAGGTCTATATGCTACAAAGGCGATGTAAATTACACCGGACATATCAAACGTTGAGCATGCGTGTCATGGAAATGCCATGTACATCCGGTAACACGTTCGGGAAAATAAGGAGATTGTCCACGCACACGGAAATGTAAATACAATAACAAAAACACATCGTATGTCAACAACAAGGGTGTGCATGACTCGTAAAGGACGTGTCGATTTGATCAAACTGAAACGGGAGCAGCAAGCGTGTGATGAGAGTCTCTTTCAGTCGTGCCACTCGATATCTCGGTGGCAACACTGCGGCTGCCAACACCAGTGGCAGTGCCAATCATGACGATCGTCAAAGATTGCTTCCGTGTTCTACGCCAATCGGCGTTGAAGTGCAGAATCAGAAAGCAGCTGCCGTTTACATCTTCGGCGATGCGGATGTCACCGAAGACGAGATCAATACAGACTGCGATGCAGCAGAAATGCACGTGTTACGTCCAAGAGGCCGGGCGGCAAAGAAATACGGTGAAGGCAGAATCGAGCCTAAAATCGAGTACTTTGAACGGCCAGTGGGCAAAGATGATACGTTACAAAGTGTGGCACTCAAGTACGGATGCCAGGTATGATATGACAGTGGTGCTATATGATTATGATATCAGCACTTGGGTCGAATCCGGACCCACCTCGATTTGTCATTAATGTGTTATAAAGTTCTATATTTTTGCTTAAATGTGATACCTTGAGCAGTGCATTAATTCAGCCATTCCACATCATCCCAGGCATATTTATTTTATACTATAAAAATATTGCATCTTGGCACATTTTGAGGCCCAAACAGCGCTCTGATGTGTGCTAGTCTGCACTGCTGCGGCTGTGTGTTACATTGCATACTTGAAATGAGCGGTAACCACCGCATGTTTGGGTAAACTGGACCATCTTTTAGGCGTGTGTTAAACCGCAATATTTTTACAATGTAGACACGTCTGAGATGATGTGGAATGATGGAATTAATGCACTGTGGGTTCACATTTATATAATATAGTTAAACAAGTATAGTTCTAGATGAATGCCAGACAACTCGGCCCACGGATAACTCGGCCCGAGACAACTCGGCCCTGGCCGAGTCGTCTCGAGACATCTCGACCCCATCCTGAGACAACTCGGCCCCCATCCTGAAACAACTCGGCCCCCGCAGGTCGGCTCGATGAAAAATGTCTCGAGACAATAAATATTTAACATCATTATTTATTCATATTTAAACTAACTAAGCCACCCAACGGTCTTTGATCAGAGTTTTTCACCAGATCGCATGAATGTTCAGTTATTCACACGTACTCCGAGAGTACGTAGCATATGCCAATTACCCCGTTGTGTCGTTTCATAGATCAAAACACACACAGGGTGTTTGAACTTCAGCACTTTCTGACAAAACTGGTTTACCTTCCCTTTGATGACGAGTACATGAATTAAAATAGCTCAAAGTCGATAGTTACTGAGCAGATCTTGAGTGTCAGTTTTGCACAAACCAAGTTCGAAACAGCAATAAGACTCGTATATTGACTGACTGATTGACCTCTCAAATCACCTATTTTGATCATGAAGATTTTTAAAGATATTGTTGAAAAAAATCACTATAATTGTTGTTGTTGTTCTCCACATGAATCCCTGTCGTCATGGGGTGAGACTGGCCATGGTTCCGTTCCTTTTTGCTCATCATTGTATTCAATCTTACTAAATAAAGTTGCTTAAAATTACCAAGTAATCGTATTCGTACTCAATCATAATTAATCTTAATGCTTACCATATGTGTGTGACGCATATATTGATATTGATCCTTGTGAATGTCTCTACTATAATAACTTCCCCCCAAATCTAAGTTGTTAGCATACAGTAACATACTGTATATTCCAGTTGTTTGCATAATCTTGGTTGTTATTGAAAGTGTGAAAAGATCAGTCGGATGATACATTCTGACAGCTTCAGAATTATTTGCTCAACGAAACAATGACGGAGTCGCAAGCAAGTTACCCCTCTGTGTCCATTCACACATTTATAAGTTAGGGTGGGGTAAGGCGCCTATATGAGGCGAGACGCCCACCCGTCCTATCTACGTAACAACGGTTCAGATTGGCACTATAGTTTGTGTAAATCCGTGCTGCCAAACAGCGGATGAACAGAAACATAAAAAGAAAGAAGACTTTCACAATCGTGAGTACAAAATGTGACTGTTGATTTGTAGGTTTAAAATAGTAAAAAAGGTGATTTCCTGTTTCGCTGTAAAACTCAGTGGTTATCATAAATAACCATAACAAATATGATTCTCTTACGATAAATATGTAGACTAACATTTGGTAACTGTTAAATGAGCGATAATTAAACAGCAGACTATTATACAGCTATTTTACTGTCGCACGTGCCTGGGGGCAACACGCTCTTTTTGAATGGGGTAAGACGCCTACCATGGGCGTCTTGCCCCACCATATAATAATCATATATGATATCGCGTTAATTGTGTGTGTGTGTGTGTGTGTGTATTTCTTACATTATATAATAGTCTAGCAATATTCCTCTCTACTTCGTTTTTCAGGGCAATGGTTCGGTCATACAAAAGAAAGACGGAGAGGGGAAAGTATGGTGACGGTCAGCTCGGCGAAGCTCTTCGTGCAGTTAGGGTGGGCATTCCTTTGATAAGAGCAAGCAAGCAGTTTGGAATACCAGCTCGTACCTTGCGGAGGCATAGAGACAACGCAGTGACCTCCCCTGGAACTTTGAAACTCGGTCCCAGGACTGTTATTCTTGGAGATGACGTCGAGGAAGCCCTGTACGAACATATCAAAGAGATGGAACGTCGAATGTACGGCTTGACACTGTTGATGTAAGACGTCTCCCTTATGAGATTGCCGACAAAACTGGTGTGAACAACCTGTTCAACGAAACAACCAAGATGGCCGGTAAAGACTGGATCTCGCCATAAAGAAACCGCAGGATACCAACATTGCTCGCGCTCTTGGCTTTAACAAGCCACGAGTAAATGCGTTCTTCGAAATTTACCGCTCGGTTTTGGAGACGGCGCAATACACGCCAAGTCGATTGTTGAATATGGATGAGACTGGTATCACAAACGTCCAAAGACCAGGGGAAATCGTTGCGACCAAAGGAGCAAGACACGTTGCAAAGGTCACCAGTGGGGAACGTGGCGCTACAGTGACAGTCTTGTGTGCCATCAATGCAGCAGGTCGTTACCTGCCACCAATGTTTATTTTTCCACGAAAGAAGATGGTGGAAGCTTTAATGAACGGGGCACCACCTGAATCTGTAGGCCACTGCAGTCCGAATGGCTGGATTGATGCAGACTTGTTCGTCAAATGGCTTGAACATTTCGCTGCATCGATCAATGCGTGTGTAGAAAATCAACAAATCATAATCATGGATGGCCACCACAGCCATAAAACACTGGCTGCGGTTAACTACGCGAGGTCCAAAGGCATACATCTGCTAGTTCTGCCACCTCATTGCACTCATAGGATGCAACCGCTCGACACAACGTTCTTCAAATCATTGAAGACCGCTTACAACAATGCAGTAGACAGCTGGATGGTCACCAATCCAGGTCGGCGAATGTCGTTTTTTTTTTAAAAACATCACTAGAAAAGCAGAAAATATCAGGCAGAGGGGAAACATGCAGCAAACTTATGACACCGCAATATGCTGTGCTGTGAAGCTCACGGAAAATTTAGTATTACGAAAATATGGCGTGAACTAATCTGCGATTCTGTCTATGAAAGTATTTACTGGATAATCGGCTAATATAACCATATAATGTGAGCCTGGACTGTAACAGAAATATTTACATTACTTAAAAATTAGCTAAGTCCGTGGACGCAGAAGTAGTGTCAGAACGAGGGCCGAGTTGTCTCAGGATGGAGCCGAGTTGTCTCGAGGCGACTCGGCCCGGGCCGAGTTGTCTCGGGCCGACTTGTCCGAGGGCCGAGTTGTCCGCCTACCTTCTAGATATTCTGTTATCAGCTTGATTCAAAACAATGGTTGAGAAACTTGGTTCCAATTAAATATACTGAACATTGGTAATGAAAGCCTCACAGTTCTCTATAATAACGCTCACGCTAGGCGAAATATTTCTGTATATTGTGAAAGAGAAATTAATAGGTTTCACCAATTTTGCGAAAATGTATCTGTGGCTTCCTAGTTGTCAGTTGAAAGTTTGCAATAAAAGCCATTTATTTGCGAGAAATTTTTATTTTGAAACAACCATTCAAGTGAAATGTTTTGACAGCATTATTTCCTGCGCAATGTGTGCATGCTCCAAAGACTTAGGCCTAAAGTAGTCACGTAATAATCTGCTAGCCAGCACAACAAGTCTACTTCCCCCGTTTCTACACATGACTGCTCTTGGACGCCACGATCGATCGCGCCAGAATCAGAAGGTATGCAAAGTTTAATGTTTTGTATTTGTGTAAAACAAATACTTAAAACTTCTGCATGAAGTGTATGAATTTGAGATAACAGTGAACTATGGAACATTATCTTTGAAATGATATGTGTATCGTGTGGGTACATGACTCGCAATGCAGCAAGACTTGCAATTTCGCCCGTGTTTGGCCTTCTGGCAGGGTTGGGTTCAATTACATTGATCAATTACAGTTACATGACTGGATAATTTTCAGTTACAGTTACAGTTATTTTGCATTTCAAATATAATTACCGTCCCAAAATATATTAAATTACACTTACAATTATAATTGTTAATTACAATTATAGTTGTCAATTACAATGGATTTTTGTTTCGCATAAAATAATATAAACAGATCACAAAGCAAACTTTCATTTTACTGTGTAGCACTGGACCACAGGCCTTTGTTCTTGGCCTCCTACTTGATACTTGTCAACTGCTGAAGCCTGCTACTGCTAGATCTAGTGCTTCAATGGGTCAACTCTATATGCCCTCCCCAATGGTAGAGAATCCATGTTTTTATCAGTGCTTCCAATGTGCCAAGTCAATAAGGCAAATAAAGACTAGTTGGCACTGTGCCTGTCCATGGGTGACTGATTGTTTGGAAGGACACTGCTAAATGCTTTATGCAACAGGACAGGCAGACAGCTGTTATATGTGTTCACCAAAAAGAGTCACTATTTGACTATAACACCCCCAAAAATGGGGAGTATGAGAGGGAAGGTGATTTCAGGGGGAAACAGCCTTGGTTTTTATAATGAAATAAAAAAAACAGTTCTGGGAGTTTCACCCACGATTGGAGAAACGATGGGAAAGTAATTGAAATGTTGATTTTATTCAGATCATCTTTGAGAACCTCAAGGCTGCAGCACATGTATGACACCATGGAAATTGATGAATTTTCAACAGCGTTGATCCCTGGAGATCTAGGAAAATTGATTGGTGGAGAAGTTGATTACTATCAGGCCGTGAAATCCAGAGGGGATGGACTGTCTATTTAATAGTGTATCACTGTGTGTGAGAGGTATTTATAATTGTGTTCTGTGAGATACATTTGTAGGCGATTAAACAATCTGGTTGTACATCTTGTTTAAAAGTTTGAAGCTCAATCGGAGTTACAGTGACCGTTACTACTTACAGGCGTTACTTACAGGCGTACATGTAAGTAGGTTATACAATACTACTTACAGGCGTACATGTAAGTAGGTTATACAATACTACTTACAGGCGTACATGTAAGTAGGTTATACAATACTACTTACAGGCGTACATGTAAGTAGGTTATACATTACTACTTACAGGCGTACATGTAAGTAGGTTATACATTACTACTTACAGGCGTACATGTAAGTAGGTTATACATTACTACTTACAGGCGTACATGTAAGTAGGTTATACATTAGTTAAATAGCTGTGCTAGTAACTATTGTTCATTTTATAATTTATATTGGTGTTGTATGTTTTGATCATTCATGACTTTGGTAAGTAAGTTGATAGTTTTTGTAGCACTGGATATTGTGCTCAGGATGTATGTTTTGTAATTAGTTCATACATGCATCACCAACTGAATTTAGTCATTTACTTTGATTATGCCAATGGTGCATGTGTTGTAGTTTAGCTTGTCAGATATGTGCATTTCCAAGTTAATTTAGTCCATTACTTTTACATTGTGCCAAGAATCATACCTGTAAATTCCATGCATCTGATAGACTCGATTACAGCACATTATCACGAGTGTGGTGCCTTTATCTAATGGAATTTAGTTCCATATTTGTAAAAACAATTTTTGCGTGTGATCACTGTGATATATGCGTTATCAGATATATAGATGACAAGTACTTGCATGTAATGAACATTTATACTTTGTTGAAGTGATGTATGCGTTATCAGATGTATAGATGACAGGTAATAAACATTTATACTTTGTTGAAGTGATGAATGTCATATTTGAGTAGTCACAATACATGCTGTGTGTTAGACTGCTATTGATGTTGATGAAATGTAATTAGTATAATAGGATCATGTACCATATTTGAGTAGTCACAGTACATGCTGTGTGTTAGACTGGTATTGATGTTGATGAAATGTAATTAGTATAATAGGATCATGTACCATATTTGAGTAGTCTTTACATGCTGTGTGTTAGACTGCTATTGATGTTGATGAAATGTAATTAGTATAATAGGATCATGTACCATATTTGAGTAGTCAGTACATGCTGTGTGTTAGACTGCTATTGATGTTGATGAAATGTAATTAGTATAATAAGATCATGTACCATATTTGAGTAGTCACAGTACATGCTGTGTGTTAGACTGCTATTGATGTTGATGAAATGTAATTAGTATAATAGGATCATGTACCATATTTGAGTAGTCAGTACATGCTGTGTGTTAGACTGCTATTGATGTTGATGAAATGTAATTAGTATAATAGGATCATGTACCATATTTGAGTAGTCAGTACATGCTGTGTGTTAGACTGCTGTTGATGTTGATGAAATGTAATTAATATAATAGGATCATGTACCATATTTGAGTAGTCAATACATGATGTGTGTTAGACTGCTATTGATGTTGATGAAATGTAATTAGTATAATAGGATCATGTACCATATTTGAGTAGTCAGTACATGATGTGTGTTAGACTGCTATTGATGTTGATGAAATGTAATTAGTATAATAGGATCATGTACCATATTTGAGTAGTCAGTACATGATGTGTGTTAGACTGCTATTGATGTTGATGAAATGTAATTAGTATAATAGGATCATGTACCATATTTGAGTAGTCAGTACATGCTGTGTGTTAGACTGCTATTGATGTTGATGAAATGTAATTAGTATAATAGGATCATGTACCATATTTGAGTAGTCAGTACATGCTGTGTGTTAGACTGCTATTGATGTTGATGAAATGTAATTAGTATAATAGGATCATGTACCATATTTGAGTAGTCAGTACATGCTGTGTGTTAGACTGCTGTTGATGTTGATGAAATGTAATTAGTATAATAGGATCATGTACCATATTTGAGTAGTCAGTACATGATGTGTGTTAGACTGCTATTGATGTTGATGAAATGTAATTAGTATAATAGGATCATGTACCATATTTGAGTAGTCAGTACATGATGTGTGTTAGACTGCTATTGATGTTGATGAAATGTAATTAGTATAATAGGATCATGTACCATATTTGAGTAGTCAGTACATGCTGTGTGTTAGACTGCTATTGATGTTGATGAAATGTAATTAGTATAATAGGATCATGTACCATATTTGAGTAGTCAATACATGATGTGTGTTAGACTGCTATTGATGTTGATGAAATGTAATTAGTATAATAGGATCATGTACCATATTTGAGTAGTCAGTACATGATGTGTGTTAGACTGCTATTGATGTTGATGAAATGTAATTAGTATAATAGGATCATGTACCATATTTGAGTAGTCAGTACATGCTGTGTGTTAGACTGCTATTGATGTTGATGAAATGTAATTAGTATAATAGGATCATGTACCATATTTGAGTAGTCAGTACATGATGTGTGTTAGACTGCTATTGATGTTGATGAAATGTAATTAGTATAATAGGATCATGTACCATATTTGAGTAGTCAATACATGATGTGTGTTAGACTGCTATTGATGTTGATGAAATGTAATTAGTATAATAGGATCATGTACCATATTTGAGTAGTCAGTACATGATGTGTGTTAGACTGCTATTGATGTTGATGAAATGTAATTAGTATAATAGGATCATGTACCATATTTGAGTAGTCAGTACATGATGTGTGTTAGACTGCTATTGATGTTGATGAAATGTAATTAGTATAATAGGATCATGTACCATATTTGATTAGCCTAAAACATTTACTGATGAATGTTCAAATTCCGTTGTCATGTAATCATGTTAATAATGTCAATGTAGTACATATTGAACAAGTGCTTTTCTATGAAGTGAATGAATATCAAATAGATTGCCAAAGTAGGTGTTTCTTAAATGTCAATAAACAATTATTGTTCAAAATATCTAAATAGTTGTTCACTAGTGTACACTTTTAAACAGACACCATACAACTTATCCAAAGATGATTATTTGAAGAAGTTTAAGTAGTGTCGATTGCAAACTTGATATCTGACCTGGATGTACATTTTAAAATTTAAATGCATACAAGTACTGCTCATTGTATAAGCTGGTAATAATTGAAGCCGGCCTGGACAGATACACATTGTATATTATCTGACTGGTAAATACTGGGTGCATTTTTAAATGTCTAGTCGGCCCAATTAAGGTGGTATGGTGTTCGTTTAATTTCGGCTAACACCAAAAGAATTTGGCTAAAGAAATTGTCATGCCTTTAGCCAACTTTGCTGAAGGAAATTTATGACTACTGTTAGCCCAGGTAACATCATGATCATACCAACACAATCATTTTGTAAATGTTGGTTACAAATTGCTGATTTGACAAGGACAAGGCACATTGAATGGAAGTATGTTTGTCAGACTTTGTCCACAAAAATCATAGGCCCATTACATTAGACTACCATTGTCATATGTGTCAGACTGAACAGATCTTCTAAGTTGAGGTTACTGGTTACTATGACTACGAGACAGTGATAGAGTGTGTACATCACATGTCAAAATGGCAACACATCAAAATGGCAAACATTTTGACAAGTTAACAAACATTTTATAGTTTGACAATGCTGAAGGTAACATATTTATTAGGAATTATATTGCATAATTTGTAAATGTTTAGATACTACACACAAATACCCAGATAACAAAATTCTACATTAATGAGTAGCATAGCATAATATTTATAATTATTTGTATACTTGTGTCATATAACTATATTAGTAGATGTGTAGTCAATATATTATATATATGGATATTTTTTATATATAATGTTGTTTTGACTAACTGCTGTTACCACAGTGACTACTGGTTATTACTATTTTGGTTATTACTATTTTGACTCTTACCACAAACATAAAACAGTGCACATAATCAGAAGGAAAAGGAAACATCTCACATCCACATGCATAGTTTGTAATTTTGAAAACCATCAATTACAATAATCAGGATTAACTGATAAACATTGCTGTTACGGAAAAACAGCCAGATTAATCATACAAGTTGCTAATTTATCACGTAAATCTGCATGGTTTGATGCTCCTCAATGACCTTACTCCTGCCAAGGCTGAGTGCCATTTGATGAGTTACGTTGTGAAATAGAATGGCTCCACAGCCACGCTTCACAGTGCTCAAACCAAGACCCAGAGTACTTAACCCAGTCTTTATAGAATCCACAAATCTCAGGTTTTACTGGCAGTGGTGTAAATTAGACATCATTGTTACCGCTTACAGAGCTTGTACTAGTGTGCATAACTATAATCAAGCTTGAATGTGTGTGTGTGTGTTATTAACTCCTAGGTGCTTTACATCTCTGGTACCACATTTTCCAGGTTTTGCCTGTGGCGCTGGAGGATTAGAAAGGATTTGCAGTGCTATTGTCTTGTCTTAAATTAACTATTACCCTTTCCACGTAAACCTTCCCCAACTGATCGGTGGATGGTTTACACAGTTATTAACTATTACCCTTTCCACGTAAACCATCCCAACTGATCGGTGGATGGTTTACACTGTAATTAACTATTACCCTTTCCATGTAAACCATCCCAACTGATCGGTGGATGGTTTACACTGTAATTATTACTAATTAACTATTACCTTTCCACGTAAACCATCCCAACTGATCGGTGGATGGTTTACACAGTAATTAACTATTACCCTTTCCACGTAAACCATCCCAACTGATCGGTGGATGGTTTACACTGTAATTATTACTAATTAACTATTACCTTTCCACGTAAACCTTCCCCAACTGATCGGTGGATGGTTTACACTAATTAACTATTACCCTTTCCAAGTAAACCATCCCAACTGATCGGTGGATGGTTTACACTGTAATTATTACTAATTAACTATTACCTTTCCACGTAAACCATCCCAACTGATCGGTGGATGGTTTACACTGTAATTATTACTAATTAACTATTACCTTTCCACGTAAACCTTCCCCAACTGATCGATGGATGGTTTACACTGTAATTATTACTAATTAACTATTACCTTTCCACGTAAACCATCCCAACTGATTGGTGGATGGTTTACACTGTAATTATTACTAATTAACTATTACCTTTCCACGTAAATCTTCCCCAACTGATCGGTGGATGGTTTACACTGTGATTATTACTAAATAACTATTACCTTTCCACGTAAACCATCCCAACTGATCGGTGGATGGTTTACACTGTAATTAACTATTACCCTTTCCACGTAAACCATCCCAACTGATCGGTGGATGGTTTACACTGTAATTAATTGTTACCCTTTCCACGTAAACCATGCCCAACTAATCGATGGATGGTTTACACAGTAATTGTAGAAAACATAGCATTGCGAACAGTTGTTCTAAGTTGCATAATCTTCATCAGGTGTCCGGTATGAATACTTCATGAGACTGTCCCCTGTATCTCTTATTATATCTATATACACACCTCACATGTAGAGCTTTCTGACACATGATATCAAACCGAGAGCTACCTATGAACTAATCGGAACTACCAAGATATCCCTACCAGGGATATATATGTTTTTATTTACCTGATCAATAGTGATTCAACTACATCTGTATTATGATGTTAAATATGTAATTGTCTAATGCTGCAGCCAGACATGTTTACAATAATGTACCAATCACTTAAGCTGTAATCAGCAGTTGGCTCTCAGAGAAAATACTTTATTAAATTTACTGTCAGTACTTTGAACTTACCATAATTTCTTGTTGTACCCAGATAAGTAAAGTAAATCATTATGAAACTGTTCGTCAGAAAATGTGAACGAAACAAATAATGTATTCACTCTAACAAAAAGTTTATCCTTATTCTTCATGTTTGCAGGTAACACAGTTGAAAGAGGCGAACAGCTTGATCCGAGACCAGGACTTCTTTGCGCTGAAGACTGTGAAAGTGCCAATCAAGCGCTATAGTTTAATCACGGAACTGATCGCGGAGGAGGAGGAGTGTAGGACAGCAGCAGAGTCTTTGAAGGATGTGCCACACACGTCCACAGACACAGCCTTTTACCAGGAGGCAAATGAGGAGAGTGACGAAGACTGCCAGTTCCTTGTGCGTACTCTGAGTATCCCCCGCGCTGGCAGGGGAACCAGCCAGAACAAAGCGGCGCAGCAGTTTCTAGCAAAAATGGATGCTGATATTATGCACATAGTAGAATCGACGAACAATCGCAAGGACTCCCTTGATGAGGTGGCATCAGCACTGACACGTCAGCAGATACAGCCAATGTCAAAGTGTAAGGTTGTTGGTGCGGACTGTGGTATGAGTTGGTGGAGTGTGCTGGTGATGATGTTCTGTATCGGACTCCTCGTGCCCTGTCTTTTCTTCCTATACTATGAATATCTCCACACCGCTGAGGACCACTCGTTTCTACCACCGTCATCGTCAGACATTTATGTTCCAGATCCCAAATCTTAACACCGACAGTATTAGTATTACAATTGTAAGTTTTTCGTTTCGCTTTCAAGCGCGTGATTTTCTTGAGTTTTCATGGTAGATAATTCGTGGAACTTCCATGTCACTCTTAAGTGTTTCCATGACTGTCTGTATAAATACAATGCAGGACTCAAATTTGGCAACGACCACTTACGGCAATATTCTGGCATAGACTGGCAACTAGCCATCATGCCTCAGAAATTAAAGAATGATTCACTGACAAGATGGTTGTATTTTATAATGATGCTGCAAAAAATCTATGAAAGGAAAGATTGCCAAATTTGAAGCCTGTATTATATATATATATACATGTATATGTGTGTACGCATACTGTATATTCAGCAATACAAGTTTGCGCACAATGCACAGACCATTCAGTTACATAAATGTAGCACTGAGCACTCGAAAACTTGCAAATTATTTGTTGCAAGAGGGCAGCAGATAGCCATTGATAATGTATTTATTCATCTTTCATGACAAACCACTATAACATAAGATTGTCTTGGTGTAGAACGCCCTTGTATTCTGAATCATCATAATCATCATAATTGTATAATGTCATTTAGCTTCAAACCTTTTAAACGGGTATAAGTGTATATGCACCCACACATATGTATAATACAAGTGTACATAATATATTCAATTAACATTTTCATTTTAAAACCCAAAACTAGCATTTACTTTTATGTTATCCAACAAGGAAAATAGTTTAATGAATTAAAATGTTATTAAGCTACCCGGTAGTCGTAAGCCGACTCGTAACACATCTTTTATGCAGTTTGTCATCTGTAACCAAGAAATATCTAGGTAATGCCTCGGTCGTATACTGTGTAATATACTTTGTACAGATATATCTACATGGACGTAGTGTGTGGTTGTGTGTGCAACTGTGCAAGAATAAATGATGACTTAATGGTGCTTCATCATGTATTCGAATGTATGATATAAAGTAAGTTGTACATTGTGTAAACTGTGCCATATACTGTACTTAGAGTGCAATCGATTTGCACTTTTCCGGGTTGCATTATTTGACCATATATTGCAGATTAGTTCACATATATTTATTCATAGTAGCCACTGTTTAATAATTCTGACTGAAATGCTAGTTTGATAGTTATCAGTCCTGCCTATGCAGTTCTTTATATTTATGGCAAGTTAAACTTATTCTACACGGCCGTGTTTTGTACACCATTCACTAAGATGGCTGAATAGAGCATGTCTTCACACTGTCATAACTGGGTCCAAATGCATAAATTTAGTTGACATCAGGTAAAGTGCTGTATTTATAATTTATTTTAGTTTGAATTGTATTGTAACTGATTTCGTTCATGCAATTGAAAAATTTACAATTAATAAAAAAAATATATTTTACAAACTGCCTTCAGGACAAAACGATCTACTGTACGAACATTACAGATACAGTAGATGCATTTATAATTAAAACTGCATATTCGTGATTATAGAAGGGTGGTAATTGAAATGAAATTCTGATTTTCATTGGTGTCATGTTGTCTGTTAGGATAGGCATGCTGGGATAGCTGTACATAGGAATGCTGGGATAGTTGTGAGCAGGAATTCTGGGATAGCTATGAACTGGGATACGTGTGAACAAGCATGCTGGGATATCTGAACAGGAAATGCTTTGCTATAAAGTATAATATAATAAGTATTAATAACAGATACTGTCTTGAGAGGAAACACAAAATTATGACTATAGAGATGATTGTAGTGAGATGGTTTTGATATGTACAACAGAGCATTGTCATAGTGTTGGTGTTACCCTTTAGGTGTCGCCCTGTGCAAGCCACTGTTGTGGGTGTTTGCGAAGGTTCATAGTATCGCACTCAGCACATTAATGTTCATTGGGCAATGTATCTGTAACAGTAACAGTCGTGGTAACACGCCAGCCAATTAAATATTGGTTGATATGATTTAGATATTGTGTTGTCTTTCGTTACCTGTGAAACTCTTAATGTCATTATGCCTTTCTCGTTCCAACAATGGAATACCATAAAAAGAACTAAAAATCCTGTGTTTTGGATAGGAACGAGAAACTGGGGAAATATAGAAATTAACTTAATTGCTTCAGAATGTGTTTAAGACAAGTCAGATTCTGTTTGATAATATTTAGTCGTTATATTGCTTTATTTCCACAAGTTCCATTGAGGAAATAAAGCCAATTATTAATCCATTGTTTTAGATTTTATGTCATTCTGGAAATATGTTCATATAAACTGCCATTCTTTTATTGTGCTGTATGGGAGAGATCTACATAAAATCAGAGCACTAAAGTTATGTATATCAGTGATATATTAAATGTGGATATGGATGGAAATATAAGTACAGTTGTTGACCCTTCATGCAATAGTGTTGTTGGCCCTTCATTCAGTACATTTGTTGACCCTTCATGCAATAGCGTTGTTGGCCCTTCATTCAGTACAGTTGTCGACCCTTCATTCAGTACATATGTTGCCATTCAAGTTCACTTAGTACAGTTGTTGACCCTTCATTTAGTACAGATGTTGACCCGTCATTCAGTACAATTAATGACCCTTCATTCAGTACAGTTGTTGACCCATCATTCAGTAGTGTTGTTTACCCTTTAATCAGCACTGTTAATGATCTTCATTCAATACAGTTGTTGACTCTTTATTCAGCACTGTTAATTATCCTTCATTCAGTACACTTGTCGACCCTTCATTCAGTACAGTTGTTGACCCATCATTCAGTACACCTGTCGACCCATCATTCAGTACACCTGTCGACCCTTCATTTATTACAGTTGTTGACTCATTATTCAGTACAGTTAATGACCCTTCATTCAGTAAAGTTGTCGACCCATCATTCAGTACACCTGTCGACCCTTCATTTAGTACAGTTGTTGACCCTTTATTCAGTACAGTTAATGACTCTTCATTCAGTACAGTTGTTGACCCTTTATTCAACACTGTTAATGATCCTTCATTCAGTACTATTGTTGACCCTTTATTCAGTACACTTGTTGACCCTTTATTCAGCACTGTTAATGACCCTTCATTCAGTACTGTTGTTGACCCATCATTCAGTACTGTTGTTGACCCATCATTCAGTACTGTTGTTGACCCATCATTCAGTACTGTTGTTGACCAATCATTCAGTACAGTTGTTGACCCCTTATTCAGCACTGTTAATGACCCATCCTCAATACAGATGTTGACACCTCATTCAGTACAATTGTCGACCCTTGTGCAATATCGTTGTTGACCCTTCATTTAATATAATAGGGTTGTTGACCTTTCATGCAATGGGCATATAATATTGATGTGTCAGGATGCAAGATCTGAACTTCAGACTAGATCTGTGAAGTACCATTGCTCGTAGAGGTCAACCGAGGCATAGCAACTGAGGCTCGAGTAGTTATCATTATCTCCTTGTCCACAGTATGTTGGGTTTGACCAGACTCTGAGTGTCCAGTCATAACTAGACAACAGATATTCAGCAAGTATGCCTGCTGTCATGTGATACCACCATCTTAACAAGGAGTGACTGACTGGTGTAGCTGGTTGTAGGCTGTATCGGTTTTTTTAGAACTTGCACCTGAATGTGTGACTGGGAGGTGGAGGGTTAACTGGTCCTAGCTATGAGTGGAATGTTGGCCTAAATGGTGTGAGGATGGGTTAAAACAGTTGGGAGGTTGATATAAAAACAGATGGGAAGTTGGTCGACCAAAAACAGGTGGGAAGTTGGTCCAAAAACAGGTGGGAAGTTGGTCGTCAAAAAACAGGTGGGAAGTTGGTCCAAAAACAGGTGGGAGGTTGGTCCCAAAAACAGGTGGGAGGTTGGTCCAAAAACAGGTGAGAGATTGGACCAAAAACCAGGTGGGAGGTTGGTTCAAAAAATAGGTGGGAGGTTGGTCCAAGAAACAGGTGGGAGATTGATCCAAGGAACAGGTGGGAGGTTGGTCCAAGAAACAGGTATGAAGTTGGTCCAAGAAACAGGTTGGAGATTGGTCCAAAAACAGGTGAGAGGTTGGTCCAAGAAACAGGTGAGAGGCTGGTCCAAAAAATGGGTGGAAGGTTGGTCCAAAAACAGGTGGGAGGTTGGTCCAAAAATAGATGGGAGGTTGGTCCAAAAACAGGTGGGAGGTTGGTCCAAAAATAGATGGGAAGTTGGTCCAAAAACAGGTGGGAGGTTGGTCCCAAAAACAGGTGGGAGGTTGGTCCAAAAACAGGTGAGAGATTGGACCAAAAACCAGGTGGGAGGTTGGTTCAAAAAATAGGTGGGAGGTTGGTCCAAGAAACAGGTGGGAGATTGATCCAAGGAACAGGTGGGAGGTTGGTCCAAGAAACAGGTATGAAGTTGGTCCAAGAAACAGGTTGGAGATTGGTCCAAAAACAGGTGAGAGGTTGGTCCAAGAAACAGGTGAGAGGCTGGTCCAAAAAATGGGTGGAAGGTTGGTCCAAAAACAGGTGGGAGGTTGGTCCAAAAACAGATGGGAGGTTTGACTCCAAAAACAGGTGGAGGTGGACGGTTTGACCCCAAAAACAGGTAGAGATGGGAGGCTTGACCCCAAAAACAGGTGGAGATGGGAGGTTTGACCCCAAAAGAGATGGGAGGTTAAGACCCCTGCCACACCCCTCTCACATCTAGGGCCACTTTCACGAAGCGTATTCAGAGTTATGCAAATATTTAGTGCCATACGTTTGCATAAACTCCAGTACTTGCTTAGTTAGAAATACTTGCATAATTTACTAAGACAGTCATCTTACCAATAAGAACGTTCTTAGCGACTTATGAAATCGGCTCCAAGGACCTGTTTCATGAAACGGCTAAGAACGTTCTTAATGCTAAGATGATTGTCTTAGTAAATGACGTGATTTTTTTAATATAAGCGAACATAGGAGTTTACGCAAACACGTGACGGTAAGTAATTGCGCAACCTTAAGTACGCTTCACGAAGCCGCCCCCTGGTGTGTAAGTTAATAACCTTGAAGAAGGCACGACATACTATTTAGTTAATATATCAACTGTTGTTTTCACACAACCTGCTCATTCACAGTCATGTTGTTGTGACTATGACACCTACAACAAGATGTTTATTGTTTTCTTTCTCAGTTGTCACTAGGGACCATCTCAACACTCGTTCTACCTGCTGCTGCCAGGTGCAGTGGTTTTTGAGATGTTTCGCACATTTTTTTTTGTTTTTCATATTTAAATTTATTGTCTTCTTTTGCTTTAGTGTGTCTGCCCATATAGATTTTACAGTCCTTTAGATAAATGAGCCCCTAAATTGACATTGTTTAGGTACAACTTACTGTATATTGATAAAGAGGATCTTTAGTGCACAAGAAAGAGTTAAGTTTTTGAGTTGTTCTTTGTCTGAAGGGGTTTGTTAGAATGATGCTACAGTGTTAATGCAAGACTGTCTGTTCTTTTATCCAGAATCATCTAGGGGTGGTAATTATTAGCAGGAAGTTAGCTGAATCAGTTGTCTTAAATGTGGGAACCATGCGAATGTGCCAACCATCAAAGGGCCTTGTGGAAACCCACCCAACATTGCTAATATTTTAAAGCGTGATTAGAATATGAATGTTTGTTCTACAATTTGAACAATTCAGAGGTACACCAGTCAGATTGTAAATACTGTGTCAGGCTTACAAAATTTGGCAGGCTGAATTCCTTCAAACTAAAAATGATTCTACTACTAAGAACGGTATATTAAAAATGAAGAACAGATTGCGTCGGTTTATGATGAGTAAATAAAAAATTAGGACATAGACTTGGTGATCATGGAAGCGAAGGTCATGATATTTCAGCAATGTAACATCCCATGTGGACATTGTTTGCAGGTTTGACACTGTCTGCCCACTTCACCTCTCATGTAATGGGACACCTCTGTTGATGGATCTAACAATCTCTCCACTTTTGCCAAACCAGTGGATCTGTTACATGGCCATACTGGATTATCAGCCACACAATCTCTGCTTGCGTATTTTTATTGCTGGGAAGATGTCTTCATGTTACATGTGTTTTATTTAATTCATTTGCAGACATCCACATTTCTGACATGGTCCATGTTCGGGATGCACAATTTGTTACGGTGGCATCCTATGTCCACTGCTTTTGTTTCTTTTGAGCTCTGCTGCTAGGGTCATGTTATACTGAATATGGGGTATGGATGTTTCCCCCTGGACATTTCCGCTTGGTCATTTCACCCATGGATATTTCTCCCACTGAAATTAAAAAGCAGACCTTCCCCCGATTATGAGAGATAAAATAATTGTTTCCCTGACCTCTTTATTCTGTAATAGGAGATGTAGTATCATCTCTATTCAAACTAAAAATTAACAAACACATGCACAGCACATCAATATAACACACTGGGTAACGAATATAGTTCTTACTAGTAACTAATTAAAAATAATTGTAAATATACATGTATAATGTAGTAAAACATTTTTACTTTTTAAAAATTTTCCCCGCTCTATTATAGATAGTATAACAAGAAATTAAAATAACTATTATACAATCAATGTGTTAACGATGTTAATACATTTTTTACTAATTATTATCCTATAATTATTATGTGGGTTCTTTCCGTCATGATTGAATTTTTGTATGGTTTGTGTAATTTTAAATCACAATAAGTCTTGACTATTCTCATTGTTGATATTGCAAGCTGTAGGCTCATCTGGAATATAGAAATGGAATAACTGTTTTTTAAATTATCAACTTGTTAATTTTTACTTAAACTACAAAAATGTCTGCCTATTTATTTTAGTGGGGGAAACATCTGGATGGAAATTTCTAGGGGGAGTTACTGGTGAATTATCTGGGGGGTAATGTCCTACATTCAAAGAAACATAATATTTGTCACAAATTAATTTTGTATCTGCTTGTCAATTGTTATATTGGGTATGAAGCACACACAATTTGTTCTCATGCAACAAAGGGGGTGTGGTATGACTGGTTGACATCTGTCAAAGGGGTGTGATGTGACTTGTTGACTTCTGTCAAGGAGGTGTGATAATTTGTGTTTAGTGTACAGTGCTCAACAGGCAGTTTGCATTGTTGTTGAGTGACCATTGTCCATTCACATTGCTGACCACTCCTTGGTCATTTCAAGCTGACTTACAACAGTATCCTACTGGTACCGTAAAGTAGCTAATATAAACACACAGTGCATGTTTTCTACCATAATTGTTTTATATGCTCATTTGATTATTAATTACACAATTATAATCATATTCCAGTTAGTTTTTGTCATTAAAATGCACTTTCTTGTGTAAAAATTAAATGTTGATTTTTCTCAAGTCAAATTGTGTTATCCTTTGAAATGTTGATTTGGTGGTGTTGTTTTTCTATTATAATCAGTATATTGCTGTAGTAAGTTATGTAATATGTATTATTATTTGGTTGTCATGGCAACAGAACTGTGATGTCATAATGTTATTGTGAAGTAAAATTAATGTTCATTTGTTATTTACGTTTGTATAACTTCACCATCACTCAAAAGTACATACTCTGATGATCAGCAATAAAACTTCACAAATGAGTTTGATTTTGAAACAACTTTAATGTAAAATGTTCTACACGAGAAAGTATTCTACAGGCTAGCTAATAAATACTATATAATTATCCATTGTTTCAACAGTTAAACAAACTGGTAAGGACCTTTTATGAAAGCTTGCTCCTGTGTAACACTGATTGTAACTGGCTATATGCATCCACTATCAACATCGATAGAATAACATGGTGTAGTGGCTATGCGCATACTGTAAGCTGGATTAACACAATTGTTATGATATGTGCAGGTGGATTGTGAAGTATGTTGCATAAATACAGTTATTCCTGAAAGCTTGGTTTTATACATTCTAACATCATTGTTGCATAATACAATCTCCTCTTCTGTCTTATTACTCCATGGTTTCCATGACTACGATGGTCTTTACTAGACCCCCTGCATTGGCATGAGGTCATCACCAGGCACAGTCAGCATTAACATCCAATGGTTGACATCTATTTCCACTTTGTGCGAGTCTAGGATGGTGTGGGTGCTCACTTCATATTCCACGCCAAAGGCTGTCCTGAAATTATGCATGTAAGTTGTTGTTTAAAACAATTGTTCCACATTTTCTGGCATGCAAAGTTTGGTTAACAATACTAGCACACGGTGGAACATTTTAACATTTAATAGTACATTTATTTGATATCATGCAAGACTATTCATATTGTTTTGGTGAATGATAGCGCATTTGAAGCTTTCTTGATGTAACATGAACTGAACAACGTTTGCTCAATTATTTCCTAAACTCCCAAATAAAAGGCATTTATATAGAAAACTCACCGATGTGTAAATTTCGATTCGACGCACAAGTCTTCGTTGGTTTTGATGTGGTTGATAACAATCTTCTCATTTGCCTGTTAGGAAATAGAAACAGTAAGCATTTAACAGATATAACTACATTTTAGGTTAAATATAAACCCCTTAGATGTTGTGGTTTATTTACCATTAGCTTACACCCATTTATGGAGCAACAAACCAAGTCAAGTACATATAGTTATCAACATTACATAGTTTTATTTATAAACATGTTCCCGCTGACTAGATAATTTCTACTGTCCTCAATGACAACATTTCCCAGTAAAGTGAACATAATGCCATTGTGGTGCCCCTTAGAGCTCACCACTCAATTTTTTCACTGTTTACTGCCAATTTATTGAACAGAGGCCTATGGTCCAAGAACGTGATTGAACAAATAAATAGGTGAGTTACCTTCGGCAACTTGGTGAGGATACTGCCCCCAAAGTTAGCATAGTAATATCATTTACACATGTAAGATATCATTAAATTTAACGGCCATGCATAAAAGTTTATAACATGCTAGCAACAATTGTTATGGATTTGTTATATATTTCACAAATGCCAAAATATGAAGTACAGCCAGAGCTAATTACAAAAATTAATTACTATGACAATTTGAAATTTGCACTCGCGTTAACTGATCATTATAAATCTCCTGCAGATCCCCGCAAGTGTTCAAAAGTTCAGTTTAGTCCAACAGGTGTCTCTAGTGTTTCACTTAGCAGTAGTTATAATTTTGAAACGATGGAAATGGTACACTTCCGTAAACTGCACCCTAACTGCAACCAGTGATACTGACTGATAGTACACTGGCGTAATAAAGTGACTGGCGTGACACCCGATTCTCTCACAATAGGTTGATCGGTGGATTAGGTTACTTGAACAGATTTTATTCTGACCTCTCCCACTCAAGAAACATTTTACAGGCGTATTGGCTTTATAAACCGACAGTCCTGTCTCGTATTACCATAAGGGCACAACATTGCTATCAATCTGATGACCCAAGACAGCCCACTTTTGGTTGGTACCAACATCTTTTGAACAATGCCAGCCTTCCCAATCAGCTCATTTTCTTGTGAAATTACAGCAACTTGCAATGGTTAACAAATGCAGATTATTAAACCAGTGACAGATAGAACTGATGTAATCTTTGTCTCAATTTGTGTTCTACTCTGCCACCAGCAAGTACAGTATAATGTTACTGAAGGCGGCATGTTATACATACGTTTGTCTTGGTTATTGTGTTGAACACTAACTTGAAAAAATTTAGAAAGCTGATGCATATCATATAGCCCAACAGCTAGCTCTTCAGTCCGAATATTCTACACTTATTCTACACCATTTGTTTTCACACAAATGTTACCATTTGTTTCTTTGTATTGATGTTATCATTTGTTTTCTTGCACCTATGTTACCATTTGTTTTCTTGCACCTATGTTACCATTTGTTTTCTTGCGCCTATGTTACCATTTGTTTTCTTGCGCCTATGTTACCATTTGTTTCCTTGCACCGATGTACAATTGACTTAATTGCACCAATGTTACCATTTGTTTTCTTGCACCAATGTTACCATTTGTTTTCTTGCGCCTATGTTACCATTTGTTTTCTTGCACCTATGTTACCATTTGTTTTCTTGCGCCTATGTTACCATTTGTTTTCTTGCGCCTATGTTACCATTTGTTTTCTTGCACCTATGTTACCATTTGTTTCCTTGCACCGATGTACAATTGACTTAATTGCACCAATGTTACCATTTGTTTTCTTGCACCAATGTTACCATTTGATTTCTTGCACCAATGTTACCATTTGTTTCATTTCACCGATGTTACCATTTGCTTCATTGCAACAATGTTACCTTTTGTTTTCTTGCACCAATGTCACAATTTGTTTCCTTGTGCCGATGTTACCATTTGTTTCATTGCACTAACGTTACCACCTGTTTCATGGCATTGATTGATGTTACCATTTGTTTCCTTTCACCAATGTTTCCATTTGTTTCTTTGCACTGACATTACCATTTGTTTCCTTGCACCAATGTTACCATTTGCTTCATTGCACTGATGTTACCATTTGTTTCCTTGCACCAATGTTACCATTCGTTTCATTGCACTGATGTTACCATTTGTTTCCTTACGCTGATGTTACCATTTGTTTCATTGCACCAATGTTACCATTCGTTTCATTGCACAGTTGTTACCAATTGTTTTCTTGCACTGATGTTAGGTACCATTTGTTCTCTTGCACCGATGTTACAAATTGGTTTTGTGCACCATTGTCACAGTTTGTACTGATGCTTCAATTTGCCCACTCACAACTTTGTATTTTCTTTAATTTGTCAGTCTTACAGACAACAGACATTCCTTACAGTTTTGAATCTAATACAATGATATATCTTAAGGCATTGTCTTTTAATATAGAACATCTTATATAAACAACAGCACACTAACTTTAAATAAACATGTTACTTTTGACATTGCACCAAACAGGCAATTGATTAATTAACTTTAACAAATGGCGAGGGTTTTTGTGAATTTGCTGTGTCAGTTTTTTCAATGAGACAACTAATTTGCAGGAGGTTGTGACAAATTTATTTGTCAGATATTGTCTTACATGTGGTGTTGAGTTGGTTAATTGATGGGTTGGTGGGAACTTAACCTACTCAAATATCACACAGGTGTGGCCATTAGACATCATCATACTCCTTTCTCTAGTTCGCTTGCCTTCTGCAGTTGTGGGACACCTGTGTTCTCTGCATTACATACAATGTATAATATAATAGTGCATTTGTGTGAGTGTGTGCGCATGCGTGTGTGTGTTAAGAAAGAATCAGAAAAAAGGCAAAACTTCAAAATTGTTTTTAAGGTTGATCATGTTAGTAAACCAATAAGAATATTAAACTAAGTTAAGGCCTTCTTAAAGATATACATAGCTAGCTGCTGCACACTTTTACATTAATATTATTTGATAATAACTTTTTGTGTACAAAACATAGATTGCACGCCAGTTTCTTTCACCAAAATACTAAACTACATTTCAATTCTTGGACATAATTATTTCCAACAATTAACTAAAATTTAGATTTTGCCGTCATATATGAAGCAAATTGTAGACGTTTTTGGTGGGCTATTTTTAAAGGAAATTCTCCATGTTACCCACTGACTGTGTCGGTTGCATTAATGGTTTAGATTTTACATGTGTCGTTGTGCCAGTCAACATTTACACTCACTGGTACAGGAGAGTACTCAAGTTCAAGTCGGATCTGTGGATTATAGGGCAGAATCCTCCATTCACAGAGATGGCTGGGTTCCGTGACAAAGGTGACCGGGTTACGGCGAGACTTCTTAGCACACTCTATGAATGTGCTACGGTCACTCCTCAAGAACAGCTGCCAGTAAACAACAACATCAGTTACTCACCTGCTATGAGTAAACATGATGGAAGCACTGTTGTTTGTGTTATCGATTGCCAGCCATAATGATTCACTCACTGTGATATTATCGAGCCAATTTTTCTTCCAGCCTTTACCATCTCTTAACCAGCTGTAAAAATGTTTTATCCTGTCTTTTAAGTCAGACCCACGTATGTGTGCACTGTGGAATATTGCTCTTGTATAGAGGTCACCACAATATTGTGAAGAAGAAGAGTCATAGCTACCATCTTCAAAGTGTTTATTATCAATGTCCATCTAGATTAAATACAAATTATTTAAATAATATGCCTGTCGAGTACCTGCTCCAACCTGTCGAGTACCTGCTCCAACAGCAGTAACTTTTTTTTATATAAAATAATCACTATTCTAATACAGCATGCATTAGATGACTTGGGACTCAGCTGTAGAAATTTAAACATTCTTCTTCTTTTAAGTCAAAAGTGTGTAGTCTCACTGTAAAAAATAAAAAATAACAATTATTTCATTACTTAATCATATGACAAAAATATTTGTCATCGTTTTACTTACATTGCCAACAAATGTTCGTAGGGCAAATGGCTGACCGTACTTCAGAGTATCTCCATCCTTGGAACCGTCAATGCTGAAATCGGTCATTGACCAAATAGGTAACAATCAAATTACAATGGCATTCAATGAGACACATTTTGGAAGTCACTATAGGTTGGAATCTAACAATAACCAATAACTGAGCTAGTGTGCGTGTGTGTGTGGTGTGACTGTGTGTGTGCAATGTGCATGTGTGCGTGCGTGTGTGGTGTGATTGTGTGTGTGCAATGTGCATGTGTGCATGCGTGCTTTGCACTGCTTGCTTGTGTTTATAACATACTGTGCATGTTAAGCTTCTCTTAGGTGGTTTGCATCTGGGGCACTAAACATAATTTACAATGTTGCAGTGTTACAACAAAAGTTAGCTATGAAACTTTATCTTTTAGGGAATGGCAGATAATTAGATGACTTACATATTGAAATAATTATACTAACATTTTAACATCAATTCATGTATTAAAGTAGGTCTGACATGAAAATCTGAAAAAACAGAAATTAGTTTCACTCGCATCAAATTGTAGACATATTTAATCAAATGTGTATGGGAAATACAAGGTCGTTCATGTTCGAAGCAACATGCTTCTATTGGTTGTTCTATGGTAATGTAAGATGGCGCCACACCTTGTGATGATGAGAGTGGTACGGGCATTGGACGCCACATTGCTGGTGGCCGTAGCACCGGCGGTGCCAGCGAAGGCACTGCCCGCTTGCATGTCCATTGCTGAGACATTGACCGCGATGACTGTCTGACCTAACTTCTCTTCCTCTGCTCCTGGGTTCACCAGGATCATGATGTCACCAAAGTGCATGCGGCCGTCACGCGATATGCTCAGCTCCACCTGTGGCACACAAGAGAGTACTACATCACACACAAGAAAGTACTACATCACATGCCAGAAAGTATTACGTCACATACCATAAAATACTACATCACATACAAAAAAGTACTACATCACACACAAGAAAATACTGCATCACATACAAAAAAGTACTATATCACACATGAGAAAGTACTACATCACACACATAAAGTATTACGTCACACACAAGAAAGAAAGTACCAGATCACACACAAAGTATTATATCACACACAAGAAAATAATTCATTACACACAAGAATGTACTGCATCAAACACACGAAAGTATTGCATCACACACAAGAAAGTACTATATTACACACAAAAAAGTATTGTATTACACACATAGATACTATATTCCACACACGAAAGTACTACATCACACACAGATGAGAAACTACATCACACACTAACAGGAAAGTATTATGTCACACACATAAGAAACTACTATGTCACACACATACACGCGCACACAAACACACACACACAAGAAAGTACTACGCCACACACAAAAGGGGTGTAATGTGAGGTTAATGGTGAACCTCAAGATAAGTGCAATTGGAGGTTTTTGATGAATGGTTAGCACCAAGGGAGACTGGAGGTTTCACTGAGCTTCAAGGGGGTAGTTGGAGGTGGAAAAATATACCTCCCTGAGAAATAGATAAAACATGTTATACACTAAGGGCCTTTATATAAGTCTAAGCAACTGTTGGACAGTAGTAGTAGTAGTGTTTAACTGGTACCTGATTCTGAAGGCTGTTCCTCCAGTTCGCACTTCTCTGGATGAGGAGTTGTCCATCTTCTCGCTTCTCAATAAAATCTTTCAGTGTGTCCTATAACACAATGGAAACATTTCCAATTTAAATCAAGAACGAAATATTAGATTATACAGTTTATTATATGTACAAAATATACTTTAAGCCATATTGTTTTTCACAAAGCAAACCGTGCCACCAGCATAAATTCTAGAATGTCTACAACTAAAAATGTCCCTGTGTCAAAGTTTTTTGTATATGACATGTATATGACATGTATATGACATGTATATGACATGTATATGTAGACTACGTCATTTGAGTATAACTGTTATGTATGTTAATTACTTAACTGGTCTGACTTATTATCAGCTTCCACCTACTAAGTACTCCCGTGGGGAGGGCTTAGGGTTAGGATCATTAAGAAGACAACTAATTTGGCTTTTGGGCCATTTAATTTTAATAAATAAAATTCATAAAACTTATTTTTTAAAGAATACTGAAAAAAATTACTGCCTATTCATTATTGCTTTGCCTTTGAAACTTTGTGAGTTCGTTTTTAAGTTGCTTCGTCTTACCTCCTCGAGGCATATATCTTCATACCAATTTCCAATCCTCACGGATGGATTGTACGTCCTTGCAGACATGGTCGTTGGTGCTTTCTACCTTTTAGAATTAAGTCAAAGGTAGGGAATGAAGAAAATAATAAATATTGCACAGCGTTTTCTCCTTAGAGACGAAAGTAAACATAATAGTTCAGCAGCGAATGTATTCGACGTATTGGTTGGATAATGGGCCTAACCACTCCGTATAATTTTGTTTTAGTGTTTAATGTGTATACAAAAGGGTAGCGGGTGCATTATTTTATTAAATATAGCATGTGTTTATTTTAACAGAATGCATCGATTTCGTCTCCTGGAACAAATACAGCAACGCGCAGACTAAATCAGCGCACAATACCGACAACGTCCATATTTAGGATACACGTACGTTTACGTGGCTGGCTTTTCTGTGGGTGATCGCTTTGATGTTTTGCAACCATAGATTCTACACACATGCACACGCTTCCCCAAAAAAATTATCCACAACAGCGATAATCAAAAACAATGTTTATCCCAGAGCATTACACACCCGGGCGTTGTCGAGTAACCCTACTAGTTTTGATCGAACGCGTATGAGGCGACCGGCCAAACTGGCTAACATGTATTTATAGTGAATTGTTAGTTTTCAACAGTATATACTTGTCATACAGAAATCCTCATCAACAACACAGTCACTAGATTCAGCGCACATTTGTCTAATGTTCCCAAGAACTAACGACGGCAAACACATCGCCTGCACGAGACTGTTCTATACATAGCCGTAGACGCCATGCGTCGGCCGACAAAATACTTCTGCTGTGGAATAGCGCAATATATACAGGGCCCCTTTAATAGGAATAATTGCTGAGTCCTATATTAAAACATAAGCATAAATCTTGTGTATGGATTACGCATTTAATTAATATATAAATGCTTATGCATGTTGGCATGAAGAAACATTTCTCCGACCAGTCGGAACATGAGTATTTTAACCAGGAATTATACAGGGGCGGATCCAGAAAGCGAATCTAGGGGGGCACAAAAACCTGCAGTGGCGGCCGAACCAAATGGTCGTTGCCGCGCAGCCGTAACTTCAGCTTCTCCGCTGTGTTGGCTCGACTGGTGACATCCGAAAACGAGACTAGGAGGGTGCTATTAAAAAGTTTCGCCGCCGCATCGGCGTAACTTCACCTTATTGTAATTTACACGTGGGATGGCATATTTCAAACGGTCTAGGGGGAACGGTGGCGTGGGCTCATTCAATAAGGTCTATGGGCACGCAACACTACAAAGGTCTAGGGGGCACGTGCCCCCTATATCTTTGGATCTGCCTATGCTATATATTATATGCACGTTTTATATAACATTCTGAAGAAACTGTGATCATTGATAACTGGAAAGTGGATGTCGCGAACAGATTAATCTTCTCATGGTAATTACAACTTCCTGAGGTAAATCTTTGTTTTTTATTTTATAATCAAGTGCATTTGTTGTTGTAATAATTCGATCGTTATAATAATAATAATAAAAGTAACTTAATTAATTCTACTGCGCCAAAATCTTTGGAAATCAACTCAGAGACGCATCATGACAAAAGGGATGATCATGCAACCTCAAAATCAATAAGCAATATTCAACTTTGGAGCAGATGGATGGAACTTCTCAAGACAACTACCGCAAGATGGCAACACGGCATAATAATAATCTGCATTGTTGTCATTAATTTGACTAATTACACGGTGTGCTCCCCTACCCACCTGCTGCGGCCTGGGTAGCTCTTCGGGAGATCGTTCTAGATATGAGTCTTTGTACATCCCTTGTCTGGATTTGTGTTTCCTGTCTACAAATTTAATTCTTGTGCTCGAGCAGTAGTTTTCTTAAGAAGTTTGCTGATAGTTATCGAAATGTTACATAAAGAAAAAGAAAATCATAGGCCCATAGGCGGATCAAGGGGACCTGGATGGAACGTGCCCTCATAGACCTTTGTGATTTGACGTTTTATTTCCCATACCTTTTTGAATGGACCATGCACCCGTATATCTTTGGAATGTGCCCCCGTTTAGGATGCAATAAGCTGGAAATTAAGTTACGGCGACGCAGTAGCGAAATGTTTACACCAGCATCCGGCTCAGACCATCGAATATGAATTTGTGTCGGCCGCCAGTGGAGGTTTTTGGGCCCCCCTAGACCCTAGTCTATCCTCCCTGGATCCAACCCTGAGGGCGAGTCCAGAGAGAGAGTATAGTCTGGGAGGGGGGGGGGGTAAACACTCCAATTGATTGCACGCCTTAAAGCTCGCTAAAATCGCGTTGTCGCACTGTCGGGTCATGACATTAGAAGTCGGGGGATGGAGCTGTTGACAATTTCTTGCCGCCGCGCCGCCGTTACTTCAGCTTTTCACCTTCTCCGCTATTCGGCTCTATTTGTAATATAGGAAGACGGGCTGAGGGGGTGCTGTTGAAAACTTTTCGCCGCGCCGCCGTAACTTAAGGTTCTTCTAAACTAAACGCGGGCACATTCCAAAGGTGTATGGGGCACGTCACGGGGCACATTCAAAAGGGTCTTCGGGGCACACCAAATTCCAAAGATCTAGGGGGGCACGTGCCTCCAGGCCCCCCTTCAATCCGCCTATGAAAATTGACTGCAAAAACGTACCGATTTGAAACATATCCAGTTTGATGAATCTTTTTACATGTAATCCTAACCTAAGTTTTTATGGTGATTAAAACTCACTCAAAATTCAATTGAATAGTTTAAGTAATGTTTCTCAGTCGCACAAACAAGTTATGACATAGTAGTAGATATTGTATGTAGGATTGTTTTTGTTTTTTGCTAAATTAATTTTACATGAGAAAAATCGACAACACACATATATTTTTTATTTGTAAGTAGATGTCAGACGAACACATCAAAATTTAGTTACACACTTCTTCGCATTTTCGACAATGTCTCAATTGTATACATATAGGGGCTCTATAATGAATAACTATTTAGCCAATTGATAACTGTCTCTTTGGAATGACAATATAAATTATTATTCTGTGTATATTTTATGTATTGTTGCACACAATATATTTTAATATTAGTTGTGATTTCCATCCAGAAATAATTTGTTGTATTTTATTATTATGTTTATTTTATCATCATATGCAATGTGTATCGGTATACATGCAACTAGCTGGAATTGTGTAATGTTGTACAATATAAATTTAATTTTACTGCATAACAATTAATTTCCCACCGATTTACATGTTGATAATTCGTTTGCCTGTATGTTTTTCTTCCAATATAACATAGATGCATAGTATTGATATTGGTAGTTTTAATACTATGATTATGATCTAATGTTTTGATACAAAACTAGAAGAAAACATTATGTTCTTATTTAACTACGTAAGTGACATTCAATGTTACACATGATGCCCTGTAAAAGATACCTGTAATACATATACAAATCAGAAACATTTGCTTTGGTCTCCTGCAAAACGCTTTTTAATTTACGATATTTTATCAGCATGCCATCGCAGTGGTTCTAGCAATGACTTTTTTGTGTGCGCATTAGTCTAAATTACAGGGTTTACGGTAATTAGGAAGTTCGGACAAACTGTGATTTCGCGGATGTAAATTTGTACATAATTAAAACGTTTGCATTTTATTCTTTAAAACAAAATTCTTAAATATTAATTATAGCCGTGAACAAATCTTGTTGTCGTTTTGTTGGTGCACTCGCTGTGGTGACGTCATTAATGTCGGCCATATTGGAAATTGTTTCGTAGGTATTGTAGTGTTGACACTTTTAAAATTGCTTAATTTTCAGTTATTTGAATCGTACATCACTGACGTGCCATGAGTAGGTCAGAAGGATTGGTGCAACGTCGAAATGTTGCACAGAGTTGTGTATCGTCGGTTGCGGACGTCGATAATGATAACGAATTTATTGACACGGAGGAAGCAGACCTGGACTCGAAAGAGACTCGCTTGACGTTAATGGAAGAAATATTGTTGCTCGGGTTAAAGGACAGAGAGGTGGGTATCGTTTTCTTAAGTTTATATAATTTAATATCATGATCAGAGGTACTTAATGAGGAATCCTTTAATGATGTATACTTCACTATATGTAGCCACAGCAACCGCTTTTAACTTAAGGCGTATTTAGAATTTTGTTTGCATGACAGCACATCCACATGACATGCAGTGCACACCACCGAGTTAATTGTTGTCTTGTTGACCCACTATCAAAGTCACTGATCATGTTAGTGACACTACTGAATGATGGCGATGCATGACTTAGTTCATGTTGGTCTACTTGTAAGTGTCGTACCGTCACTACTTCCTGTCATCTGAAGCTATGTGTACGGAATAATTCCTACAGCCAGTTCTATCTTGGAAGGATTGAACTTTGAAGTTTGAAGAGATAAGGGTCTTTCTTCAGTGCTGGTCACAAAAGGTGGGAAAAGTAGCTAAAAATCAAAATTGCTAAAACTGATACAAAAACTGCTGTTTGTTCCTTATACATCTACATTTAAGGAACAATTGAAAGGAAAGACCCTTGGTTGACGAATTTTGCAATGTGCGATCGATAATGAAAGTGAACTAAGTTGGTTATGCTTGTGAGTTGTGACATTGTGACACAAACAGCACTTTACTACCTATTCAAATGAAGCAATCTAAGTATAGTTTGTGTGGAAGAATAATACTTGGCATGAAAATGAACTGTGACACAAAAGGCAGTACTTTCAACAAGAGATGCTGCAGTGGTGAAAGAAGTTAAATGTGACACCGTCACGAGCGTTACCTCACAGCTTCAACCTTATCTCACAACCACAGAAATCTTAGTATTGACCACAGCATCTACTACACAGTTTGTTGGCAGATATATAACTCACTGAGAGACAACAATTTAAAAAATGTATTGGGAAAGTTTTAAATGGGACAAATTAGAGAGAATAACGCTTGTGACATGTGACAGAATCTGATAGTGTTCAGAACCATCTTCTCCCTACTTCAGTTCATCCTGCTGTATTTCATTATATCAACACCTCTAACACTATGTGACTGATGTAATTGCAACTTTAGTGACAACAGTCAGCTAGCATCATTTACAATACGAAAGGTGGGGTTAAAGGGGTATGTCAACAAAACATAAAACAGTGAATGTCAACAAAGACTGATGTCATCAGGACACAACATATAGTGTGTCACCTGAAGGGTCTTCTTGCTGACAGGTTTGGAGGTAGGATCAGGCTTGGAAATGTCACCTCGCATGAAGAATGCTTCGACCTTTTGAGCGACGTCCTCTGGTAACGCATCAGAGCGTTTCTTGTTTTTTATCACCTCCTCTTCATCAAGCTGGCTGCAGTTTACAAGGTACCTCCGACTCACTCCAAGCTTCTTTTCTACATAGCGTTTCGATTCTTTGACCAGTTTCTTTGCCAAAGTATATGCTAGCAAAGCTCTCTTGGTCCTTGCTTGCCTGCTGCGGCTTTTCTTTGTTGACTGTATTTCATGAAGAACACCGTTGCTGGTTTTGTTTCCTTGAAGAAGGTTCTTCTGCTTCTTTGGGGTAAGCAAGTTAAGTACAGCTACAAACTTGAATGGACTGTCAGGCATGTGTACTTTGGTTTTCTTTACTGCCTTTTGCCGGGCACTGTCAGTGTTATAGCCAGAGCCTGTGCATTGTGCTTTAACCGGGGTCTCTGGCTTGCTCTCAGTTGGTGACTGAAGAGTTGCTTCTGTTGGCGTCTCAGCTGGTGACTGAAGAGCTGCTTCTGTTGGCATCTCAGCTGGTAACTGAAGAGATGTTTCGGCTGGCGTCTCAGTTGGTGCTTCCTTTTTCAACTTTCGCAGTTCTGCCCTGCGTGCTTTTACTTGAGCCTTCTTTTCAAGATCTATATTCACTCTCCAGCGCTGCTGACGAACGCGGTCTTTCTCCTGCTTTTCAGCCACTTCATGTCGCGTCTCCGGAGTGTTTTTGTTGACAGGCTCTCCAAGTGCCTTTTTTAATGACCGGCGTTTCTGCTGCCGCAATCTGTCTTGTTCCCTTTTGCAGGCCTTCTGCTCCTCGGTGAGGCAACTTCTGTATTCCTTGTGCCTGCTTCTGCAGCTCTGTGCAGTTTGTACAGTTGAGGACAAACGACCTCTGTGGCGCTGCTGCTTCTTTTGAGCAATCATCATGCTCTGCTGTTCCTTCAGTAGACAAGTGTAGCTGTATTGGTAGGTTGTCTGGGTCATGCGTAGGTCTCTGCCTTTTCTCAAACAATCGCCATGAAGCTCTAAGAGTAGGAGCTGATGGCTGGTCCATCGTCCTAAATTGAGAAAAGGTAAAAACACATATTTAAAAAAAAAATGACAGCCTATTTAACAAGCAACACTCTACACTCCCCTCCCCCAAAGCACACGCTAAATACACACACGCACGTATAATATAAATAAGTAAATATACATTGAAAGAATGAGACAGTAATTGGAAATGAAAGTGAGCACAGTGACACAGATGCAACAAAGAAACTAGTAACTAGTAACCAGCTAGAAAGAGAGAGGAAAAACCAGAGGGAGGTAAGTTAACACAGAGTTTCTTACTAACAGTTTTTACGAAAGTTCTCTGACACCACTGTGTCACGTGTCACAAGCATTACTTGTGTGTAACAAAAACCATTGGATTATTCAAGAAAGAAGTCAAGTTAAAAAGTTACTGATAGATCTGTAAAAACCAAAGTCACAGAAGGCTAACCAACAGTTTAAAAACTATTTACCTGTACACAGTGTGGCTAAACATTACACAAGGTAACGCTTGAAAAATGTGACACCTTAATGGCGTCGCTGGTCACGAGCGTTACCACTTACTGCAGATAATCATTATTTCAAGCAGCTTGGTCTTCAAAAAGATTAGTTGACCGGTTTTACTTTCGCAAACTAAAATTATTCTGCAGCTTCCTGAGCTCCAAGTTCTATTAGCATAGGCATATTAATAATGGATTAAATGCGACGCACAAGTCCATCTGGGCTTCCGTCGACATTTGAGTCGCCGATCACGAGCATAACCGATATCCAGAAAACCAAATTTCCATGCTGTTCATCAAATCAAAAATCTGATTGAATTAACGAAGGTATGTTAAAAGGCATATATTATAAATAAGTTGCAACTGTTTGTACTTTAGCCTTCTGCGGGTACCCAAAACACTTGAATATGAGATACGCTTGCAACCCGTGACACAACACATGAGACCGGTCGACTCATTGATCTGGTGCACAAAACGTAAAAACAAAACAAAATCAAGTGCTTAAGCACATATTCATAAATTATAAACATTTAAATCTGGAAATTTAATCACCTTGATGGATAAAGGCCTAAAGCGTGGTCGCTTTGAAAGATTTTTGCTAAGAACGTAACGCTCGCTTCACGCGGACGACATGTTTGAAACGGACACGTCGTACAAAATGTTCGAAGGGGGTCTACTAGAGTACACAGTTCTGTCCACTATGTCATTGGTTTGTGTGTGCTGGCACAAAAAGTTGCTTAGTCATGCTTCAACAATTGGTACGCCGAACTTAGTAGGTATTTGATCAAAAGAAAAATCACGGTCACGCTCGTGACTTGTGTGACACCCGTGGTTTTAACTAATAACAAATACAATTCTGGGAGCAAAACTAACAGTAATTTTGGAGGATATTACAGTTAGTGACCATGTCTATACTTAGCAGCAGGTGCTTCCTGGCCAGACTGATTTCAGAGACTTCGGGAGCTTTTTGGATGTGACACACTATGTCACGAGCGTACCGCCCACTTTGGAACTGAATAATGGAGTTTACATAAAATGTTGGCGAGTCTCCTGTACTTCGTATTGTAGCTGAACCTTTTCTGACCAGTTAATGCATTAACTGCAGCATACTTCCATATAATGTGAGAAAGCAACTGTCCCCTTCTATTTTCCCATTTTCAGCCACCATTTTAGCGTGACACACATGTTAAAGGTAAATTATTATATTTTTGAAAATTGGCACAGGTTTTTTTCATATCTGAGAGAGCTTATTTAATGTATGTTACAAACACACAAATCAAAGAAAACACAAGGTTTTGCTACATATTTCTTTCTTTCTTTTGGATAACCACCCTTGATGACCAGCACTGAAGAAAGACCCATAAGTATTGTTATTACATAAATATTATTCCTAAGGCTAAACTATGCATAGACATATATATTAAGAAACAGCTGTAGGTAAATGGAAGTCAGAGAAAGTTGATTTGAGGAAGTTAGTCGTAGGCCATAGGCAAAGCTTCCGTGTGCGATAGCCGGGGGAAATCGAGTTTGTTGATGTGGCTAGTGTCCCGCGTATTCGTTAGGGTGCTGAATAACCGAAATAAACAAGGCAATCTAGCGTAAAGTGTAACGTTGCGCACAGTAAACAGAGCTGGCAAGGAGACAGGTGGAATGGAGAGACGACTGGGAGAGAGTTGGGAATACGGTGAGACTGAAGTCCTGAGCAGTTTACCGGGGGCTAGGACAGGTTGCATTTATTTAAACTAGATGCATAGAGAAGCCTGAAACTGGAGGCATAGATAAAGACAGCACAAATAAACCAGCAAAGAACAGCCTAGAAAACTGTTCTGAAGCTGGATATAAATATGTTTGTTTAAATGCAAGGAGCATAGTATTAGTAAACAAAAGAAGTGAACTAAACATTATGGTAGAAGATATTGACCCTCACATAATAGGTATAACCGAATCATGGGCCACCACCAATATATCGGATGCCGAATTGGAACTGACAGGCTATGTATTGTTTAGGAAAGATAGAATAGGAAGAAGGGGAGGTGGGGTTATTTTATATATTAAAGAATCTATCCAGGCTCATGAAATAAAATTAGAAAGAGAAGCAGATGGCAAAGAAGCTGTTTGGTGTAACACAGTTACATGAAACTTAACGTTAACAGTTGGGTTAGTTTGTCAAAGTCCAAACATAAGCATAGAAGAGAATGAAAAACTACAAAACGCTATAAGGGAAGTGAGCAAATGGGACTGTATTATTATGGGGGATTTTAACCATGGTCATATAAAATGGAAATCTCTACAGAGTACAGGGAGTGAGGACCACAAGATTTTAGTTTTAGTACAAGATAGTTTCCTTTTTCAACATGTGCTACAACCAACCAGGGGTGAGAATGTGTTAGACATAGTTTTGTCCTCACAAAATGAATTAGTTGACAATGTCAAGATATGTGAGCCACTGGGGAGTAGTGATCACAACCAGATACATTTTACCATCAAAGTAAAATCGGAAAGGAATAGTAAAAAGCAGTACAGGAGAAATTTCCACAAAGGAAGATATAAGGACATGCATGACAAATATTTAGCAAAGATATACTGGAATAACACACTGAAGAATAAGACAGCAGCAGAATGCTGTACATGATATCTTGGAGTGAAATTCAGTGCATCATCGATAAAAAATTTCCCTTAAAAAACAAGGGAAATGGTCCAGAAAGAAACACTTATCAAAAGAAACCATTAGAAAAAATAAATACAAACAAATGATGTGGAAGTCTTGTAGACATACTAAAAATGATGAAGACTACAACATTTATAAAGAAGCACTTAACCGAGCTACAGCTGAAATTAGAAATTCAAAGAGAAGCTATAAACAAAACTTAGCTTGTAATATAAAACATGACAGCAAGAGTTTTTATGCATATATATGTTCGGAGCAAATATAAAGTTCAGGATAAGGTCGGTCCTCTAGAAAATAATGCTGGAAATATAATATCAGAGGGATTCTTAATGGCAGAAGACCTGAATGAGTATTTTAGTTCGGTGTTTACCAGGGAAGATATTAGTTCACTGCCAGTACCAGAGGCTAAGTTCAAGGGGGCGGAATCAGACTATTTAGGGCAGTTAATTGTAACCCCGGAAATGGTAGCTAAGAAAGTAAGAGCTATGAAGGATAATAAATCACCTGGAGTGGATGGGATTCTGCCCAAACTACTATTGGAAATTGTAGACCAAATAAGCATACCGCTTGCAACAGTTTTCATCTTGTCATTAGAAGAGGGAGTGGTTCCTTTAGGATGAAAAGAAGCAAACATTATGCTGTTATTTTTAAAATGTTCGAGAAACGGAGAACTAACGACCAGATTTCCCCAAAGACAATATTTTCTGTCACTGACGGTGCTAAGAATAAGCTCACAGATTCCTTGGACAATCTACGCTAAGTGCTGATGCATCTATTATATTAGAATAAAGCCCCCCCAGAAAAAAGCCCTCCATAAGAAAGTAAAGCAAAGAATAAAAACTTCTCCATCGTTTTATTCCCGCCATTCAAGGCAATGCACAGTGAATAAAGCAAATAATAAAAACTTTGACTAAGACGAGTCTCTGCCTAATACGAATCTCTTACTAGTACGAGTCTCTGTCTAACATAAAAAAAAATGTCTAAGTTTTCTATTTAAATCATTATGTACAATCAGTTTGAAACATTCGGGAGGACATTCACAGAAATCCTGTCAGTAACTTCTGTGAGGCACGCATGTCACACCTCAAGTTAATGGACAAGGTTAGACTTAGAAACGGGACTTCCAAGATTGCAGTTATCTAAAAGGGAGTGAAGGAAGAGTTGCATTGTTGAGCACAAAAGAAAGCAGTTAATACAATACTCTCTCACAAGCATTAGCTCAAAGGAAGTACATAGACTTCACTTTTACTACGTCCATGTAGAGCACAGTAGCGCAGACCTTATTCTTTAACAGCAAAGTGATGGCCATGTTAATGGGACAATTTTGTATATTTGCCCTTGACTATTATGATATTCAGTACAGTATGTTTTTGTTCATGATGTGCTGATGAAGTGCATTATTTACACTGAGACATACTTTTAAAAGTCAGTTAATATGTTCCATGTATTAAAAATTAACATTTACTTTTTTCTCAAGCAGAAAATGTGTAGATGTGTAGCATTAGAACAAAATAAAGACTGAATGACAGCCATAACTTGCCTTAACAATATGTGCTTCATGTTCATTGTGTGGTTGTCCACCAGGCAGAACTAGATGTATGGTTTGTTGTTTTGTCTTGTCTTTTACGATGTAGCATATTGTTTGGAGTACCAGTTTCACTAAATAAGAAAAACGATATCAAAATCGCATAAAAGTACTGGTTCACTGGTTTATGGTACACAACATTATTGACTGTAGAAATAATTGTAGACTGTCCCAGGGGCCAGGTGATTGTAGTCACTGGGCGAACAGATAACAAGTATTACCATAAAGTGACTGTAGAAATAATTGTAGACTGTCCCAGGGGCCAGGTGATTGTAGTCACTGGGCGAACAGATAACAAGTATTACCATAAAGTGACGATTAACCATAATTTGGTGATAATTTATTTTTCACTTATTTTACTTATACAGGATAACCTATTATCACCCACACCATCAGTTCCCTATATCCAACTAGTATTATAGGGACAATCCCTACAGACCATTCCAAGGAATGTTTCCATTTAGGCTCTTCCTAAATCACTTAGCAGACCCTGCTGTCGTAATCAGGAACAGAGGGTTCAGCAGGCTACAGAACACTGTCTTGATGTTTGGTTAAGAACAGCTTACTGGCTGAATCCAACTCATCTGTTCCTGTGTTACCAGTCTCACACAGGGCAGTCTAATGCCATCTGTCTTCTAAAGACTAACTTTATATGTGGAAATAATTTCCTCTGAAGCAGTCAATATTTTTTGGTTAGGTTTAATGTGCAATTAACTAATTTGTAGTTTTTGTATTTTGTACCTTTCACAACCATGTCAACAATTGTAGTAGATGTATTCTGATAGTTTCTATTTCAAATAAAACAAGAGCAGTCAGTATAGTATAAGATAATATACAATAATAATAACTAAATGACCAATGCTGAGGTGCATGTTCACAGCAACACTAGCAAATGTCAGAGCAGCATGGTAATAATAATACATTTGAGTTAACTAGTACCATCCAGCATTCGACATAACTGTGGGCCTGCTGCTGCTGCTGCTATAAAATATAATCTTCTGTTGGACATGCAATTGACGCAAGGCACTGGCCCGGTTTTTGGATATATCTGTCAATGTTGACATAGTGGCAGAGTTCAAAGAGGATTACTCTAAGACCTGCTAGAGTGAAGACTGGAGGAAGTGTTTGAGAAGATGGGGTGAGGATTACCGTGACTAAAACAGAAATGGTGTGGATAGACAAGAAAGAGGGCTTGAGTCTGTCCACCAAGTTGGAGGTGAAGGAGATCAAGCATGTGGGTGGCTTTGTGTACATTGGTGGAATGGTCACCAATGACATGCAGTTGTCTTATTAACATTGGTATTGCACAGTTTTATACCCTTATTGTTCTTACTGTTTTAGTATTTTCCGTTTTATCCCCATGGACATGCACTGCCTAATAGACGTGCAATTCCCTTTTACAGAAGTGAAACCACTCACAAAAACTTACTTTCGGTAATGAACATCCACTTCGAAAATGCAAAATATGGTAATAATACCATTGCAGATACTGTCTAGATAACAATTCATTATACTTTTTCCGTAAGGTGGCACCACATTTATAATTTGAGCGACTTTTGTTTCAGTTGCGAAGGCAGGCATGTTGTCATAATCACGTAAACCTTCCTAACACTGCAGACGAAGGGTTGACATAACGTGGTATTCACAATCCCGTAGCCATCTGTAGCCACGAGAAAGGGTCAAAACAACGAAGTGCGCTAAGGTGTCTGACTTTACATCTTCGAGATTCGCTCCCTTCATGATTGCATCGCAGTTGGCCTTGCCATGTACCATCGCTGGCAAAGTATGTGGGTTTGGATTATTTGAGCGCCATTCAGCATAGATGGAGGTTATCCTGCAACGCACAATGATGTCTTCTGACTAGCATGATGGTTGCCAATTTAGCACTGTTCACTGTAGCGATCTCGCGTTTGTCCGGACTATGCAAGCATTGATGTCAGTAGCGGTCTGTCGCGAGTGGCTCATCGAGTACCGTCTTCTATCGATCGTCTCAAAGGAAAAGAGTGCGTCTATTGGGGATAATACAGTATACATATTGTTTTTTGCTGTCTGGCCTGTTGGAGCTGAATACACAATTTGCCATCACGCCAGGGCCGTACCCAGAGAACCGTCCACCCGTCCTGTGGACGGGTAATATTTAAAAATTGCATTTTTGGATGGTTTCAAATTGATTGTGGAGGGTCTATCCATGTAGTTTTTTTGCTCGGGCCAGCCCATCCATGCCATTTTTACGACGTCACTGAAACTGCCGCAAAGCCAGTTACAAAATCTATGGAAACTGGTTCGCCCACCCGGATTGCCTGGCCAGCTCCCAGACACACGCCAAAAACCAATTAAGCCAGGCCTCGACTTGCTAGGATAATTGTCACCTACCCGCTAGCCGTGGCTCCTTAAAAGGCAGCCGACACTTGCCTATGTCTATGTAGACTAAATAATCCTATGTGAGGTCAATGTCAGGGCAGGGAGATACAATAAGCACTTGCCGATTGCTATGCGTTCTTGGAAAACGGATCGAATTCCACATATTCAACATTTCGAAATGGGATTTTTGTTTTTGAACCACCAACACTATAAACGATACTGACTTTATTGGCGATATTTTGAAACAAACATGATTACTATGCAATGGTATTCGTTTATTTTGGTGTATTTATGATGCAGGATTTTTAAAACATGCTAGACAAATCATTACAAATGTGATGGCGCTGGTGCTACCTCGTGTCAACCAAAGGCAAAGACTTATCAATATAAGATGGTGCAGCTTCCATTGTTCAAAGCCACAACATATGCATTGACGCACATGCTAGCCTCCCAAATGGTGGACAAAAATTCCAATTGTAGACTGCCATGATCTCGCTCAGTGATGCCTCCTATCTAAATATAGGCTCCTTGGTGTCAACCGATATAAACAGGTACACGGGCGGAAGGCGCTAACATAAACCGTTTTGCGATCGTTGTCTGGCTGTCCGCTAAGCGCATTGAAGACACGTTGCTAATTAAATGTAATTGTTACATCGTTAGAACAAGCATAAGTGTACATATTACAGTTTCGAACACAAAACTTGAAGGACTAACAACAGCCTAGGTTACGCTGGCTCAAAGTGATATAGCCCGTGTTTCATAGTTCTAACAAATTCCATTGGATGGCGTCATATATTATATAGCACTAGCTAAAATGAAACAGCATCAGTGATTTGAAGATTCATAATTATTAATATGATTGCTTGTGTAATTTATGTTTGTTAACGTATATATTAAGCACTGCTGCATGAGAAACAACCAGATATTTATGTTATTGTGTGGGAAAGGAATTATTTTATTATCTAAATTGATTATGTACGATTATTATTGTTTCAAATATTGCACAAAATAATTGTTTTTAGAAAGTTAACCACGCAGTAAAACAGTATTATTTAGATGAAGAGATCACAACATTGTGATGTTTTAAAATGTGACAGAATGTATTATTTTTCAAAGTTAACTTTGAAATAAAATATTACTTTTCTGAACAGAAATGGGCTTCTTTTTTACTTTTAAACAGAAAATGCATAATTTTACACACAAAATGCTGTTACATTTCTTATCACATATGAGATGTGCATCCAGTCATATGCTCTGCCTTGGCCTTGCCTTCACAGGCTGCGAAATAAGGCCGGTCCGATCGTCCCGGACGAGTAGTTTCAGTGATCGGACTAGTCCATGTTTAGTTGAGCAGTCCCATCGGACTAGCTGTTATTATGTAAATTAATTTACGCTATGTATACGCTAGTTGGGTGTTGTGATGGAATAAAACAAAATCAGACAGTAAGGTAACATTTTGTCACAGGCAGCTAAATATTCCGTACGACCGTCAGATCGGAAACTTGCTGAACGCAGTGAATGTAAATGGCGGCTGTTTACATCCGGTTAGAGTAGGATAGGTAGTGCCACCTAGCGACCATGAGTGATGGACAAACGTACATGCGCGGGTTACTGACATCGTTACGTGCTATCCCGTCGTGATGGTAGTTGCGTTATTCCTGCATTGGGTGATTATTTTAGCAAGTTACCAAACGCCAGCAATGTTACTGATTGTTTAGTCAGCTTCGGGAAAGAAAACGCTAATGAAAAGTATAGGGCAAATGATGCAACTTAGTCCGACAATGTCGGTCCTTTGTCGCCGTCAGGCTTCAAATTCTGCTGGAATCGCCTTGTCCACGACTCCTGTTTGCTGCCCCTGATTAAACTAGTTATTTCTTCTGATAACTTTGCAATTGGATCTACGAAATCACATGTATTTGTTTCTTTTAATGACACATTTAGTTGAACATTTAATTGAAATGGGAAAGGCTTGTTTTCTTTATGAAATAAAGCCACTTTTACTATGTGCTATAACTGTCACACATATATGATACCACAGTATGATTGATTTTTAAGGACTAGTAAAACAATATGAGGACTAGTTGTTTCTGAGTCAGCTAGTCCGACGGACTACCTGTCAATTAAATCCACCGTGCACCCTGAGCCTTCATAAATGGTAATATGTACTTTTAGTTTATTTTTTTATTTTATGATTGAACACTAAGTATGATTACCAAAATTTACCTTGCAGTCACAGTTGCGTGTCCTATCGCGCATCCGATCAGGCATTCGATCGCGTGCCCAACTGCACAAATTTGATCCTGGATGAAGCCCTGCATCACGCTGTAGTGCATGTTTTATGTCTGTTACAAATTATGGGTTACATCTTTTAATGAACATATGTGTTCAACTGTTCATCCATATTTAGCTTACTATGTTGTCTTCTCCAGTCTGAAAATCCACTTTTTTGTGAATTAGTTGTATACCGATACATTTTAAAAGTCCTATGTTTAAATACTGGACTGCCCAATTGTTTACATCAATGCACATCTCTATTATTAACCAACTTTTTATTCCATAACTATATTATGTCTTTATCTTTGTATTATTTTTACTTGTATTTTATGTATTCATACCAGACATGAGGTAAAATACATTGAAAAGTATTTAAACGCAAATACTTTTGACAATTCAAATGCAAATACATTTTGTTTATGTCAAATGCAAATACTTTTCAAAAGTATTTCAAATACTTTTATAATTCTCTTGACGTCCTCGTGCTCGTGCACAATAAATAATGACAAAAAAGAGCTTTACTTGACCATTGTTTATCCAGAACTAAGGGAGTTCATTGAGTCAATAGTACCCTGCTATAATTGGTCACACACCCCTGTGACAGGTTAATCCTGTTTTCCATTTTCTGTGCCCACTGATGTCTTCCAATAAAATTAGATTAAGCCACCCACTGTTAATTAAATGCTTGCTAACTTGACCCTGTGGCAGGCCAGCTGGTACACTGATCATACATCTGACAATGACCCAAATTAAAGCTGAGTTAATGATCAAAGCATGCAACTGGCTGCAGTTGGTCAGCTAATAAAAGAGCTATAGGAAGGCCAGTTTTCTCTCTGAATGTCATGCCTCAATGATCACATAAGTAACATGAGTGACCTGTATCAACTGCCTATACCAAGCAACAATTTAATTAAGCACAGTTTTGATAACAGTTTTCATTGACAGAATTAAATGCTATAAGTATATGAAAAGTATATAAAAAATATTTGATTTTTCAAATACTTTTAAAATGTATATAAATGCAAATGCAAATACTTTGGGATCAACATTTTCAAATGCAATGCAAATACTGGATCAGTCGCATTTAAATGCAAATGCATTTGACCCCATGTCTGATTCATACACATGGACATTTGTTTGAAATAAACATTATAACTATTATTTACCAGTGTTGTGCAATGTGTGCAGGGTTACACGTCATTCTGGAATGACTGCATATCGTCGGGTCTGCGTGGCTGCATCCTCATTGAGCTGGGTCTGCGTAACCGCGTTGAGCTTGAGAAGACCGGGATGAGACGACGCAGCCTCCTTAACCGCAAGGTGCTGTGTAAGTCGGACGCGCCGACGGGAGATGTCTTATTGGACGAGGCTCTCAAGCACATCAAGGAAACGCAGCCGCCAGAGACCGTCCAGAGCTGGATCGAGTACCTCAGCGGTGAGTAACTGTTAATTAACCCTTAATTTTACCAATAATTTTATCATAAACTTTTTTTTTATGTTTTACTAAATTATTTATTATTATTAATCATATACATTTATTTAGTTTTAGTATTATTGCTATATAATTATTGTGCTGTGTTAATGGTTTTAATAATTCTTACTACTAGTAGCTAATATATTTATTTTGTTTTTGCCTTGTTTAGAAATTCTACAACATTTTATTGCTGTATTTATTTTAAATTATTCTTATTACAAGTAGTATTTTAATACTTGTTTACTATTTATTTTGCAATTCTACTTATTTTATGTATTTTAATATGTTGTGAAGCACCACGAACATATTTTGATCCGGCACTATATAAAATAAAATATTATTATCTCGTTGATATTCAGATATCGTAATGGCTGTATTCAGGCACTATATGTTTTCGTACACCCTAAAATCTAAAAAATATAATTATTTTTGAGTACATTATGTTTTCGGACACCTGTAAATATAATTTTATTGGCTCGAGCATAGATTACATAACTGGACACTGATTAATTACTTGTAACCCGAGTGAAGTTAGAAAGCCCTGTTAATAGCAGTGGTATTAAAACGGGGATGACATGATGCCAGGACTCGTTTGCACAGTAAGTATTTGGATGGAATAATAATAATAATGATGTTTTTGTTTCGGGAAAAAAACAATCGGCATGTCCATATAAAAATAATAATTCTTCGATAAAAACAGGAAATTCATAAAAAAATTATACAAAGCCAGGATCCAGTGATGCCACAATTGCGATGTACAATACATGTCACTGGTAACAATGATCTGTATAATGGTATTCATAAACATGTTGATTCTTGTCATTGAGCAAAATATAGCCGTTCTGCTAGTATCTTTGTTCATGATTTTACATTTGCTGTAGCAAACCTGTGGCTAGCACTACATGATAGTACATCTCATAGGCAGATTGTTCAATATTCTACATGAATTGTTGTTCAGCAAGGCCTGCAAACTCTGGTGGTTTTTCAGTGTTTTTTTGTCCTCTGGATTTAGTGAATCCACAACAGGTTTCACATTTCATATTTTAATTTTATTTTGAAACTCCAGACCATGTGAAAAGGCTGTGTACGATGCTTCCAGTTCTTTTTGTTTGGAGCTGTATAGATTCACTACCCTATTGCCCCCAGTGTTCTCAGCTACCACCCAGGAATCAAATGAGAAGAAATCCTTTTTGTACAAGCTTGTTCAACGTGTATTTGTGTTCAAATATATTAACATTTACTTTCACTAGGGTTACTTGAACATATCAAATACATTTCAAATGCATAGATAGTAAGAGTACGTTGTGGCCTTTGTGTGTCACAGTTTTGCATTTCCGTTGTATTCATGGGAGCCTGCATGATTCATGCTGCTGCTCATTGCTACCGGGTAGTCAAGACACAGTGGTGTTTGTTACGGTTGACCGATCATAACTTGTCTTGTGTAGCCGACTGTAGCATGTTCTATAATTACCTACCTACCATGTCTGGGCCCAGGTATGGTGCCAGATTCCCAATGTTTGTAATGTATAAATGTCCTAAGTTCTAAGCATTCCCAGAAGTGGTTTGCTCAAATTTGTGTGTGTTTTGGGAAATGCTGTTGGATTATGTAATATAAGTCATTCAGATGTATCCAGCATTAAATTTATTCAGAACTCTAAAATGCCATGTGATATTATTGTACAAGTGACAGGCTTTTACTTTTAGCACAGATTTTGTAAATAGCCACCAACCTCTTTCTACACAGTTCTGCTCCGTGTGAAGTGAAATAAGTGTACAATAAACTGATGTAGGCGTTCTTCCTGAATTACATTAACATTTACTAGTCCAATAACTCGATCCATTTGGTAAACTCAAGATGTTGTGCAGTAGGTAGTCATACAAAGATGTATCTAGGGACATTAAGAGAGGGAACAAAGGTGGCCAAACTTAGTCACCCATTTGTTTTCAATGCTAAAATATAGTATGTACAACAAGCCTAATGTCCCTCCCCTAAATATGCCACTGTAGTAAAAGAAACTTCAAAAATAGTACAGTAATTTCTGGACAGAAATATATAATAACATTCAAAATCATTGCATGCAAAGTTTCATCTCTAAATTCTATCTTGGATGTGGCGAATGAGGGGATTTAACATTTCTTGAGATGTTTACGACAGTTCTCTTTGTGTGCAGGCGAGACTTGGAATCCACTGAAGCTACGCTACCAGCTGCGCAACGTGCGTGAACGTCTCGCGAAGAACCTCGTCGAGAAGGGCGTGTGTACGACGGAGAAGCAGAACTTCCTCCTCTTCGACATGACCACACACCCGCTCGTCGACTCGACCGTCAAGGCGAAACTCGTGAAGCGCGTGCAGGACGCCGTGCTGTCGCGCTGGGTCAACGACCCGCAGCGCATGGACAAGCGCATGCTGTCGCTGCTCTACCTTGCGCATGCGTCCGACGTGCTCGAGAACGCGTTCGCGCCGCTCTCGGACGACGACTACGAGGTGGCGATGAAGCGTGTCCGTGAGCTGCTGGACTTGGAACTCGAGCAGGAAGCAATGAAGGACGGGTGCAACCCCGTCATGCTAAGTGTCATCGCCGCGTTCATCAAGTAGTAACGCGGTTGCACATTTGGGATGGTCTTTGTGTACGCTTGCCTTCATGGAGTCACCGGCGTTCTCTGTATAGATTGGTGTTGGGTCTACACTACAGAGACGTATAAATAACACGCTGCAGTGTGATCGTTGCCTCTTAGAAACATGACAGTTTGGAGCCGACTTCTGCAAAATTCCTCGGCGCCAGACTTCCATTGGGACACGAATGATGTAATGAGGGTTACGTTTCTCGCATCGGTGGCTCTAGTACAACATTGTTTACTTTCGATTCTTGGAATGGGACGTTGGGATTTGGGACCCAAGACAGTGTACCTATGGAAGTGTGTGTACCTAAACGTTTCATTGGGATAAGGGGGTAACAATGTTGCTCTTTTTATATATAACCTGTGATGTATGATGTAAATTTTGTTCAGTTGGTGTGGTACAGTGCATGACCACTTCCAGTATGTCAGTGCATATTATATATGTACACAACACAGAGATTATATATATGTATGTGCATATAATCTTAAAGTTTGGTGCACTGTATTCAGATTTCAGCAGTATCCATTAAGGTAACCTGATAATGATACGTTAAACCCAATTTGTGTGGGATTCAGTGAGACTTTGACCAGACTTGACTTGAGACACAGTGAGCAGCACCATTCTACTGACACAGCTGTAATTGCACAGTTATTCCATGAGACAAACACCAAAGCCAGTTTTGCAGCGATGCTAGAATACGAAGCACATCTACTTGGCTTACTGTAAACATATCTCCATGTAAATTCAACATTTAATTAGTTAGTAATTACTGATACGTTGGCCTTTTTCTAGAACTGTCATTGCAGTTGTTAGAATTGTTAAAAGTGACCATGGATTGCTAACGTTTATACAGCGTTAACAGGTGTTCAACATAGCCAGAGATTCTGCACTGGGAGGACCAGATAATGCACAGTTAATGTTTTCTGGTAAGGATAATGTTAGTTGTTGAAGGTCCACAATTAGATTTACTGCAGGAGTGAGTAGCCAAGTGATATGTCACAGTCTTATGACAGTATCATGTGACACAGTGTCACATTGCCAGCTGGGTAGACTGGTACTCTGTTTGCATATGCAGTCATGTGTCACTCGATTGGTAGGGCTCACATCATTTTTCTGGTTCGTGGTGTCATCTCCTGTGGGTTTTTGTGACGTTGCTGTAACATCGTGAAACCAACTACCACAGATTCTGTCACGTGTCTTTGACATTTGCTATGTCTTGTCTATAATGCAGATTATAATTATAATTTTCTAGGGCGCTGAAGTCTGCTTGGTTTTCTGCAACTCATTCCAGGGCTATGTAGCATATCTGCTTTTGTTGACTGTAAAGATGCCTGGTCTTTTTAGCCTCAGTCTAGAGCGTAAATACGTATGTTGTAGATATGTTTATCGAGCCACGAAAGTTGGTCCAGTTTGGCATTGTGATAACCTTTAAGAAAACCTCAGTCTGTAAAACACGATGTATTTTCTGTTTGGTATCCATCAGGATAGGCTCTTTTTGTAAATTATAATTATCTAATGGATGTGCAAAGTAATTTTTTCTTATTTGAAGAATGTGTTGCTAATGGGACATGGGGGTTTTTGTGTTTGTTAGAAATGTTAATTGAATAATGCATAAATAGATATGTTAATCAGCATACTTGCCTAAAGACGTGTTCACACACACATGTATGTGTGCTGTCCTATAAAGGCACGAATGCTTGGGGTTGGGTTATATTGTTGCGTGTTTGAACTGTGGGTTGGGAATGCTACTGGTGGTATCAATGATATATACAACTGTTTGACTACATTTCCTGTGGTAAAGTCAAAGAGGAGCCCTTTGGTACATCTCTACTTGGTGATGGCTCTGTGGCACTTGTTCTGTGTCTCATTGTAAGGTTTCTGTTAGAACATTCATTTTGTCATGGTTTGGGCACATGCCAGTTCACCCAGCAGCAGCTAGGGGTGTCACATTGACCGGGGGGGGGGGGGTTGTTCTGTTTGAGCTGGTGTGCAGGCATCAGGTCAATTACAAATCAGATTAATTGCAATAAACTAACCACCACTATAATGTCTTTGATTTTGTAATAGTGTAATCTAACTAGATGCATTTTGTAATTGCTAGTTACGTTGTTCAGTTACATTTGTTGTACACGTCAGATATATTTTGATAATCGCAGAGTCACAGACGTTGCATTATTCTTACTGAATCACATGAACGTGTGTTTAAGACAAGGAAAAGCATGCCAGTCAACAGACTGTGACAGTCATTTTATCATTTTAACAAGTATGGCAGAAGTAATTATATTTGCAGTGCTTGGGTGAATTGTTCTAATAATTAACCCATTGAGATATAAATATTGTAATTGATCCAGGTCTGCTTTGGAGACAATCAATACCATACTTCCATTTGTTTGTGTGCCAGCATGCGTGTGTGTGCCAAATGTAAATGCCGCTGTGCACGTGTGACACCGTGTAAGTATACCCATGTGCATGTGTGCCAACAAGTGTACTGTGTGTGTGCAGGCATGCATGTGTGCCAGCGTGCGTGTGTGCTAGCATGCATGTTTGCACAATGCTCCCCGCATGCATGCATTGTGCCATCATGTATTCCAGCATGTGTGTATGTGCAAATGTATGTATGCCTGCATGTGTGTGCGTGCATGTGTTTATGTGCACCAGCGAACATGTTTACCAGCATGCATGTGTGTCTGACACTGCCCGCACGTATGTGTGCCAGTGTATGTGTGTGTGTGCCAGCGTGCGTATGTGTGCCAGTGTGCGTGTATGTGTGTGTGTCAGCGTATGTGTGCATGTATATGAAAGTTGCCCTATCACAGTGGCTATTGACTGGCTCCACAGAAATCACCGCCACACTCCCATGACATGTGTGTTCTTGGGATTACACCAGCTGTTAAGTGTTAATACTTTCTTGGTAACTCTATACTCGTAACAATTGTATATACATATATACACTTTACTGCATTATCCTGTTGGTGGTAATTATTTTGTGGGACAATAAATGAACCGTGTACTGTGTTGAGATGCTGTTGCGTTATACTTAAACGGTGGAAATACACTGCGTATCGTATCAAACAGTCTCAAAGTATTACCACTGGATATAAGTTGTGTGTTAGTGTTGTGTGCGTTCCTCAAACTTACTAAACTTTCCTAGTTGATAATTTATGTAATGCTTGTTTTTGTTAGTTATAGTTGTTGTTTAATGAGTTACTGTTTTTGTTGTAAACTCTGTCCAATACTCAGTTGAAGGTAATGATAAATTGCACTGATTCGCTTTACACACTGACTCCTTCAACTACCTCTATTATTCTATTATAATTATTTTACGATGTATAAATGAATATAATATGACATCTATTCTAAATCATAGTGATTTTTAGTCCTTTGGCCGAAGGTCCAAGGTACTATTGCCATCACTCTGCGTCCGCCGTCCGCCGTTAGCTGCCGTATCTCAGAAACCGTTCAGCAACTTTTTCACTAATTTTGCATAGACATATCTTGGGGCACTGCTACTATGCACGAGAAATCTGTATTTGATTGAATCATTTTAAGGCTCCCTAGGACCCCAAAACTGGTAAAAATGTAACATTTGGCCTATTTTTTTCAAAAACTGTTCAGCAACTTTTTTTCTAATTTTGCATAGATGTATCTTAGGGTGCTGCCACTATATACAAGAAATCTGTATTTTATTGAATCATTCTAAGGGCACCTAAGGGGCCCCCAAAGTGCCAAAGGTTTACATTATCTAGTGATGTGGTTTTGAGAAGGGCCCTTGAGACCACCCCCAACAGTAGATGTTGTGTAATGTGCCACAAAGTCAAAAGCTGTGACTAATCTCTACAGCCTAGGCCATTGAGACCTTGACTAATCTTTAATTGGTCACAGCACCCATTCAGAGTAGACACACTTGACCCCTGTTAGACTGAACAGTTGCCTAACACTTTTGAACTGTATCTTCAAAACTATTGATTTTCTATAATTGCAAGTTGTGTTTATTTTGATGTTCATTTAATTATTATAAAATGGTGTGACTGTGGTGTCTATTGGTTAAAGATGTATTGTCTGTAGAAACCTGTAGGTGATAAACATAGAAAATTAATATTCTGTCACCTGTAGATGACAAAAATAGAAAATTAATATTCTGGACAACTATAGAGTGAAATATCCTACACTTTATTTATATCAAATGCATTCTACTGTTCTGTTTACGCTTGCCATGCCTTGTGTAGACATGGTACTGTGTAAATCAATTGTATCAATATAGACTAATAATTACAGATTCACAATATAGTTGACACCTGAAACAACCAAATGTCAACCATTAGAAGAGTTGACATAGTTCCGCTATACACTATATATGTAAATTTAACCAGCTGCCATGTCAAGTCTGTTATAATTGTGACTAACAGTGTTCAAAATTATTCAGGTAAATAACAAATAACAAAGGACACAAGTTTTCTCCTTGCCATACCTCTACACATGAGAAGAAGGCTGACACAGCCTGGCCCTCATTTATACATGATTTAGCATTTTTGTACATGTATACAACTTTCAACACAATACCATTAATACCGCATGAAATTATCTTAGACCACAGGGAGGACCGGTCTACTAAATCAAATGCTTTCTTATAATCGATGAAGACACAATAAAGCCTTTTGAGTCGAGACAAATACAATTCAACCAATACCCCTATCTGAACACTGCCTGTTCTTCACCTATTACATTCGCTTTGTTTAGGTATGTGGTCAGTCTGGTGTTCTGAACAATCACTAAGGATTTTTGAACACTTGTGCAGAATGTCACCCACTTAGCAGGTTTAATTGATCTATTCTGCAATGAGGACACTGCTTAGGCCTCACTCTGGACACTGTCACTCACAGTGTTGTGTATTGTCTTAGTTGGTGTATTGAGCTAATCTACTTGACCATGAATCAGTGGTGGCTCTGGTTGTGTATTACACCCAGCTGTGGAGCTAAGATTCTCTGCCTGCTATTGTTTAATGGAAGCTGTGACTAATCTGTAATTGGTCACTGGCAGTAGCTTTTGTCAACAGACAGCATTAAGCCACTAGACCCCTGTTAAACTGGACAGTTGCCTGTAGGTTTTAAACTGTGTCAAACAGTGAGTCTACCTTTTGCTCTCAGATAATCTGTCCTCTTAGTTTTACACATGAAGACATAATCTGGCATAACTTGTTAAGTTTTTGTAGCAGCACATTTGTACTTCCAGTGTATCATTGCAACATAACATACATATTACATACTGTGTGCCACATTTGAATGTTGTGCATGTAATATTTCCATGCAATCCATTTGCATATATAATGTAAAACTTCAACAGCCGTTTTCTTCATTTTCACTTTTTGATCCCTACCATGTTCAATGCTCCATAACTTTGCCAATTTTTGTAGCAGTCATATTTTTTGAAACCGTGTAAAGCACCCTACCAAACTTTTACAAGGATGTAAGAAAACAATGTTACAATTTTTCCGACTTATCACTCATTTGGTCAGCCGGGGTCACATATAGACATATTAGTCCAAAGGACTTCAGGGCCACTTGGCCCATTTTTTAAATAATAAGTCAACCTTTTATCCAACATTTTTGTATGAGTTTGCTGCAAAGTTATGTCCTGCCATCTGAAGATTAAAAAACATGCACACCTCTTCATCCCATTGATCTGTTGCGGGGTTGGAGCCATATCATCTGGTCTGCTTTGCCCTCTTTACGAAGGTACTCCAACTTTCCCTGCTCTTCCACAGTTTTCTTCCACTCTCATCCCTGCTCCTTTGAGATATTTCTTCACATTCTCTCCATCTTAGTTTTAGTTTTCCTTTTCTTCTACCATCCTCTTCGCTTTTCTGTGCTCTGTCAAAATTATTTTTACTAAATCTGCACATGTCCTGCCCATCTCAATCTGCTCCCAGTACACTTTCTTGTTCAGATGTTTTTTTATGCCAACCTTATCTCAATTTCCCCATGTACCTACTATATATGTCACTATACCTTAATATTTGGACCTACCGGGTAGTTGTTAATTCTCTGCTACCTGTAGCTTCTGTTAACTCTGTCAGAGTTCCCAACTGAAGGACACATGCTGGTACTCTTATAGTTATTTCTTCTACTTTCTGTCCTACGTAATGCCCTCCAACCTCCTCCACACTGCTGTCCTGCTTGCACCCTCCTCTGTAGGCCTATATTCTTACTGTTTCCCCTCTCCTCAGTGATTCAGATTCTTCACCCAATGTTCTGCCCAAGGACACAAAAATGTTTTACCCAAGGACACAGTTATTTGTATGAATGCATCAGCTATTGAAACCTCCCTCCCCACTTGCCGTAGCCCATTGCAAATCATGTTCAAAGTGATATGCAGTTCGGGAGAAAGTCGTTTTGTGAACATTTTGAAAGAATTGACAGTGACCACAGATTGGGTAACTTGCGAAAAGTTTAATTAATTATTTAATAGCTTGTGCATATACAATAATTGTTATTGAGCCAGACCACTTTTGGTATTTCGTCCCCCAGTTTTGATCAGACCCAGTCAGAAATAACAAAATCATTCTTTGATGATTTCACCACAACTAAATTTAAAAATATGCAAAGAAAAAAAACAGAAAAAAATATAAAAGCTCTTGAAAAATCAGTTCTGTAGCAAAGTCCGTATGGTGACGCCACTACTCGGTATACCATGGCGCCACCTCACGGATTGTTGACACTCGGAAGCTAACGATTCCCCGGGGAACTCGGCTCACCTGCGATGTAGTTGATGACACGTAATTAAGGCGATGAATCGTTATCCCGTGTGCCTCTGCGATTGTGCAGGTTTGGATAAAATGATCGAAACAAAGTGAAAACAACGGCGTCGTAACATGATGCAAACGAACAAGGTTTGCGATTCATCGGAGGTGGCTGACACCGAGTTCCCTGTCCAGGGACCGGAGACCGAGTCGGTATCAGAGGTCGTAGCGAAAAACCACTGCACATCTGCCGCCAGCGGTAGTGGCTCTAGGGCATCTATCAACCTGTCAACACATTTCGGTTGGCAGTTTGGCCTACAGAGCAGATTCCGTGAGTACAGTGCCTTGTAAATATCGTGGGGGCGTGCCTAGAAAATGCGCCATTTGGTGGGTATTATGTACATTTATTTTCTATCTAAAGATATGACTGCATGGGATGTTAAGCCTTAAGGCTTAACTTGTTAAGGCTTTGTTAAACAAGAAATCAATTGTAAGATAACAATTAAGTTAATAATAAAACTTTTATTTACATAATTATGATTAACACAACACGTCGCTCAATATATACATTTTTACCGTCATATTATCAGATGCCTTATTCGAGCCAGTAGGAACTGGGTAATCCTGCATCTTCTTGGCCTTTATTATTAACGCTATTAAACGATCTTTTTACCAATTTTTTTTCGACACTGCTGTATTCGTTTCATCATTCCCCATCATTGTAGACACAAAACCGAACTGTATTTGTTAAATTTATTGTCTTTGACTTTGGGGGACTTTTATGCAACAAAACAGCACTGTTTGACAGGTGCATGTTTTGTTGATAATTTTTTATTATGGCGATCATCCAAAATGTACTCCAAACGTGTCACGGTGCCATCACAACCGGAAAGGCGATGCCACTAAAGCATATCTAGTTCTGCTTTACGCATGTAATCTGAAATCTCATTGAAATGTTGAATTTACGAGTTGACGCGTAGTCCCCTGCGCTCACCACACAGAGAGCATTTCCAGCGGAAACCGTCAATGGAATCTCTCTGTGCAACAAGAGTGCACGCATCCCCGCATCGGGTGCACAAAGCAGAACTAGATGTGCGTTAGAGGCATCGCCTTTCCGGTTGATATGTCACCACGACACGTTTGGAGTACATTTCGGATGATCGCCATATCAACAAAACACGCACCTGTCAAACAGTGTTATTTTGTTGCATAAAAGTCCCCCAAAGACAATAAATTTAACAAATACAGATCGGTTTTGTGTCTACAATGATGGGGAATGATGAAACGAATACAGCAGCGTTGAAAAAATGTGGTAAAAAGATCGTTTAATAGCGTTAATAATAAAGGCCAAAAAGATGCAGGATTACCAGGAACTGAGCACTCACACCGGCCTTCATTAAAAACTTATTATATTTATAAAAGAAATCTTGGTATTAATGGCTCATGTACGACCAAGTCACGAATAGCATGTCACTTTTGGTTTCCTGATGCGAGAGGGTAGCCTAATCGAGTGACGCTATACGACGGCGTGCGTATTACCTCGTGCTGTAATGCGCATGCACCACGAAACTGTCGATGCAGTAATGCCACAGCTATTGTACTGACTTTAGATGCAATATACACTTCGTTCATATTAATATAGGTAAAACATAATTTTCAGAATGTGTACTCACCTTCACCATATTCTGTGAAAATATGTCGGTCAAATTATTTTAAAACTTTGTTGTATTATTGTAAAATGATAACAAACATGATCGGCTGATTGCAGTTGCCATCATCAGTGTTCCCCAAATTCATAGGTAGCGCTGTGGTGCAATGGCTAGAGCGTCGGGGTCTCGACTGAGAGAACCCGGGTTCGAATCCTGTGCGGCTGTGTCGAACCTTGGGCAAGTTGGTTCACAATACGTTGCTCCAGTTCACTCAGCTGTATAAATGAGTACCTGGCTAGAGACAGTGGTTGATATTTGTGTATGAATAGTCTTTGCGCATTAATTGCAGCGTGGCTGGATGCTTCCCAGAGAAGTCGAGATGGTGTTCGATTGAACAGGTCTGCCAGGGAGTAAAGTGTAAAGTGCTTTGAGCAGTCCTGATGACTGGATACTGCGCTATGTAAGAACTTACCTTCATTGTTTATATTTATAGGTGCTATGTATGCCACATGCATAAATCATGCGTATTCTCTACATACGTGGTTGCTGATTTTTCTGTCAATAAAATGTGTTTGGGTGTTACAGAGAAGTTTACTGGCAAAATGAGACCAATTTCATATAATTGAGTCTTAGTCTTAGACAATGATGTCATTGTCTGATTAGCAGTCAGAAGCCGAGCTATAAGAAGAGTGCAAAGAAAGGTTAACACAATTGTCTGATTATTCACATAGTCAATCAATTCATAACATTTTGGTATGGTGCAGTGTAGAAAACTACGCCGTCAGTTCAGTGTAAATACTGACCTCCAGTGATCAGCCGCAAGTCGAAAGTTGACACAATACTGCATTGCCAACTAGCTACATAATTGCACGGTGCATGAACTTGGAATATGCAACAATATTTATGAAAAAAATAGGAAACATTTTCTAAAGGGATGTATTTAAAATAGTTAAAAAATTTAGTTAAATTTATTTGTTTTAATGTCCCTTACATTTATCAAGACGCCCTTTCTCCTGCCTGATAGAACTGAGTGGTGATGAATTCTCCGGATGGTGTCACTGTAAATGATGGGTTTTGTTTTCCACGAGTCAAAAGTGGGTGGAAGAAAACTGATAAATACTGCCATTGTTGTGTGTTTAAACAAATAAACTAGTTACAGTAATAGGGGTCTACATGTTTAATTGTCACACCCTATCAAATCACTAAATTGTTCATCAACTGCAAATCGCCCAGGTCTGCAACAATTACACTGTAAAGGTAATCTATCTGTTCCTATATTTATTAGTTTGAATATAGTGTTCTTAATATGTTTAAAAATAAAATCGACACATACCTCAGACGGGCGGGATACACATAGATAAAAGGGTCGGACTCTCGATAAGCCAAAGGGCTTCCTTGTCCACCTGCCACCTAGAGTTAATTCTCTGGGTGGCAATCTTGTTAAATCTTGTTAAATCTAATACTGTATCTAGACGTGAAAGTATACTGCCTGCCACGTTGCCCTTCCCGTTACATGTAGTGCTAGCGCTCATTGTAATATAGCACGTTTTGAAAAAAGACATTGATATGTTGTGTTTTCATAAATAATATCACATTTTGTATAACAATTCTGCAAAACACATTTCAGCCTTTGCTACTGGTGTCTTTCATTTAAGATTTTTAATATACTCCAGCTTCATTTAGAGGTTTTTAATTAAGCTTTAAGGATAAAATGTTAAAGCGAGTTTTTCTCAAAACCAATGAAATAGATCACGTTTTGCTCTTACTTTCTTGTAATGATCACAAATTTATTTTAAAAACGAAACATATTTGTGTAACGCCAAAAATAATGAACATCACAAAAACTACACAAAGTGACATCGTTAAAAAAGTAATTATTATCTGCAGATATGGTGGCAGCACCGTGCATAATATATTTGTTGATGAGCGAGACGCCTGGCTCAGTGTAGTCAGGCTTAGTGTAGTCTGGCTCAGTGTAGTCAGGCTCAGTGTAGTCAGGCTTAGTGTAGTCTGGCTCAGTGTAGTCAGGCTTAGTGTAGTCTGGCTCAATGTAGTCAGGCTTAGTGTAGTCTGGCTCAGTGTAGTCTGGCTCAGTGTAGTCAGGCTTAGTGTAGTCTGGCTCAGTGTAGTCAGGCTTAGTGTAGTCTGGCTCAGTGTAGTCAGGCTTAGTGTAGTCTGGCTCAGTGTAGTCAGGCTCAGTGTAGTCTGGCTCAGTGTAGTCAGGCTTAGTGTAGTCTGGCTCAGTGTAGTCAGGCTTAGTGTAGTCTGGCTCAATGTAGTCAGGCTTAGTGTAGTCTGGCTCAGTGTAGTCTGGCTCAGTGTAGTCAGGCTTAGTGTAGTCTGGCTCAGTGTAGTCAGGCTTAGTGTAGTCTGGCTCAGTGTAGTCAGGCTTAGTGTAATCACCAGGTGGTCATTTGTTATGATTAGGTCAGAAAGTAAACAATCGCTGCACCGTTTGTTTACATTGTATAGAGAGATTACAGTTTAACATACTTGTATGTATTGTATGTGTGCTAGTGCTATGGTTTGTTTACATTGTATAGAGAGATTACAGTTTAACATACATGTATGTATTGTATGTGTGCTAGTGCTATGGTTTGTTTACATTGTATAGAGAGATTACAGTTTAACATACATGTATGTATTGTATGTGTGCTAGTGCTATGGTTTGTTTACATTGTATAGAGAGATTACAGTTTAACATACTTGTATGTATTGTATGTGTGCTAGTGCTATGGTTTGTTTACATTGTATAGAGAGATTACAGTTTAACATACTTGTATGTATTGTATGTGTGCTAGTGCTATGGTTTGTTCCAACAGCAGACATTCGGTGTTCCATTATCATATAATATGACACATTTCTGTGTTGATTACTGCCGTGTATACATCACCCCTATTAATCAGAACTCAAGTAATTACCAGTATAATACCTAATACATAATTCGCACTCTGCACTGAATGACTTCAGATACATGGCTTGAAATATGTTATCTCATATCAATCCTGTCAATTATTCTAGAAATTCTCCTTTCAAAATGTTTTATGTGGATAGTATACCTATCAGCATTATCCTCTACAGATGTTTGTTTTATTAACAGTGTCTGGTCCACAGCTCCTAAGCATCCAGGGATGAACAAGTGTTTAAGTACTACTAACCTGGTACAGCAGGAACATGTATATATAGATACAACGTTATATATGCCAGCAGTGTAATATTATATGCACACTGGCTCTGTGATCTACTGTTGCCCACACGCCTCTTCTCTGTGAAGCTTGGGAGAGAGAGTAGCAGTTATCTACCTATCTACTGACACACATACTTACAGATTTGCTGAGTGACAGATGGACTGACTGGACAGCTGGCTGGCTGGCTGGCTGGCTGGCTGGCTGGCTGGCTTGAAGACAGATTACCATAATGATTGTATGCATTCAGACACTGGTATGTTTTCAGGCATCCTAAAACTACAAAACAGTTATTTTTGGTACTGTATGTGTTCGGACACCTATTATTTGTACAAATTACAATACATAATGACTATATATTTTCGGACACCAAAAATAATTATTTTTGTACTGTATATTTTCGGACAGCTGATATAAGTTTATTGTTTTTAGGGGTCTAAATACACAGTCATTGCAGTGTGTATTTTCTTTGGCGACCTGCTAAACAGAATCACAGAATTACAAAAGGCCTTAGGGATGGATGCATAAGTTCCTTGTACTATGAATCATTACATATGGGTAGGTGGTTAGCATCACATATCACAGGGGGGATTAATTTCTACATTGACGCCACCCATTGGGTAGAACATATATTAATGCACATCGGTACTAAATATATTGTGAATACCAGAATGAGGCAGTGCAGTGGACTAGTAAGTAATATCTTGGCAACCATGTCATGTCAGTTGAATCCGGTCGGTAAACTAGCTGGGGTAAGACCACGTTAAGGATTCGTCCGCCATTACCCACCGAAAGAGTGCCCTTGAAAATACCGTTTTGGTGTCATGTGTGAATTTTGTTCGAGCACTTTGGCATGGCACATGTCAGTCCAATGAATACTGAATGTACTACTACTACATTAGATCTTTCACGAGGTAGCAATAAACATACGCTAGTCGCTCGCATATTCGCACAGTGGCTATTTTGCAGAACGCACCAATATTTCAAAATCCGTCACCAGATTGGGGCGAAATTGAGGGGTGTCAGGTTTGGGTGGATTTTTCTGAAAACTGAGGTATGAGAATTTTACGAGTTTTCCCCAGCACTTGTGTCAATGGAGGTTAAATATGCTGTGAAATTTTCAAGAAAATTGTTCGTCAAATTTAGCAGGAAATGAAGGAAACGTTATAATGGCCGCCTATGTAAAATTTAAATGTGGTCTTACCCCAAATTAGAAATACGCCCGTTTTATCACAAAAACTGCCAAAATGTGATTTGAGCGACGGGTGATGGTTTTTCGGCTGTATTTGGAAGCTGGTGTAGACCAGAATATCGTGCAGCTATTGCATACTGTTAGTATTACATCTAAAAGAAGTTTTAAAAGTAATTAATAAGCCAGTTATTATGTGATATGCATGGAAAATAAAGTGATAATTTTGGTGGCGTGAAAGTTAAAAAGTACATTCCAAGCATGTTCTATGATACTGAGTACCACGAAAGCTTGTGTAAAAAGTGTATATGTGTCAGGGTGTGGAGTTTCTTTTAAATCTACATCATGTGCAACAATATTGACATATTTCCAGTAGGATGAATTTCGCCTTAGTTATATCATTTATATTTTTGTAAGCGACATCTATAAATGCGTGTTTCATAACCCCAATACTAACGTGGGTGTTTCTGCTGTTCCAACTTGTCCTTCCTAATTATATGGCACTTATATATATCATACTTGGATCGCACAATAAGCAATAATGGGCAAGCAGGCAACATTTTGATTCCACCCCCCCCCCTAACGCGGCCCTAATTTTAGTGAAATGTTGGCCACCATAGGAAGCAAGTTGTCCACACACTTCTACTAATCAGGCATCTAGCACCTATTTTTTATAGCAACATCCATACACTAACTGAGACAAGAAGAACAATTGAGAATCTACATAAATATACCACGAATGTAACAGAGAATATCATAACAGTGTGTGACTCTCCAAATGTGCAGCGACCGCAATGATCCAAATTAGTTCATTTTTAGCCATAAAAATTAAAACTGGTCACCTAAGAGAAGGGTCATATGTTGAAATTGTGTACATGGACTGGCATGCTATCATTTTCAATGATCATGTGCTTTTCAGCTGTAATATAACCGAATCATACCGAAGTTTGCACAATGCAAGGTAGCTTAAACTAATTGTAGGCTGACGACAACTACTCTGACAAGAAGCTGTTTTTACCACTGGTATTTTGTACGTTATATCCGTATATTTAACATCAGAAATGTTTGTTAGTACCCTTGTAAGAATTTGGCGATGTTTGAATAAAATATGATTAGGACAATGGACTCGTTGATGTACTTGGAGAGATACTGGGTGCCACAACTGTCAACAACCTTTATCACATGTCTTGGATGTCCTTGTCAAACGTTTGTTTCTTTCTGAAATTAACTATTTTGCCAGTAGTATCTCTTGTTTCCAATAATGTGTGTACATCAGCGAAATATATAGTGGCCAAGTAATTGACGTGTGGCGATGTTTGGACACTCTGTATCAAGCAGAGATCTGCGCCTGTGTAAAAATAAGGTTATTTAAAGGGGGTTAGGACAACAATTTGTGTGACGCGAGATACACGTTCCACTGGGCATCTCAGTTTTGGTTTCATAATGTACTATGTATATACCTCAATTTACACTCAGCATTTTAGCCCGTTATCTACAATATAATTGTAGTTACCATCAAAAGACGCCTCTGTGCCTTTCAATATTGTGAATATTGTTGAAATGCCTGGCTTGTGCTTTTGACACCTACTGGTGTCGTACACAAGTGACATATAGTTCATGATTGCATCAGATTATTTAGCATAGTTTGCGGGCATTACATAATACAAAAATTCGCAAAGATTTGCAAAGTGCATGTCCAATAAAATGCTGCTTAAAATAATGATTTTGTGTATTTTGTTGCAAAAGGATACAACATTTTATGAAAAATTACTAAAACATATATTTAGTTAATATTCTAGATATTTTATTCCCATATCGGTAAGATACTGTGTTGGCCTGTATGCTGTGCTCAGTACCATTCATACCAGGCAAACGTCGTATGTAATATAAAGTACCGAATAAGCATGTTTAAACCAACTCAAGGCGCTGTTTAGCTTGGAGGTGTGCACAGTTTGATGACGCATATTTTAATTGTTACTGAGACAGTGTAAATTTCCCTTTGTGGTTAATCTAGTTATATGTATAGCTTGATATAAATCTAACTTTCGTGAAGATTTGCAAGATTCAGGAGATCTATTTGGGGTAAGACCACATTAAGGATTCGTCCGCCATTACCCACCGAAAGAGTGCCCTTGAAAATACCGTTTTGGTGGCATGTGTGAATTTTGTTCGAGCACTTTGGCATGGCGCATGTCAGTCCAGTGAATACTAAATGTACTACTACATTAGATCTTTCACGAGGTAGCAATAAACATACGCTAGTCGCTCGCGTATTCGCACAGTGGCTATTTTGCAGAACGCACCAATATTTCAAAATCCGTCACCAGATTGGGGCGAAATTGAGGGGTGTCAGGTTTGGGTGGATTTTTCTGAAAACTGAGGTATGAGAATTTTACGAGTTTTCCACAGCACTTGTGTCAATGGAGGTTAAATATGCTGTGAAATTTTCAAGAAAATTGTTCGTCAAATTTAGCAGGAAATGAAGGAAACTTTATAATGGCCGCTTATGTAAAATTTAAATGTGGTCTTACCCCAAATTAGAAATACGCCCGTTTTATCACAAAAACTGCCAAAATGTGATTTGAGCGACGGGTGATGGTTTTTCGGCTGTATTTGGAAGCTGGTGTAGACCAGAATATCGTGCAGCTATTGCATACTGTTAGTATTACATCTAAAAGAAGTTTTAAAAGTAATTAATAAGCCAGTTATTATGTGATATGCATGGAAAATAAAGTGATAATTTTGGTGGCGTGAAAGTTAAAAAGTACATTCCAAGCATGTTCTATGATACTGAGTACCACGAAAGCTTGTGTAAAAAGTGTATATGTGTCAGGGTGTGGAGTTTCTTTTAAATCTACATCATGTGCAACAATATTGACATATTTCCAGTGGAATCTTGGCGCTAGTTATACTAATATTTCTATATTTCTTTGTGTTTACATCTATAAATGCTTGGTTTCATAACCAATACTAACGCTAAGTGTTTCTTGCTGTTCCGTTCTTTGTCCTTCCTCTCTAATTATATATGGCACTCTTATATATATCATACTTTGGATCGCTAATTAACAAGCACAATGTGGCGCTAAGAAAAACATTTGATTCCACCCCCCCCCCAACGCGGCCCTAATTTTAGTGAAATGTTGGCCACCATAGGAAGCAAATTGTCCACACACTTCTACTAATCGGGCATCTAGCACCTATTTTTTATAGCAACATCCATACACTAACTGAGACAAGAAAAACAATTGAGAGTCTACATAAATATACCACGAATGTAACAGAGAATATCATAACAGTGTGTGACTCTCCAAATGTGCAGCTACCGCAATGATCCAAATTAGTTCATTTTTAGCCATACAAATTAAAACTGGTCACCTAAGAGAAGGGAATGCGTTGGAATTGTGTAATTGACTGGCATGTGCTTATCATTTTCAACATCATGTGCTTCAGCCGTAATATGTAACCAACAATCATACCGTAAGTTTGCACACAATGCAAGGTGCTTCTTAACTAATTGTAGGCTGGACGACAACTACCTGACAAGAAGCTGTTTTACCACTGGCATTTGCATCGCTATATCCAGATATTACCATCAGAAATGTTTGTTAGCAAATTCCCTTTGTAAGAATTTCTGGGAAAGTTTGAATAAAAATATGATTAGAATAAATGGACTCGCTGATGTACTTGAGAGATACTGCCACAAATCCGTCAACAACCTTATCACATGTCTTGATGTCCTTGTCAAACGCTTGTTTTCTTGAAATTAACCATTTTCGCCATAGTATCTCTTGTTACCAATAATGTGTGTACATCAGCGAAATATATAGTGGCCAAGTAATTGACGTGTGGCGATGTTTGGACACTCTGTATCAAGCAGAGATCTGCGCCTGTGTAAAAATAAGGTTATTTTAAGGGGGGTTAGGACAACAATTTGTGTGACGCAAGATACACGTTCCACTGGGCATCTCAGTTTTGGTTTCATAATGTACTATGTATATACCTCAATTTACACCCAGCATTTTAGCCCGTTATCTACAATATAATTGTAGTTACCATCAAAAGACGCCTCTGTGCCTTTCAATATTGTGAATATTGTTGAAATGCCTGGCTTGTGCTTTTGACACCTACTGGTGTCGTACACGAGTGACATATAGTTCATGATTGCATCAGATTATTTAGCATAGTTTGCGGGCATTACATAATACAAAAATTCGCAAAGATTTGCAAAGTGCATGTCCAATAAAATGCTGCTTAAAATAATGATTTTGTGTATTTTGTTGCAAAAGGATACAACATTTTATGAAAAATTACTAAAACATATATTTAGTTAATATTCTAGATATTTTATTCCCATATCGGTAAGATACTGTGTTGGCCTGTATGCTGTGCTCAGTACCATTCATACCAGGCAAACGTTGTATGTAATATAAAGTACCGAATAAGCATGTTTAAACCAACTCAAGGCGCTGTTTAGCTTGGAGGTGTGCACAGTTTGATGACGCATATTTTAATTGTTACTGAGACAGTGTAAATTTCCCTTTGTGGTTAATCTAGTTATATGTATAGCTTGATATAAATCTAACTTTCGTGAAGATTTGCAAGATTCAGGAGATCTATTTGGGGTAAGACCACATTAAGGATTCGTCCGCCATTACCCACCGAAAGAGTGCCCTTGAAAATACCGTTTTGGTGTCATGTGTGAATTTTGTTCGAGCACTTTGGCATGGCACATGTCAGTCCAATGAATACTGAATGTACTACTACATTAGATCTTTCACGAGGTAGCAATAAACATACGCTAGTCGCTCGCATATTCGCACAGTGGCTATTTTGCAGAACGCACCAATATTTCAAAATCCGTCACCAGATTGGGGCGAAATTGAGGGGTGTCAGGTTTGGGTGGATTTTTCTGAAAACTGAGGTATGAGAATTTTACGAGTTTTCCCCAGCACTTGTGTCAATGGAGGTTAAATATGCTGTGAAATTTTCAAGAAAATTGTTCGTCAAATTTAGCAGGAAATGAAGGAAACGTTATAATGGCCGCCTATGTAAAATTTAAATGTGGTCTTACCCCAAATTAGAAATACGCCCGTTTATCACAAAAACTGCCAAAATGTGATTTGAGCGACGGGTGATGGTTTTTCGGCTGTATTTGGAAGCTGGTGTAGACCAGAATATCGTGCAGCTATTGCATACTGTTAGTATTACATCTAAAAGAAGTTTTAAAAGTAATTAATAAGCCAGTTATTATGTGATGTGCATGGAAAATAAAGTGATAATTTTGGTGGCGTGAAAGTTAAAAAGTACATTCCAAGCATGTTCAATGATACTGAGTACCACGAAAGCTTGTGTAAAAAGTGTATATGTGTCAGGGTGTGGAGTTTCTTTTAAATCTACATCATGTGCAACAATATTGACATATTTCCAGTAGGATGAATTTTGCCTTAGTTATATCATTTATATTTTTGTAAGCGACATCTATAAATGCGTGTTTCATAACCCCAATACTAACGTGGGTGTTTCTGCTGTTCCAACTTGTCCTTCCTAATTATATGGCACTTATATATATCATACTTGGATCGCACAATAAGCAATAATGGGCAAGCAGGCAACATTTTGATTCCACCCCCCCCCTAACGCGGCCCTAATTTTAGTGAAATGTTGGCCACCATAGGAAGCAAGTTGTCCACACACTTCTACTAATCAGGCATCTAGCACCTATTTTTTATAGCAACATCCATACACTAACTGAGACAAGAAGAACAATTGAGAATCTACATAAATATACCACGAATGTAACAGAGAATATCATAACAGTGTGTGACTCTCCAAATGTGCAGCGACCGCAATGATCCAAATTAGTTCATTTTTAGCCATAAAAATTAAAACTGGTCACCTAAGAGAAGGGTCATATGTTGAAATTGTGTACATGGACTGGCATGCTATCATTTTCAATGATCATGTGCTTTTCAGCTGTAATATAACCGAATCATACCGAAGTTTGCACAATGCAAGGTAGCTTAAACTAATTGTAGGCTGACGACAACTACTCTGACAAGAAGCTGTTTTTACCACTGGTATTTTGTACGTTATATCCGTATATTTAACATCAGAAATGTTTGTTAGTACCCTTGTAAGAATTTGGCGATGTTTGAATAAAATATGATTAGGACAATGGACTCGTTGATGTACTTGGAGAGATACTGGGTGCCACAACTGTCAACAACCTTTATCACATGTCTTGGATGTCCTTGTCAAACGTTTGTTTCTTTCTGAAATTAACTATTTTGCCAGTAGTATCTCTTGTTTCCAATAATGTGTGTACATCAGCGAAATATATAGTGGCCAAGTAATTGACGTGTGGCGATGTTTGGACACTCTGTATCAAGCAGAGATCTGCGCCTGTGTAAAAATAAGGTTATTTTAAGGGGGGTTAGGACAACAATTTGTGTGACGCGAGATACACGTTCCACTGGGCATCTCTGTTTTGGTTTCATAGTGTACTATGTATATACCTCAATTTACACTCAGCATTTTAGCCCGTTATCTACAATATAATTGTAGTTACCATCAAAAGACGCCTCTGTGCCTTTCAATATTGTGAATATTGTTGAAATGCCTGGCTTGTGCTTTTGACACCTACTGGTGTCGTACACGAGTGACATATAGTTCATGATTGCATCAGATTATTTAGCATAGTTTGCGGGCATTACATAATACAAAAATTCGCAAAGATTTGCAAAGTGCATGTCCAATAAAATGCTGCTTAAAATAATGATTTTGTGTATTTTGTTGCAAAAGGATACAACATTTTATGAAAAATTACTAAAACATATATTTAGTTAATATTCTAGATATTTTATTCCCATATCGGTAAGATACTGTGTTGGCCTGTATGCTGTGTCAGTACCATTCATACCAGGCAAACGTCGTATGTAATATAAAGTACCGAATAAGCATGTTTAAACCAACTCAAGGCGCTGTTTAGCTTGGAGGTGTGCACAGTTTGATGACGCATATTTTAATTGTTACTGAGACAGTGTAAATTTCCCTTTGTGGTTAATCTAGTTATATGTATAGCTTGATATAAATCTAACTTTCGTGAAGATTTGCAAGATTCAGGAGATCTATTTGGGGTAAGACCACATTAAGGATTCGTCTGCCATTACCCACCGAAAGAGTGCCCTTGAAAATACCGTTTTGGTGTCATGTGTGAATTTTGTTCGAGCACTTTGGCATGGCACATGTCAGTCCAATGAATACTGAATGTACTACTACATTAGATCTTTCACGAGGTAGCAATAAACATACGCTAGTCGCTCGCATATTCGCACAGTGGCTATTTTGCAGAACGCACCAATATTTCAAAATCCGTCACCAGATTGGGGCGAAATTGAGGGGTGTCAGGTTTGGGTGGATTTTTCTGAAAACTGAGGTATGAGAATTTTACGAGTTTTCCCCAGCACTTGTGTCAATGGAGGTTAAATATGCTGTGAAATTTTCAAGAAAATTGTTCGTCAAATTTAGCAGGAAATGAAGGAAACGTTATAATGGCCGCCTATGTAAAATTTAAATGTGGTCTTACCTCAGCTATTGGTTATTCCTATGAAAGCCATTTTGGATTGTCCTAAGTAGTTGTAGTGATTTGAACCGATACAATATGCATTAAGTTTGTTTTGGTCTTTGCAATGGGCATGGGATCAGTTCCGTTTTGTTAATTCAAAAAAATAAAAAATAAATTCCAACTTTTAAAATCCTTGGCTTCTGAAAATTTCAAATCCAAGTACCAGTGATACCTGGAAACTGCCAGACATGTTGAATGTGTCTTCTCATTGTTTCACTTATCAAATGTGAGATACAAGTTAAGATTCTGCTGGTAAGTTGATAATGAACTGTGCCTGAACTGTGAACAGCTCCACCCTTATATAATTTATAGTGACATTTTGTGGACTGTTAATCCAGTTGTGACCACTGACATTCACACACCCTTCACTATCCGCACTGCACAACTCCAAAATCAATTCCAACTAACTTTCAACAATCAATTCCAATTCCGGAATGGAACTGACCCCATGCCTGCTTTGCGAACTTATGGGAATACCCCTTCTATAAATGAGTTCTCTTTCTACACATATCGTGCCCTTTCTACACAACATCCATCCTATATGGTTAGTCTCCTATGTTTTCCACATATCCTCAGGAACTTGAGATCATCTCTTTCACAACAACTTTTTGTTTCTTAAACTATGGGTAAGCTGAATATTAGCAAACATGCTTTCTCTGTAGCTGACCAACAAAAATCTGGAATCAACTCCCTATCATTTTTAAATCATCTAAAACTATAGCTACCTTTCATAAAAACTCAAGACTTATTTATTTGAAATTGCATTCCCACCCTAAACCTTTGGGGGTCCCTTGCTCTAATGATGTCCCTTGCTCATCCCTGTTCACGATTCTTGTATGTTGCACCTCTGAGCTCAGATTCCTGGGGATGTAGGACCATATAATAGACCATATAATAGGTGCAATAGAAGTTTGTTATTATTGTTTCTTCGATAGACCGAGCAAAGCAGCTACACCAGAGGTTGACGCCATCCCGTGTCATCGTGTCGGGGCAGGTGTTGCGTCATACCATCCCGACGACAGACTGTGATGTCCTTGTCGTGTTCCCCCCAGACACGCGAGATGCCACCCTCATGACCCTTCTCTCTCGTCTCCGCTGTCACATTCCTGAGTTACTTGTTTGTGTCCGTCACCATGGTAACATCGGAGTGTACGCATTCTACCTGACGGCATCGTATGAGACGTAAGTGCAGTGGTGAGGGCAGCAGGCCCTTGGCCAGAAATAATTTGTTTGTCTTGAATTAATCAAAAGTGTGCCTTTTAGCACGCGAACGACTTGTGTGGAAGCCTTTCACATCGATCACAGCCATTATTGACCAGTTTATTTTTTCCAATGACAAACCAGTGTCATTTGAGCCATTTATTTCATTAATGTTGATCCATTTGATTTGTTTCACTACCAGTTGTGCCAATGATAATCATTAATGTGGACTCCTAGACTTGGATAAACTATTGGTTAATCTAGTGACCAGCTGGCTCCCTCTAAATTTCACCTGTCTTATCAGTTGTAGTTGCCCGTCTTGGCTACTCATCTGCCAGTCTTGAAGATGGGCAGACAGGTCTCTGGCTAAACCCCTGCAGGGCAGTATTTCCTGGATTAAACCAACCAAGTTCCTCATTTTTTAATATAATCTACTGGTAACTACAATGAAGGCAGTGTATGTGTGTGGGGTATGTGTGTGGGGTGTGTGTATGTGTGTGGGGTATATGTGTGTGGGGTGTGTGTGTGTGGGGTGTGTGTATGTGTGTGGGGTGTATGTGTGTGTGGGGTGTGTGTGTGGGGTGTGTATGTGTGTGGGGTGTATGTGTGTGTAGGTGTGTGTGTGTGTGTGGGGTGTATGTGTGTGGGGTGTGTGTGTGTGTGTGTGGGGTGTGTGTATGTGTGTGGGGGTGTATGTGTGGGGGGTGTATGTGTGTGGGGTATGTGTGTGGGGTATGTGTGTGGGGTTTATGTGTGTGGGGTGTATGTGTGTGGGGTGTATGTGTGTGGGGTATGTGTGGGGTGTATGTATGTGGTATGTGTATGTGTGTGGGGTGTGTGTGTGTGGGGTGTATGAATGGTATGTAAGTGTGGGGTGTATGTGTGTGGGGTGTATGTGTGTGGGGTGTGTGTATGTGTGTGGGGTGTATGAATGCGTGTGGGGTATGTGTGTGGGGTGTATGTATGGTATGTAAGTGTGTGGGGTATGTGTGTGGGGTGTATGTATGGTATGTAAGTGTGTGGGGTATGTGTGTGGGGTGTATGTATGGTATGTAAGTGTGTGGGGTATGTGTTTGGGGTGTATGTATGGTATGTAAGTGTGTGGGGTGTGTGTATGTGTTTGGGGTGTATGTATGGTATGTATGTGTGTGGGGTGTATGTGTGTGGGGTGTGTGTATGTGTGTGGGGTGTATGTGTGTGGGGTGTGGGTTGTGTGTATGGAATGTATGTTTCACTCCTAGACGCTTTGCATTGTGGATGCCAAGATTTCAAAGAATACAAGTAACGTCTTTGTTGTTTTTCTAAAATTCCCCTTTGGTTAAATCTTCTTGCCGTTTTTAGGGTATATACCATAATGTTAGATGGACGTAAATAGATAGTTCATAATGTTACAAGTATTTTCTGTGATTGATCTGAGGACCGGTTGGGGATGTTTATGTAACTTACGGTAATGTAAAAAAACTGTTCAGATTGATGTCACAACAAATATAATTTATGAATACTCCAGGAAACTGTTCTCAGTGTGTGTGTGTGTCGGGAGTACATTTAATAAGCAAACAAACTACCTTTGCCACTCCAGAAGGAATCAACTGTAATGATAGTGAGAGCATGGAATCAACTGTAATGATAGTGAGAGCATGGAATCAACCGTAATGATAGTGAGAGCATGGAATCAACTGCAATGATAGTGAGAGCATGGAATCAACTGTAATGATAGTGAGAGCATGGAATCAACTGTAATGATAGTGAGAGCATGGAATCAACTGTAATGACAGTGAGCACACGGAATCAACTGTAATAATAGTGAGAGCATGGAATCAACAGTAATGATAGTGAGAGCATGGAATCAACTGTAATGATAATGAGAGCATGGAATCAACTGCCACTCACAGTGTGCCAATGTGTGAGTGTTGATCAGTTTAACTTTAAAGTGGCATGCAAGACACATCTTTTTACAAATTATTTTAACATTTGATGTTCGTAATTAATTAATTCTTACATTTATTTTAATTTATTACTACAATTAATCTATTGTTATTATTTTAATAGCTTGTATACTTGTGTTTATTTATTTATTTACTTTTAAGAGAGTATGGTTGATTTTATTTGATGATTGCATATTTTAGCCCATTAGTATTTTTAAGTAAGTAATGTTACTAATTGTGTATTTGTAATAACCGTTGTAAAGCCCCCCAGAAGAATATTATTGGGATGGGGCGCTATATAAGAAATGTAGTATTATTGCATTGTACAAATGTGCACATCAGCAAAGTAAAAAACACTACTCTAAAAGTTATAATTAAGTATGTAAATTGTTGAATGTGCTTCAGTTTCCTCAAGAAAGCCAGTGAAGTGGGCATCTTTAAGCGTTTAACCGGTGAATATGGCAGACTGCTGAAGGAGTTTGACTATGACCAGTGGTCGCACTTTGAAGGTGTTGATGATGCGTGTCACTTCATGACTGACCAGGAGAGACAGAGCATCATTAGGCACATGTTGTTCAGTGTCCGTGCGGACCGAGATGACCACATTGAAGACGTCAACTTTCTGCGCGGTCAGCTAATGTGTGAGTGGTCGTGTCAGAGACGCCTTGAATTGAGCATTAGTCAGTTTCCCACGATACCCTCGTACAAGGTCGTCTATTGCCTGGAAAATTGAACAATGATTCCTGGCCAGATTGGCTGTGCTATAAAACTAGCTTACACCAACCAGGCCCTTAGCCAGAACAATTTGTTAGTCAGTCTTGAATTAATCAAAAGTGTGTGTTTTAGCATGTGAATGGCCTGCGTGGCAATCATTCACATAGCCACTGTTGGCCAGTTTAGTTTTTTTCAGTGACAAACCAGTGTCATTTGAGCCATTTATTTAATTAATACTGATCCATTAGATTTTTTCACTACCAGTTGTGTTAACAATAGTCATTAATGTGGGCCCCAAGACTTGGAACTATTAGTTAATCTAGTGGCCAGCTGGCCCTCTCAAAATTCCACCAGTCTTTATCAGTTGTAATTACAAGTCTTAGCCAGTCATCTGCCAGTTTCGAAGACAGGCAGATGGGTCGCTGGCTGAGCCCCTGTTTCCCACAATACCATTGTACATGGCCATCTCATGCCTGGAAAATTAAACAATGATTCTTGGCCAGATTGGCTGTGCTTTAAAACTAGCTTACACAAACACATTGAGCAACAAAGAAAGGGCCTGAGAGTAGTACACCCATACATATACACATACATACACACATACATACACACATACATACACACATACATACACCCATCCATACACCCATCCATACATACACCCATACACACATACATACACACATACATACACACATACATACACACATACATACTCCCATACATACACCCATACATACACCTATTCATACACCCATACATACACCCATACATACACCCATACATACACACATACATACACACATACATACACCCATACATACACCCATACATACACACATACATACACACATACATACACCCATTCATACACCCATACATACACCCATACATACACACATACATACACTCATTCATACACCCATACATACACCCATACATACACCCATACATACACACATACATACACACATACATACACCCATTCATACACACATACATACACCCATACATACACCCATTCATACACCCATACATACACCCATACATACACCCATTCATACACCCATTCATACACACATACATACACCCATACATACACCCATACATACACACATACATACACACATACATACACACATTCATACACCCATACATACACCCATACATACACCCATACATACACCCATACATACACACATACATACACACATACATACACACATACATACACCCATACATACACACATACATACACCCATACATACACCCATTCATACACCCATACATACACACATACATACACCCATTCATACACCCATTCATACACCCATTCATACACACATACATACACCCATCCATACACCCATTCATACACCCATACATACACCCATACATACACCCATACATACACCCATACATACACACATACATACACCCATACATACACACATACATACACCCATTCATACACCCATACATACACCCATACATACACCCATACATACACCCATACATACACCCATTCATACACCCATACATACACCCATTCATACACACATACATACACCCATACATACACCCATACAGACACACATTCATACACCCATTCATACACACCTACATACATACACCCATACTGCCCCCAAATTAACATATTAATACAGTTGGTGCACCCAAATGTATGAAAATCAAAGCCAACTGGCCTTGCCCACAGTTTGGCAACACATACATACACCCATACATACACACATACATACACATACACCCATACATACACACATACATACACACATCCATTCATACACCCATTCATACACCCATACATACACCCATACATACACCCATACATACACCCATACATACACACATACATACACACATACATACATACATACATACATACACCCATACATACACACATACATACACACATACATACACACACACATACATACACCCATACATACACACATACATACACACATACATACACACATACATACACCCATACATACACCCATACATACACACATACATACACCCATACATACACACATACTGCCCCCAAATTAACATATTAATACAGATGGTGCACCCAAGTGTATGAAAATCAAAGCCAAGTGGCCTTGCCCACAGTTTGGCCAAAATCTAGGTCTGCAGAAACAGATCTATAAGGGGTGATCTTGTGACATTAATATACAGCAAATAAGACCAACAACATTTAGTGCCTGACCACCCTCCACCTGCGATATGACACTTTGAATGACATAGTTCTGTGGGTGTGTGACAATATCCCTGTCATTTCTTCTACCACCATTACACGGTATTCCTGTTAAGTTGCCATAACACAACACTGGCTGTTTACGTGTGCCCAGAGGCAGCGCCCTTATGGAGCGACATCAAAGAATATCCAGTACTTTTTTAAAAAATGCACTGATGTAAATTAAACAGCAGCTACTCCATGAAACCAATTTTGTGTAGGCAGTTCCTTTGACAGTTCTTAGGTGGTTTCACCCCATGATCACGGTCAACACACAACAGAAACTAGAAATCAGTTTGCTTAATGTCTATTTGTAGTTCCCCTCCTACTTTCGAAAGGCATCATACAACAAGTGCTGCCACTACACAATCTGGAGAAACTAGAATATCTGCGCAAGCACTGGGTGTGTGCGTTGTTCCAGTCTCAGCCACTAGGTGGGTACAGAAACAGAACACAGACCATAGTATACACTGAGAGATGTGAAAATTGTAGACCTTTTGTAAGGAGAATTGGTTTAGGATAAAATACAAAGAAGCCATCAACATTCATTAAACGAAACCTGTCCTGTTATGAGACGTCAGTCAAGAGCTCTCACCAGTCTTCTATATGTCACATGGTGATGTGACTTACCCATGAATACAAAGTTTCTTGCGAGTTAAATAATATATAATGAAACACACCCAGTAACAAAACAGTTTATACACTCTAGCATATGTTACTTGTTCAATGCAAAACACACGACAAGTTATGCATTATATATTGTTGTTTGTAGATGAAGTGTGCAGTTACTTTGGAGTGAAGATTGCGATGTACTTTGCCTACCTGGGTCACTATACCACTGCCTTGACCATTCCAACAACCACAGCTCTCCTGTTTTGGGCCATCTCAGGATACAGCCAGGTAAGTGGTCACTACACCTCAGCCTTGACTGTTCCAACTAAAGCCCTCCTCTTTTGGGCCATTTCACGTTAACTGTCAATGTACTTATATAAATGTATGTGCATTGCATTGTGGAGGTTTTATTTTTAGAGTAGAGTCAATACTAACATTGGAACTCTGACTTTTTCTGTTGCTGCACCAACTCTATGGAATATGCTCCCTCTTAGTGTTAGATGAGTTGAAAATATTACACACTTATGCCATCATTTAAAAACTTATCTTTACAAACCTGTTTATCCACCATAGCTCCCTGGCGTATTCAACCACCTGTTGACAACTTGAATACTGCTTATCGATTCTGATATTGATCACCTGTTTATCCACCATAGCTCCCTGGCGTATTCAACCACCTGTTGACAACTTGAACACTGCTTATCGATTCTGATATTGATCACCTGTTTATCCACCATAGCTCCCTGGCGTATTCAACCACCTGTTGACAACTTGAACACTGCTTATCTATTCTGATATTGATCACCTGTTTATCCACCATAGCTCCCTGACGTATTCAACCACCTGTTGACAACTTGAACACTGCTTATCTATTCTGATATTGATCACCTGTTTATCTTGATGCACCTCTGAGTTTGGGTTCCAAGGATTTATGCACAATGGAAGGTATCTTATTATTATTATAAATATTGTTATCCACAATTCTGTTACACAGGCAGAGTGCACTGTATCATGTCGACTCTTGGGTCTACGCCAAATGACACAAGTTACACGTTGTACAAGTTAAACACACTAGGTATTATTATGTCTCTTGTAGACCGTGGATGACGCATGTTTTGTTGGGTTTGCCTGCGTCAACGTAATGTGGGCGATGTTCTATCTGGAGCACTGGAAGCGTCACAGCGCCGAGCTCGCCTTCCACTGGGGGACGCTCGACGTCAAGGACGAGCTGCTCATTGAACCACGACCACTCTACCATGTAGGTTATTTAGTCACGCTTCAGTGGTTTTATGAACAGGGGACTGTTTCACTAACCTTATGAGCTCGATTTTGTTCTTTTTAAATCAGTTTTGCTTCTTAACAGTGATCTTATAGGCTGAAATCTGTCGACATTAGGACGCGCCACCGGGACACTTAGAGTAGACTCTAGGACGCGCCACCGGGACACTTAGAGTAGACTCTAGGACGTGCCACCGGGACACTTAGAGTAGAGTCTAGGACGTGCCACTGGGACACTTAGAGTAGAGTCTAGGACGTGCCACTGGGACACTTAGAGTAGACTCTAGGACGTGCCACCGGGACACTTAGAGCAGACTCTAGGACGTGCCACCGGGACACTTAGAGTAGACTCTACGATGTGCCACTGGGACACTTAGAGTAGAGTCTACTACGTGCCACAGGGACACTTAGAGTAGAGTCTAGGACGTGCCACAGGGACACTTAGAGTAGAGTCTAGGACGTGCCACAGGGACACTTAGAGTAGAGTCTAGGACGTGCCACCAGGACACTTTTGCTGCTGTGTCAAGGAAATAGTGTCCTGAGTGACACAGCATCGGCTTTTTTTACATTTTGAAAAAACTTAAATTTAACAAAGGATTCTGTTTAATGGTCGATTTTCCTTATGAGCTCTTAGCGAAATGGTCCCCTGGTGAAAATTGTCCCAAGAACTCGCTAACCAGTTTTGTGTGCCAAAATTACGGGAAAATAAAAATATGTTTGTTGCGCAAAAATGACATGTTTTATCTTTTTTTTCAGATTTGTCTAAAATTGCATTAAGAAATTTACACCATTAAAATATTCATTTCTGTTTAAATAGTCTCATTAACATTTTGCAAACCAATATATTTAGCAACATACTAATTATTTATTTAAAATGTGTGTTTAAAGTAGGATGGGTTGCAAAGCCAGAACAAATGAGAAGAATTCATGCATTGTACAATACGGAATGGTCTCATAACTTTGGAAAGTCCAGAAAAACAACGCATTTCATATTGGTTCAAATCACCACACACCCCACCGATACCAGTACTTGGAGAGGGACATGCGATTTTGAGCAAACCAGAATGGCTTCCATAGCCTTCCAGAGCCACAGCCAATACCCAGTGCATTTTACTGACGTGACACATTTGCCGTTTTCCGATATCCACAATAGTGTGAATGTACATTAATATCTGTTCCACTTGATAGTTGTCACCACTATATCAATGTTATTTTCGTCACGACGCGTGACGACAACCAAACCACTACCACACACATGTAATGGTTTACGTTTTGGGAACTTTGCTGACTTATACGACCATCTCTGACGTAATAATGAAACGTTTGCTGTATTGATGTATGTTTGTCCACTAGGGGGAGCTAGTGGAGAGCGCCGTGACAGGTCATCTGGAACCGTCATATCCGGCATGGAAGCGCATCTTCTTCTCGTGTTTTGTCAGCTACCCTGTCATTCTCGCCAGCCTCAGTCTCGTCTTCGCCACCATGTGGGCCATCTTTGAACTACAGGACTGGGTGAACAAGAGAATTGACGACGGCGACATGCCGTTTCTGTGTAAATATCTGCCTAACATCCTGCTTGCACTGTGCATTAGCATCTACGATGACGGGTATAAGAAAATTGCATACTGGCTCAACAACAAAGGTAGGCGGTTCACTTGGAATATAGTCATTTTCAAATAAGTTTATATGTGTTATAACATCTGAAGTCTACAGTTTAAAAATGTGTAACCTGTCATGGACTCACTGAGTAATGGTCTCTATCCCCAATTAGCCCAATTATGATATTGCAGCGTGTGGTTATTGTTTGATTATGATAATTATAAAGGTCTGTATTGCATAAATCTTTTTTTAAAGTAGCTGTAGTTTCTGATTTTAATATGATGGGGTTAATTATGATTTCATTTTTTAAAAGTAAATGCAAGTTCTTATAAAACACAGTATCCAGTCCTCAGGACTGCTCAAAGTGCTTTATGCTTTACTTCCTTGCAGACCTGTTTAATCGAACACCATCTCGACTTCTCTGGGAAGCATCCAACCATGCTGCAATTAATGCATAAAGACTATTCGTACAAAAAATCCATCACTGCTTATAACCAGGTACTCATTCATACAGCTCAGTGAACTGGAGCAATGTAGAGTAAACAAACTTGCCCAAGGTTCGACACTGCAGCACAGGATTTAAACCTGAGTTCTCTCAATCGAGAGTCCGAAGCTCCAGCCACTGCACCACTTTACAATGTATTAAGTAACAAGTTACGGTTAGTCTTAATTACAATTGTAGTTGAACGTAATATATTACACAGTGGGACTGAGGTTGGCAAAGGTATGTCAAGTCTTCGACACTGATCATTGCCCTTACAACATCTGTTGTTAGTGTTTTTATATAATCAAAACGATCATCGATCACATGAGATTGTGATTGATTAGTTGATCAGAAGCATAAACCAAACAATCACCGGCAAAATGTATTAATTGTAACAATATTATTATAGAAAACTACAGATTGGAGGAGACTTATGAAAACAACCTCATTGTCAAGTTGGTTCTTGTAAGTATACAGTAGAACTATTCACATTTATACACAGCTACATGGTGGATACCAGTGTGGCCTTGCTTGTACATACAACATACTGTTAATGTAGAGCATTACACGATTTACATCCCATTGAAATCTGGGTCATATATTCAGTCAACTTTTTAATTCTATAGTATACATTAATTTATGAATATTCAACGCAAAAAAACTGATGAAATTAAACAAATTTAATATAATTATATATATATATATATATGACAAAACAGCTGTGTTATGTACATTGATTGTTGTGTAGATAAATTGATTGAGTTTGAGTTAAACAAAAACAATGGCTGGGGTGAATGGTAAAGTACTAGTTATACACATAACAAGGTTCTGATGTGTTCCTATATATATATATATATATAACAGCTGTACAATAACAGCTAATTAACCTTAGTAATGAATGTTTGTCCGATAAGACTGGATTTGTTTCCGTTTTGTGCTGTCAGTTTCAGTTTGTCAACTCCTTTCTTTCGCTCTTCTACCTTGCCTTCTACATTGGCGACATTAATCGACTGCGAGATGTAAGTCATATTTTCGCTTTCTCACTAGCTACGTGTGGGTCTAACATTTGTCTATGAAAAGTAATAAAATTGATTTATATATATAGATGTACGTAAAGTGTCATTATGTAAATAACACCCTTGTGTATTTGCATCGATGTTTATGTAGTGTGACAACTTACACGCATCTTCAGCAATGAATAAACGAGTCATAAAGCATAGTACTGTATAGGTAGATACAATAAACTGTAGCGTTGTCAAATGCTCGAGAAATGATGCAGGTTCAGTTCTCCTATAGTCCGCTAGGGGTACACTCCACTATGCCCCCCAAGTCCTCGAGCCAGAGGGCTGACAATGGAAGTGTGACCCTCTACATTTCCTCCACTAGTCTCCTTGGAGGTCGCCGGGTGCGACTGCCAAGTCGCCGAACAGCGGGTGTCGGAGCAGGGATCAGTGGCGGAACTTCAGCGGCCGGTGTGGGTGGGGGCGCGGCCAGCCGGAGCTTCTCACGACTAGCACGAGGAGGGTGCCCGGCGCCGGACTCGGGCCTGGCCGGAGTCGCTGGCACGGGTGTAGTCGGCCTGGCTAGAGGCGACACTGGGTCGGCGGGCTGGGTCGTTGTCTCGGGTAGCATGGGCGACGGTGGCGTGGTCGTGGCGGGGGGAATGACAGATGGCGAGTTGATCAACGGGGCCCTGGCGATATGCGGCGTGTACAGGCGTAGGTGTTTCCTGTTACGGAGTGTGACACGCCCCGACCCGTCCACTCGTACGACATATTGGTCGTACTGTCGTACCTCAACTACGATTCCGGTGTGGTCCCACTTGGTTGGGTGCGGGCCAACCAGATTCTGCAGCCTTACGCAGTTGCCGATAGTGAGTGGAGGTGGCTCATGTGCCCTCATGTGTCAGACACGAAGCGTCCTCTTTTGCTTGCAGTGTTTCGCGCCATGTCCAATGGGGTAGGTACTGTCCGGGCGGTACTGGGATGAAGTCCCGGATGCGGCGTCCAAAGATGATCTCGGCAGGACTGACCTTTGACATCGGATCTGGCGTGTTTCTGTAGGCTAACATGGCCCGTTGGAATGCGTCGGTGTTCAGGGAACCACCTGGGCCCGTGCTGCCAACCAGCATCCGCTTGACCGTTTTCACCCTGACTTCCGCCCTGCAGTTGCTGTGTGGGTTTGCTACGCTGCTGATGCGGTGACGTATACCCCAGTTCTGGAGGAATGTCTTTGTAGCGCCTGCCTTGAACTTAGGTTCCCCATCCGAGGAGAGCTCCTCGGCGATGCCAAAGGTTACGAACATTCTTCGGAGCGTGGCAATGAGGCCTTTGGAGCCCTCTGCGTTCTCTTCTACGATAGGCCAATTAGAGTATCTGTCCACGGCGACGAGGTAGTGATGGCCGCCGTAGCTGAAGTAGTCGGCACATATCGCCTGGAAGGGGTAGACTGGTAGTGTTGGTGGTGTAGGCGGCGAGTTTGGTTGTGATGGCGCCATGCGGTTGCACGCTGTACAGTGTGCACATGTCTCTTCAATTGCCGAAGTCATACCTGACCAGAAGAATGACCCCTCTGCTCACGACACCATCATCGAAATACCCTGGTGAGCCGAGTGGAGTGCCTGCAAGACACGTGCTCGGAGAGTGGGTGGTATGACGATTCTGTCCTTGTAAAGGATGACGCCGTCGTACTCGGTAAGCTTCTCCCGGTACTGGTGGTAAGTGCGGATGGCACTGATGGCGTGTCAGGAAAGCCGTTGTGGATGACATCCACGAGAGCGGACATGTCGGGGTCGCTCGCCGTGGCAGTGCGCACATCGTCCCATGTGACCGACTTGATGAGTTCTGTGGCCATGGACGCGCAAGTCTGTGAGCAGCGAGGTGGCGCCGGATCGTCGCGGGATCGGAGGGCTGCGGGGGCTGCCACGGCCACGTCATCGGGCAGGTCGGGAGTCTCGGCGTCGCCCACTGGATGTCGTGATAGGGCGTCGGCGACAGTGTTGCGAATGCCGGGGATGTGGAGCACGCGAAACCGGTACTGCAGCGACTTTTCCTTAATGTTCCGCAAGCGAGGGTTTGGGATGTCGTCGAGGGCGCGGTCACCCAGCACCTTGAGTAGTGGCTTGTGGTCTACTGCTACCATGAGGTCCGAACATCCCAAGGTGAAATGTCGAGCCTTGTCAAGGGCATCTACAACTGCCAGCGCCTTGCCCTCGATGGGGGCATAACGTGACTCAGCGCCGTGTGTGAAACGGCTGCCCATCAGTACTACTTTCCAGCCCAACTTGCAGCAGAACGGTCGGACACCAGCGCAGTCACAGCGTTTCTGGACTAGCCAGTACCCGAGCCCTTCTTTAGACCAGTCTGTGGCGAGGCACGTCGGGCGTGACTGGTCGAAGATCTCGACTCCTTGCCTGATCTGGTCGATGATCACGACTTTCGACTGCCTGAACAGGCGATCCAAATGTTCCGTCCAGGCGAACGGCTGATCTGGCTTCAGGAGGTCACAGAATGGTTGGTTGCATGTGGTCCGCTACGGCGAAGGCATAAGCCTCCTGGTTAACGAGGCCGAACCAGCTTCTGATGTCTGTGACATTCCTCGGTGTCGGGAAGTCCTTTATCGACTGCAACACCTTCGAGCATGGTTTCACTGACGTGGGTGATATCTCAAAGCCTGCAAACTCGACGGTGTCTTTACCGAACACAAACTTGTCCGGATTCTGTGTGATGCCATTGCGGCCACACGTGTCCAGCCACTGCACTGCCTGCCAAAAGGCCTGCTCGATGTTGTCCGCCCACAGTAGGGTATTGTCGATGCATTTTGTCTTGTTGGGTATGTGGGCGACGATGTCATCGAACCGCCGTGTGAAGCCATCGCCAGACGCCACATATCCTTGGGGTGCTGAGCGGTATCGATAGCGGCTCCAAGGCGTTATGAACGTCGTGAGGTGGCGGTTGTCGGGGTGGAGTGGGACAGCGTGGTAGCCGTTCCAGGCGTCACACACCGTTTTCTTTGTTCCATGAGGCACCGATCTCGCTTGGTGAAAGGGTCTCTGGGTGTGGTGGGTCTCCCTGGTGGCACAAGCGTTAAGGGCCTGGAGATCCACAGTCCGTCGAGGCTTCCCGTTCTTCTTTGCGCCGATAACCATGCGATGACACCAGATGACAGGGGTTCCAGTTGGTACCTCCTCGATGACGCCCATACTGCAGTCTTGGTCGAGGCCGGCCTTCACGTCGCTTCGCCAGTGAATCGGGACGTCGATCGGTGTGTGGCAGGCGACAGGCTTGGCGTCTGGGTCAATCATTAGCCAGAGTGGCGGGCCCTCCATCGGGAGGAGAGTCTGGTGGTGACACGTGTTCAATGTGCTAACCTTGTAGTGCGACAGCAACCACTGCTCCAGTTTTCTGCGGTTGTCCTCAATGGCTGGATAGGGCAGCTCTTGCGGAGGCAGTGGTGGAGGTTGACGGCGGGGGCACTCACAGGTTCCGGTCATCGACGACTCCGAGGTGGCGCTGCACGTGTTCACCTCCGCTGAGGGCTGTTGGCTTTGGCCGACGTCAGGGAAGTTATGCGACACAATGCCTAGCGCCACACATGCTCCTCGAGACAAGAAGAAGTCGCTCGTGTCTCGGCATATGTAGACAATTTGGCGTGTTTCTGTGCCACCTGGAGAAGCGGAGTCTGATAGGCGCAGGGCGATCGCCCCGATTATGTCCAGATTGTTTCCGTTGGCAGCTGACATCTGCAGACGTGTTTTGCTCAGGCATTGCTCGGTGAGTCCGAGCTTGGAGAGTAGATTCGTCCCAGCCAGGCACGATTGGCAGCCTGTATCAGCCACTACCGACACCAACGCAGCCTTAGTCAGGCACCTCGGTGGCGTGCGGAGGCCGAGAGCACATGTGTCGCACGGGTAGTGAGTGATGTATAACGACAGTGTAGGTTGTGGGGCCGAGGATTTCTTCACCCACGTGTCTTGAGTGGCGTCGTAAACGCAGTATTCGAGTTTGAAGTCCCTGAGGTTGCAGACGATCTCGTTGTCGACAGGCGGCGCGTTCTCCACACTGCATTGTGACTGGAAGAGAGCTGTAGCGGTTTCCCTCTGCGGTGACCGGCGCGGGCGGCGTTGCACATAGAGTGTGCCGGCCGTCAACTTTTGTCTGCATACGGTCCCAAGGTGACCTTTCTTGCCACATTTGGTGCAGGTTTGGCCGTATGCCGGGCAGTTGTCAGAGCGTTTGTCCCTGCTGCTACCATGGCCGATCTGGCCGCAGTGTGTGCACCGCGGAGTAGGCAGGGGTGTGGGTGGGGCATGTTGTTTGAAGACCGCTCTCTGTTTCCGGAATGAGCTGATCTGGGCAGCCGCCTCGGATCCGTTGCTCAGCTGCTGGAGGGAAATCTTTCCCGATTCCTTGCCCTCAACAAATGCCTCAACCTCTTTGAGATGTGTACTCGTTCCCTTCTCGGTCAGACAATCCAGTTTGATGTCATGATCGGCGCAGCCCAGGACGACCTGGTCCCGCACCACAATGTCGCTGTAATCTGCCCCAACGCATGTGTCGTGGTTCGGGCAGCTCAGGCACTGACAATTGACGACGAACTGGCAAACTCGCGCTTGCTCCTTGAGTCGAGCGCTGTAGGTGCGCGGACAGGTTCGTCTCGGTCCTGCCGCATCTTCGACAGCAAGTCCCGGGCTACCATCGCGTTCTCGGTGCGCAACGCCAACTTCTTAATGTTGGCCAGTAGGTCTCGTTCGCTGCAGGAGGCCGGCGCATCACAGTGAACCCGCACGAGGTTCTTCCGTAGTCCCTCGGGATTGCAGCAATCCAGGAGCTGGTAAGTGAGGTCGGAGCCGGCGACTCGCGTAGCGTCTTTATATTCACGCCAACGTTGCTCGAAATATAGCCAATCTTCCAGGGAGATCCCCTGATCAACGGTCGGGCGGCTAATTTTCTCCACCTTGTCCGTGGCGCCGGCAGCGTGGCTGGGCGCGGGTGTGGCAACATGCTGACTCTGCGCGTGGATGGTGAGGAGTGTGGCTGCGAGCGTGGCATCGGTGACATTCAGGCGGTATTCGCATCTGTCGACGGGTCACTTTACATCTACCGTGGGCGTGGCCGGATCACAACGGTAGATTATGCACCAGGTGCGACCACCGTATTCGCGTATGCAATCGTGAGCGATAACAGGCCGGATTGTCGACGAGTGCTTAATACAATGCTGCAGATTGTTCGTTTATTCATAAATAACACCCTTGTGTATTTGCATCGATGTTTATGTAGTGTGACAACTTACACGCATCTTCAGCAATGAATAAACGAGTTATAAAGCATAGTACTGTATAGGTAGATACAATAAACTGTAGCGTTGTCAAATGCTCGAGAAATGATGCAGGTTCAGTTCTCCTAAAGTCCGCTAGGGGTACACTCCACTATTATGTAAACAGTATTGCAGATGCAGGGAGTGTATCAGTGTAGGACTTATTTGCCAAATTTCGAGCATAGTAACAAATATGTGGTAAGAAGATCTATGCTGTTTGGTACAGAAGCTGACGTGGCCTGTTGCAGCAACTGGCAACTCTGCTGATTACCCGCCAAGTGGTCGGCAACATCCGCGAGGCACTCGTTCCTTACGTCATCGAAAAACTTAAACTGTTTCGCATCGGGTACGAAATGACAAAAGACATGAGTGAGAAAGTGCTGAAGAAACAAGCACACGATATCGTCAGAGAAGAGAAGTATGCGGGTGTATTCTCTTACCTTTCATCGTCGACCCTCATGGCCCGTAATACTAGTTTTCCTTCTCCAGTTTTTCCTGTCACTGGCCTCCTATTAAGCTGTCCACATTGCCACCTCCCCCTGTTATTGTTTCTCTTTCTGATGTCCCTTGCCAGGTTGTCTAGCAGTGCCCCATTGTCAGTTTCCTTTCTTGTATTCATGTTAGCATGTCAGGCAGTGATTGTCTTCTTTATTTACAAAAACATGTTCAATCTAGTTCCATCTTCATATTTGTTCTTGTGTGGTGATCTTCTTTTCCTTTGTTTAAGTCACAATACCTTTACTTGATACAAAATACTGCCATTTATTCTGCAGGATCATCCTTTAAATGGAGTATTATCAATGATATATTTCAAATTTAAACATATCATAGTCCACTGCATAGAAAATAAACGTGAATGCAGTTTTCATTCACGTATTCCTCTGTTATTTGTCCAAGGTTGCAACACAATAATGACAGTAGAGAGAAGGCAGAGAGACGGCCAGAAACTTCACAGGCGGAGATGTGTGACACTGGTACAGCAGCTGAAGTAACCGAGACGCCTCCTCAAGTTGGACCAACCCTTACACAGGCTGAGATGGAGGCGGTCATGAAGAGGGTGGGTCCTACACTTTACATACAGTTCTTAGTATGACAACAATTTCTGGTCAGAAGAAATGTTGAAAATGGTATTGCAGGTGTTAATCCATTAGACCCCATGTTATTTTATGAAACACGCTCTTAGAGCACCCAGTTGTTTGCATTTAACGTTGTTATACTCTGTTTCCCAACATTGCGAGTTGTGTTTTCTTTTAAAGATAATTGAATTCTGAATAAGGCAGTTCTAAGTATATTAATACATTTTTTTAATTAAACGTGCGAAACGTGATATGCTATGTCTAGCCCACAGCTGATGCATTAAAGGTTCTTTCATTCTTCCGGCTGAACTTGGGGTAAAAAGCAGCAAATATTTAAAAGAAACTTGTAATTAAGTTAGCTTCATTATCATAAGAATGATAAGTTGTTAGAAAGTCATGGCATAGACCTATAATGTGAGCATTTGACTCGACAGTACGATGGGACGTTTGATGACTACCTGGAGATGTTTATCCAGTTTGGCTACGTCACCCTCTTCTCGTCTGCCTTCCCAATGGCGGCCCTCTGGGCTCTGCTTAACAACGTCATCGAGATACGCAGCGACGCATTCAAGCTGTGCATGACCTTACAGCGACCTTTCGGCATGCGCGTGGCCACCATTGGCACCTGGCAGGTTCGTTGTAGTTCCATTTAAAAGGTGATTTTTTTTGGTTTTTATTCTAAAAGTAGGTTATATGGCTTAAACTAAACTGTGTATATATCTTGTTTCTCAGAATGTCATTTTTTAAAGTTTGCTTCAATTTTACCAATAAATAAAAAACTACTGGCGATATTTCATTAAATGAGGTATTATTTTAAAGCGTATGATCCGTGGAATCAAAAATGGTACACGACTCAATATCACAATTTTGTAACTCGACACCCTCTTTGTTGTGGCAGATCACATGGACACAAGAGTCGTTCTTTTGGCAGGTCTGAGCTGATGATCTGTTATATATAGGCCGAATATCATAATACAAAAAATGCAATGCACAAAGCTGTAAGGAATGCCGCCTGTGACAGTAAGATCTTCACATTTTCAAAAAAATCAAGCGGTTTTAGAACTTAGTGTTAATATGAATGTAGGCCAAGTTAAATGACACGGTGAAGACATTTTTATGAATCTTAAAATTTGTGTTTGTCACCAGAGGGCGCTTGAGTTGATGAGTATCGTCGCGGTGGTTGTGAACTGCGTGCTCATTGGAACATCTGATCTTAGCTACCGACTGTTTCCTGACATATCCGCTGCACACCGCATCGTTTACATTGTCATACTCGAGGTCAGTGCACATGTCTCTCATGTTTTCATAATTCAGGGAACAATCCCAGAAGAGACAAATAGTTTTATAAACAAGTGTAAAAGATTTCATGAATTGAGAACATTTGATACTACATCCTAGAAATTGATGTAGTTTACTTTCTCTTCTCCTTACAGCACATTTTGCTGATGATGCGGCTGTTGATTGTTCATGCCATCCCTGATGTTCCTTTGTGGGTGGCGCAAGAAAAGGCACGTCTTGAATTCCTCCGCAGGGAGGCATTTAAAGTGAGTTTGATTCTTCCACTGTGCACTGTGTTTATCTTCTTCTACTGAACTGCTCCCTTGCAGGGTGGGGTCACATCACTAGGTTTTTTCGCTGTCTCACTGATGCTTCTCCACGTCATTTGTAAAGTGTCGCACACACACACACTCACACAACATACACATCCACACACACGCACACACGCACACTCACACAGTGATTTGTTGCTATTTTTATTCACATAACACACAGAACAAATATGGCTGTTTTGGTAAATATTGATGGGCACCTTGCATGCATGCATTTTAAGAGCTGGAAGTATATGATTTGTATTAAACGTGATCAGCGTATCAACGACATGATGGCAGTGACTGTTAAGAAATTTCAGATTTTTCGCAGATACAGTTTTCTTATAATCCAACAAAACATTAATATGACCACTAACTAGAAAGCCAACAGTGCTCTGTGCCCTATAATAAACATATCTCCTTGGTGATTATATGCGATTTTTCAGAAGATTGGAACTAGGAATAACTCAGCGGCAACAGAAGAAGATCATAAAAGTCATTGATGTTCCTCGCCACTGAAGCTGCCAAAACATGAGAGATCTTTCTGTGCAAATTTCTTTATGCAATGTCTTACTGAAAGTGTACAATGTTTTTTGTTGGTTAACTGAATAACTATTTTATTGCAGCACTTATTTTTTAAAGTGTAACATCTCGGCAGTGCATAAATAATAACCAAACAAAACATTTTACTATCATGTTCTCTAATTTATTAGTATTTAAAATATATACACAAATTAAAACATGGTTGTTTTTAACACTACTTTGCTTCAGTTAAAGGCACAACAGCTGTGTAGGGGAAATACAATGTTTTTCACCCAAAGATTTATTAGTCTGTTACAGGATCTGATGGTAAATATATGACAGCAAAACTGATTGATACAAGAAGTATAACTCTTAATTTACATATACCATGAGATTAATTTTGTTGGCATTTTAATTGTGTGAAACCCACACTATCTGCCTGTCAGTTAACCAATAGAAATGGATGTACTTTTTGAATCTCGGTGTTAGTGGATATGCCAAAGGGCTTGCAACAGAACATTTGATTGGGTATATTTGTTATTCAATTCTCCAGGTCAAGTTGTGTTTCATTAGTCTTGCGTGTGGTTGAAATGGTTGTGAGAGAACAAAGTCTCATTAATCACAGAAGTATGTATCAGTATTTATTATTATTTGTAATATAATTATTTTGTTTTTGCTTTATTATTTGCATGAAGGTATTCAGGTCCCCTTTTAGCCTTCCGAATAGTGCATCACAAGGCTCGTTCAACTAGACACCTTACATCTCGCTGCTCTAATATTTATGTTGGTTTTATAGTTTTATTGCTTTTGCAATGTTATATGTAACAATCACTGCAGTAATTTTTACTACAAAACCATGACAAATAATCTAGTTAGTTACATTATTTGCATTTTATACATTGTTACTTCCAAGTTTATTTTTTATATTTTCAGCTATGATGTTATTACAATATAAGCTACTTAGTAATGTCTCGTTTTCCAAGACTTTGAAAACTTGGTACAAATGAAGTACGCAAAAATACATTCCCACTTAGATGTCAGTATTACAGTTAGGTTAAATAAATTGAAGTCTGCATTGGGACACGTAGGAACTTTTTCTAGATTCCAGGATAATACCGGTATTCAATAACAAATGTGTTGTTTTTGTTGTCATATGTAATGAATATGTGAGGGGAAATAGAAATATTTTAATATAAAATGTGTAGGAAAGTGGAGTGTTTCAATCGTTCTTTTCACTGTAATATCATTAACATGACATGGTTGTATAGCTTGATTGTACATTTACATCCAAATATACATAGATATTTTCATATGGCATATCTCGCTGTTTATAATTGCATACTGGGTAGGGTTTTCGGACAGTTCGGTCACTGTACATACTGTGATGTCTCTTCAATAGACACCTGTATCCATGAAATAGTGTCCCATATATCAGAGGTATTCACTCAATACAGGGTGTTTTACATTGATTGTAATTATGTAATTCAGTGTAAAACTGTCCACATTAGCGAGGTGTCTACTGGTAGGTGTGTTCGTTAAAGAGGGGTTGCTGTATAAAAGGTTTTGCATTATCAACTTGAGTGTAACTACTCTTTATAGGCATTTATTGATGGCCTAGCAACATGTGCAATTGCCACTGTTTCATAGCCATTGCTTTGTGCTAATCAGGATAAAAGTCATATAACCATTATTTAGCTTTTGACATTTTAAAGCTGCCGTCAAACTGTTTGTTATGACTTGTTTATGTTGTTTACCTTATGTGATTTTACATGTGATTTCATCCACTTCTTATCAAATGGGTCTGCAGTCCTCTATAGCGATAGCTGTGGTGGCATAGATTTTAATCCGTTTTACATCATGTTTAGTAGTTGTTCCCTCAGCTATGAACAAAAGCAGTACATTTAGTCGTTCAAACCAGTCATGTAATACGTATTTAGAGGTGTTTATATGTGAATACATGCTTTGTGATTCATTGATTTTTCTGGTGTATTGATGCATTTATTTTATTATGTAAATACTGTACATGTTTACATGTTTTGTGAGTCCTTTGTTTTCCTCATGTATTGTTTGTATTTAATTAGAATATTTTGAACACAGATAGCTTGTACGATGTTTATGCACATTTTGGCCAAATAGGAAATTTTCTCTCATAAAAACGTCATAAAAGAGCAGTTACAGTCTTATAATTTGTTATTTAAAATTACATTTAAATTATAAAAAATGTTGCGATTACTCTTTGAACCCAGCCATCTTAGTTCCTGGTGAACACATTGTCATAAATTTAAGACTGTTTTATACATCTAACTATAATTGGTGATGCATATACAATGTATGTTTGTGTTTTAAGCTACTCTTCCCAGACACTTTGAATAGTGGTTGCTAAACTTTTATAGTTTCATCTATGACCCATAAAGGATGTGTCAGTTATTTTTTTGAAATTCCCCATTGGTAAAGGGTTCATATCAGTCACGGATTCGAACAGGATGTTTGACATTAGCCAAGCATTGCCCTATTACATGATGGATCATGGCATATTTTCTGTAGTGTGGTATTGGATGGTGTTACTATCAGTATGTGTCGGAGTTAGGCCACATCACCAAATTCAGTAAGTGAATATTGATATCTATTAGAGGATAACATATCTTTATGTACTTAATCTATGTGCATAAAACCTTTGAATGCACGAAACCTAGCTAATATGAGACACTGTCACAAGGCAGGCTGCAGAGACAGCATTATCAATGTTCTCCTGTGAAACCCCCTAATACTAATCAGTATGTCGATATTCATATTGGTTGACATTCATATTAATTAGCGTGATAAGTATTTGTGCATGTGTATACATACTTTTTTAGCTACTGAAATACTACTAATAAATGCATAATATAAAAAAAGTCTGACTTTCTCTTTGACATTGTTTGACTTTTGATAGGCATAAATAAGCCTTAATTCTTTCTACATAGTCAATAAAGTTTGTATTGGTTGAAAACTGTTGTAGTGTCTTTTCCATCAATAGTTTGTATTTGCTTACTTCAATCTAATTTACCTATCGAGTAAGCCTTTGAATATTCTAATGAATCAGAATAATTTATTCGACCATAAAACTCATAATCATGTACAGCAAATAAATGTAAAGAAATGGTATGTATGGTCAGTGAGACTCTCATTAAGGCATTATGCAGGCCGCTAATATAAGCGCCACCCTGTTGGTAAATGTATAATTTTAATACAAAGTTATAATATATCAATAATTATTCTATTAAATATATGTTTACACTAATTAACTCACCCACTTACTGACATTAAATAACTACTAAAACTAACTAACATCAAACAAGCAAAATAATACACAAGAATAGTAATATATAAATTACACTAATGCTAAAATAAAACTGACATTTATTCTATGGTTAAACATTATTAAACTATTTAAAAAACCCATCTAAACAGTTAGCCAATAACAAATTAATACTAATTAACGGTATAATAGCCCTACTAATATTAATTAAAAGAAAACAAATATTTAACCCTAAAAATCTTTTAAAAATACTAACCGTATAAAATATAATTGTCTTATCACTTATGACGTCATGACTGTCAGTAATTACAAAACACTAATTATAAATCAATGTAAATTGTAATGGTGATTCGTTACTGGCAACGATAGTAGGCCGTACAAAATGTAAACTGTAAAATGTTTCTTACGATTTACACGAGAATGTAATAACCATTAATACTGCTCACTTACATATGGCAGAAATGTGCACACGAAAACGTGAAAAAAAATTAAAAACCTATTAGTCCTGAGATTTGTTCTGAGACGACATGCCGCAAAAAATCAACAGCCAAAATGTTGCCAGGCCGTTCACTAGATGGCAGCATTATAAACCGCACGCCACGCGATATTATAAAAGCAGTTTTTTGTTATAATACAATACAGGTGAATGATTGTATACTTTATATTTTTACTAAAAATATATTGATGCTGTGGTTGATTTTTTTCGGAACCTATTTTTGGTGCTGGAAATACGAGACTAAAATAATTACAAAACACCGGCCATGCCGAAGCGATGGGGTGGGGGATGGTTAACGATAACCATTGATTGTGAGTAACGTCCCTTACATAAAACCACTGATTGTGAGTAACGTCCCTTACATAAATCATGCTGTACAGCCACAACTGATGTCATAACTTATGACAACTCGAGTAACGCAACGTCACCGACACCGACTCCGAGGCTTGCCTTGAGTTGAGTTGAGGCTTGACTTGAAGTTGAGCTGCGGGGCTTTGAGTTTGACGTTTGAGTTTGCCTCTGCTCTGAAATTGGCTCTGACAGAACACCGGCAACTCGTAACCACGCAAAAAACTAAATTGCCACACAAGTTAAGACTGTCTAATCATGTCGTCATCAAAACCCTCGAACCAGAAAGCAAGTGGACCCCAGGGCAAGAAACTGAAGCCTGTCTCTGTGCCTAAGGCGAATGCTAAGCCTGATGGAAAAGTCAAGATTATTGGGTTTTCTTGTGTCAAGCACAAAACTCCACAGGCAGAAACAAAGTCGGGGGTAATTCAAAACGATGCCCAATCTTTGCCGTTAAATAGCGTCAGCATTTCAAATTCAGTGACACAAAATCAATGCGACTACGTTGAGCAGACAAACAACACCGCAACTACATCTCAAGAACAGGCTCCCTTGCACGAGTACAACTGTAGCAAGGACAGCGTGTCAACAAAAACACCTCAAGGAAAGGGGAAATCCAGTTTAAGAAACAGATCTGAAAAACAACCAAATCTCGTAGATGATACGACAGACCCTAACTCCAAGAGAAATATTGGCAATTGCACTGTGTCTCTCTCTAACACAGTTGCTGGTGCCAGTGTTACGTGCAACAACAAATCACCTGATGATAGGCCAGCAGACCAGTTACTTTATAGAAGTACTGCATCAGAGGTTTGGGCTAGTGTACAGAACGTACAAAGCAATGTTCTCAAGAAATTATTTGGGATACACCCCTCCCGATTTGGAATATATGGTGAACCGCTTGTGCATGACGATGATAATAACACTGATGATGATGAACATTCTTCCACCACCTGGGACAGAACTGCTTCGATTCCATCTTTGTCAGCTAGAAGGGTACAAGGTATGGGGTGCATGCATGTGCAACTTATATTTGACTGGGAATATGTGGATGCACACATTATCTACATTAGTTGTTATACACATATATATATTTATATGTACACATGAATGTGTGTACACATTGTAAAATGTGCACACATGCCTGTGTAGTTATCTCCTGTGTATAATGCTAATACATCATCATGCTATGCTATTAATGTTGGTGTTGTTTTACACCCATATTCTTCTGATTGTTTTATTTATACGTATTGATTCATATTTGATTATTGGTCCTATTAGTAATGTCACTGGATCTACAGACCTGATGACACTGAATGAAATACGATACAATTAACAATACAAATGCCCAATACAACCTACTGTCTGCACACAAATCTATATACACTAGGGCCGGAATGATACACCGGTGCACCAGTGTATCACGATACGGTACACGATACACAATATCCGTATCATGATACGGTGCAATACACGACAGCAGTAGGCAAAACAGTGTTCTCGCCAATAAACATCCAGCACAAACCACAATTGTCTGTGTATCGATAACATCGAGTTAGAACATGTAGTATGAGTACGTGTATATTATCTAACTATAATCTATGTAAAATCTTTACACACTAATCTGTTTTCAATGCGTGCATGCAATTTGGACCTCATAGTTATGAGGGATGACGTGACGTCTGCAGTATCGTTGCCTTGTTTGCGTGAGCACAGACATTTGTGAGTAACAGCCTGCTTGCTTGCATTCCAGTCAATGTACCCCAGTAGTCTGTATCGCGATACGTATCGTAGTGTATCGTTCCGGCCCTAATATACACTATACAAACTGGGGGTGACTGTTGTTGTTTTAGAGAAAGCATCTGGAGTGTCTGTATGGGACTCGATACCGGCGAAAGACTGTGATATCGTGCTTGTGTTTCCCATCAATGCCAACACTGGCACATTAACATGGCTGCGTAGTTGTCTCAGGGTGTACTTACCCTCTCTCATCCTGGACATACGCTATCATCCAACTGCCAGCTTCTATACCTTTTGTCTGACAGAGGTGTACAATGAGTGAGTAATATATCTGTATTTTTTACTCACTTGTTCCTTGCATTCTGACATACTCTTGCTGAGCATGGTGTTTTTGAAAAATAATGCCTAGTTAAAACGAGTTAATTGCCATGATATTTCAGTGGTTGTTTATGGTTAAAGGTAAACGGTAAGTTCTTATATAGCACAGTATCCAGTCTGTAGGATTGCTCAAAGTGCTTTACACTTTACTCCATGGCAGACCTGTTCAATCGAACACCATCTCGACTTCTCTGGGAAGCATTCAGCCGTGCTGTAATAAATGCATTAAGACTATTTGTTAGAACTACTATTGGTGCAAAAATATCCACCATTGTCTATTGCCAGGTACTCATTCATACAGCTGAGTGAACTGGAACAATGTAGAATGAATGAACTTGCCCAAAGTGCAAAACGACAGCACAGGATTCGAACCCGGGTTCTTTCGATTGAGAGTTCGATGGTCTAGTCACTGAGCCACTGTGTCAATAATATTAAGTTTTATTAATGATTATATATAACTCTGAAGAATCACTTTTATTCATGGATAAAGCATACCTCAGCCCCCAGCAAGTAATTAATTTTGTAATTAAAACTTTGATGTCTGTTTTCTCAAAATCATGTTTTTATATTTGGAAGATGAATATCTTTGGATATAATTACGCTAGCTAAATAAGGTTTAGAATGTTTTGTTTAGCTAAGTGTTCTCTACAAAACTGACATAATGGGCAGGCAGGTGTGCATGTGTGTGAGTGTGCATGTGTTTATGTGTGCGTGCATATGTGTGTGTGTGTGAGTATGTCTGTCTGTGTGTGTGTGTGCATGCGTGTGTGTTTGTGAGTGCGTGCATGCGTGTGTGTTTGTGAGTGCGTGCATGTGTGTGTGAGTGTGTGTGTGTGTGTGTGTGCATATGTGTGTGTGGTTAGTCCGACCCATCGATGAAACATCCACTTTGACCTCATTCATATAGTCATATAAGATGGTTGTTCATGTGGAGCCTATGAAGTGTCTTAGCTTTGCTTGTTACTCAGCTTACTCAGGGGTGCTGAAGAACTGGGTATTCGGAAGCCTCTGAGACTCCGGTATGGAGGGGGCATCACAGAGTTTGTCTATGCTGAGCGGCATCGGTTCAGTGGCATTGAGCAGCCGGCGTACTTCTTGACAAGCCAAGAACGGCAGACCATTGTTCGGCATACTCTGTTCAAACTGCGCTCGGATGGCAGTGACACAATAGGGAACTTCACGTTTGAATTTGGCCAGCCTATCAGTTAGTATTGCTTGTGTGTGCATCTGCAGAGGAGTAATCGTAATTGTTGACAATTTTTGAATAATTTTACCACTGCTCTGTTCAGGAAGGCAGTGTAATTATAATCATGATTACATGCAGTCATGATTACAATTTGTGACCTGTCACAGCAAAGTGGGTATTGAGTTGCAAAACACCAACAATTCAACATATTATAAGCCATAAAATTATAACCCATTTGTTGAAAAAATCTTCAGTACATAATACAGTTTATTGTTAAAAATGAAGCAAACTTTCAAAAAGCAACATTACATTTCTTCAGCTGTGACTTTGTTTTGATGTTTGTTGACATCTGGTTGCTTTCATGTTTTAGTTCCACATCTTCTAGTAAATTCCATCATCAACCACATTGTGCCACTACATGACATACAGGAGATTAATTACCTGAGAGCAAACTGGATTCATTCAAATTTCCCAAAGCAACCACTCGGTAAGTACCATTTGTCTCTTCAAAGGGAACAACGATTTTCATTAGTTGATTGATACGGAGCTAGTTTTGGGTTTCGTATTATTAAAATGCCTCGGTTGTCTTCTCGACATGTCCACTGAAAAAAGTGAATAACTTTAAATAACTACCTTTGTGGTATTTCATATACATCGCCAATTGGTAGATCAGAGGACAGTGGTCCAAGAATGCAAATGACCGTAGAAATATTTGAGTGGATCTCGGCAACTTGGAAGAGATGCACTTACACTGCCTCTAAGTAATTACGACATGTATTTCCCGGTAAAGCAAAGATAAAGCCACAGTGGCACCCTCTGGAGGGCAGCTCACCACCAGCAGCCAATTAAACATGTTGTAAGTCAATAACTTCAAATAACTACCTACCGGGGTAAGTCATGCTTCTAAAATTCAACATCATTTGGTAGATCAGAAGCCAATGGTCTAAGGAAATAAATTAGCGTAGAAAGAGGCGAATGAATCTCGGCACCTGGGAGGAGATACTCTCAGACTGCCCCAAAGTTAGCACCTGGGAGGAGATACTGTCAGACTGCCCCAAAGTTAACACCTGGGAAGAGATATTGTCAGACTGCCCCAAAGTTAACACCTGGGAGGAGATACTGTCAGACTGCCCCAAAGTTAACGCCTGGGAGGAGATACTGTCAGACTGCCCCAAAGTTAACACCTGGGAGGCGATACTGTCAGACTGCCCCAAAGTTAACACCTGGGAGGAGATACTGTCAGACTGCCCCAAAGTTAACACCTGGGAGGAGATACTGTCAGACTGCCCCAAAGTTAACACCTGGGAGGAGATACTGTCAGACTGCCCCAAAGTTAGCACCTGGGAGGAGATACTGTCAGACTGCCCCAAAGTTAACACCTGGGAGGAGATACTGTCAGACTGCCCCAAAGTTAGCACCTGGGAGGAGATACTGTCAGACTGCCCCAAAGTTAACGCCTGGGAGGAGATACTGTCAGACTGCCCCAAAGTTAACACCTGGGAGGAGATACTGTCAGACTGCCCCAAAGTTAACACCTGGGAGGAGATACTGTCAGACTGCCCAAAGTTAGCACCTGGGAGGAGATACTGTCAGACTGCCCCAAAGTTAACACCTGGGAGGAGATACTGTCAGACTGCCCCAAAGTTAACACCTGGGAGGAGATACTGTCAGACTGCCCCAAAGTTAACACCTGGGAGGAGATACTGTCAGACTGCCCCAAAGTTAGCACCTGGGAGGAGATACTGTCAGACTGCCCCAAAGTTAACACCTGGGAGGAAATACTGTCAGACTGCCCCAAAGTTAGCACCTGGGAGGAGATACTGTCAGACTGCCCCAAAGTTAACGCCTGGGAGGAGATACTGTCAGACTGCCCCAAAGTTAACACCTGGGAGGAGATACTGTCAGACTGCCCCAAAGTTAACACCTGGGAGGAGATACTGTCAGACTGTCCCAAAGTTAGCACCTGGGAGGAGATACTGTCAGACTGCCCCAAAGTTAACACCTGGGAGGAGATACTGTCAGACTGCCCCAAAGTTAACACCTGCGAGGAGATACTGTCGGACTGCCCCAAAGTTAGCACCTGGGAGGAGATACTGTCAGACTGCCCCAAAGTTAACACCTCGGAGGAGATACTGTCAGACTGCCCCAAAGTTAACACCTGTGAGGAGATACTGTCAGACTGCCCCAAAGTTAGCACCTGGGAGGAGATACTGTCAGACTGCCCCAAAGTTAACACCTGAGAGGAGATACTGTTGGACTGCCCCAAAGTTAGCACCTGGGAGGAGATACTGTCAGACTGCCCCAAAGTTAACACCTGGGAGGAGATACTGTCAGACTGCCCCAAAGTTAACACCTGAGAGGAGATACTGTCAGACTGCCCCAAAGTTAGCACCTGGGAGGAGATACTGTCAGACTGCCCCAAAGTTAACACCTGGGAGGAGATACTGTCAGACTGCCCCAAAGTTAACACCTGAGAGGAGATACTGTCAGACTGCCCCAAAGTGAGCACCTGGGAGGAGATACTGTCAGACTGCCCCAATGTTAGCACCTGGGAGGAGATACTGTCTGACTGCCCCAAAGTTAACACCTGGGAGGAGATACTGTCAGACTGCCCCAAAGTTAGCACCTGGGAGGAGATACTGTCAGACTGCCCCAAAGTTAACACCTGGGAGGAGATACTGTCAGACTGCCCCAAAGTGAGCACCTGGGAGGAGATACTGTCAGACTGCCCTAAAGTTAACACCTGGGAGGAGATACTGTCAGGCTGCCCCAAATATATTTCCCTCCAGTCAGAAAACAGCCGGCCTTTCTTTAAGTTTTTAGACATTATAAAAGATAACATTTCCAGTCTGGATTGTTGACGGTTTGTTTTAAATAAGTGCAATTTAAGAGGCACATGTATTCATACATGATATTTCTAATTCCAGATGCTATATGTAGCTACTTTGGCGTGAAGATTGCAATGTATTTTGCCTACATGAGCCACTACACTTATGCTCTTGCCATTCCGGGAACAGCGGGCGTCCTGTGTTGGGCTGTATCTGGCCATAGTCAGGTCACGTGACATTTGTTGTTGCTGTTGCTGTTGTTGTTGTTGTGGATATATTGTTATTGTTCATACCTGTCATCATTGATCACGGCCAACATAATCTGTCCTATGTTGACTTCTTTCTTACCTGAACATCATTTGTTATTTGGTTACACGCAGGTAAAAACTTAAAGGTAATTTGTCAGCTTAAAGATAATATATTAAATTTTATGTAGTTAATCGCACCATTTTGATTGAGCTCATGCATAGGTAGGATCATGTGAGGGTCTTATTATGGTCCTTCCACTCCTTATTGAGCTCATGCATAGGTAGGATCATGTGAGGGTCTTATTATGGTCATTCCACTCCTTATTGAGCTCATGCATAGGTAGGATCATGTGAGGGTCTTATTATGGTCATTCCACTCCTTATTGAGCTCATGCATAGGTAGGATCATGTGAGGGTCTTATTATGGTCATTCCACTCCTTATTGAGCTCATGCATAGGTAGGATCATGTGAGGGTCTTATTATGGTCATTCCACTCCTTATTGAGCTCATGCATAGGTAGGATCATGTGAGGGTCTTATTATGGTCATTCCACTCCTTATTGAGCTCATGCATAGGTAGGATCATGTGAGGGTCTTATTATGGTCATTCCACTCCTTATTGAGCTCATGCATAGGTAGGATCATGTGAGGGTCTTATTATGGTCATTCCACTCCTTATTGAGCTCATGCATAGGTAGGATCATGTGAGGGTCTTATTATGGTCATTCCACTCCTTATTTCAAATAGGAAACGGCAACTGTAATTATGTTGATGAATTAACTTAAACTATATGCAATTAACATTATGTTACAAATAAATGTATATGACATGCACTCACTTTACGTGATCGCATAAGCTTTATTATTATCCGCTGCAGCATCTATGTCATGAAGGTTCATCATTTTTGATCTATAGAAAAAAATAGTTATGTGATCATAATTAATGTTATAAATAATCTATACAGTTTTTTCTGTAGCAGAAATAGTTTTCAGATCTTGTGCCTTAATGCCAAAATGAACTGTTGTAGTGTTTGTTTTGGTTTCCTTCACCGTGTATGGTCACCTTTCTCAGTTGTGATGACAAAACATGTTGTTTCTTCCTGTCTTCTTGCTCTTGTGAATTGTGCCATTTCTTGCAGCAAGTCGATGATTTCTGTTTCATCGTGTTTTCTCTGGGCAACTTTCTGTGGCCGGTGTTGTACTTGGAACATTGGAAGCGTCGCTGTGCCACCTATGCATATCGCTGGGGAACCATCGACGTCAAGGACGAGCAACTTATTGAACCTCGACCTCTCTTTCATGTAAGTTTCCCACATCTTTTAAAGTTCACAAACTCAGTTGTACTTCGTTCGACAGGCGACTTAATGGTGGTTTGACAGACAGACAGACAGACAGACAGACATATTTTATTTTGACCATAAATGCATTGTATATGAAGAAGTTTCTCAAATTGAAAATATAACATAAATAAACATAATATATATAGATAATAATTATATAACATAAATGTAAACAAACAGGTCAAGGAGACTCTCATTAAGACATGAAAATTTCCCTAACATGAGAGCCACCTTTGCATAAAAAAGAAAAGAAAAAAATAGATATATCAGCATCACATCATGTGCTCAGTATTCATTTCAAATCATCAAAAATAATAATATTGATAATTAAATGTTTACACAGGATGTGTCTGTCAAATAATATACAGACATCACCTTAAGTATAATTTGTGAGAAAAAATATATAAAAGTTTAAAATATATTCGAAAATTCAATTTATTTCCCTTTTTTAGTTGATAGTATTTTGGCATGTGTTGCAATTTGAGATTTTACATTTATCGTCGTAGTTTGAGATGATGAATTGTTTAGCATACATAGTAAATCCATTCAAGGAATGAGTGCGAATTTGTCTGTGATTAAATTTGAAGTGTTGTTCAAAACATGAGCAATACTATATCTTATCATTTTCTTAGCAAATTCTGTGTTTACTCTTTCAATGTGAACATCTTTTCTACTTTGAGTGTTATGACTGTGTAGATCTGTATTTAAAGTAATTGGTATGTTCTGCAGATATGTAGGTAGATTACCATTCTGAAGTTTATAAGCAAACCTTAGTTGTTGAATTTTAAATAAGTCTTCAACTTTCAATAAATTAAGGCTTTTCAATAAAGGTTCGGAGTGTGCAGTGTGCGAGCTGTTTGTTATTACTCTAACTGCTCGTTTTTGTATGATTTTCACCCCATGCGAGTAAACAGTAATTGAAATGGGGGAGAACAAGTGCACTATAAAGTGTTAATAAAACATGTTGTGGCAACACATGCTTCAGCTTAGTTATTATTCCAATTGTACTTGACAATTTATTACATATTTTATCAATGTGTCTATTCCAGTTTAGGTGTTTATTTAACATTAATCCTAGAAAATTAAAATTATCCATACATTCTAGTGGTGTGTCATCTATATTTAATTGCAATCTTGGAATCTGTTTCTGATTGACTAACATTTAGTGAAAGTTTGTTTATTTTCTTACTACCTGTTGCGTCCTCTGGTGTTTAGGGCAGCGACCAAGTTCCTCCACCTCTGTCTGTCTCCGGCCATTCGCTGTATGGTGCCCCAGCTGTGGTTCATTTCCCTCGGCTCCACCTCCACTGTTCTCCTCCAAGTTGTCTTTGGACGCCCATGTTTTCGCTTCCCTTCTAGTGTCCACCAGGCAGCTGTTTTTGTGATGGCGTCTGCATCCCTGTAAAGGACTTGTTCAATCCACCTCCAGCGTCTTCTTTGAATGATGGTGGGCAGGTCCTGTTGCTGGCATTGGGCAAGCAACTCCTGGTTGGATATGGTTCTTGGACAGAAGATCCTGAGGATTTTTCTGAGGCAGGTTGTGTGGAAGGTAGAAAGTCTTGATAGGTCTGCTCCGTCATTCTCCAGCACTCTGCCCCATACAGCAATGTTGACAGCATGCAACTCTGGAAAATTCTGAGTTTTGTGCTGATCGTCAAACTGCAAGTAGGCTCATGAAGGCATTCCGTGCCGTGTTTAGTCTGTTGCGGATGTCTATGCCAGCTCCCCCATCTTGGCTAATGACACTTCCAAGGTAAGTGAATGTTTCAGTGCTGGAGAGGTCCGTGTTGTCCATCTTCACTGTGGCTGGCCTGTTAACATTCAGGGTCATGACTTTCGTTTTCTTCTGGCTGATTCGCAAGTCAAATCTGCTAAGGCGGGTTGTCTTCTCCTGGATGTGTTTGTGAGTGTGGGACAGAAGAGCAAGGTCATCTGCAAAATCCAGATCCTCTAGTGCAGAAAAGGGAGTCCAGCGAAGCAGACCTGGGGCCAAAGTACTCGGTACTCGTGTGCTCGAGTACATTTTTGAAGTACTCGTACTCATAAAACTTATGGGTCATGGACTCGTACTCGTACTCATACTCATTGTACTCAGATTTTACGAGTACATCTGAGTACTTTCTCAATATGTACTGGGGAAAATAAATATATTTGGTTATAAAATGAAACTTTCCTGAAATATTTAAATGTTCAACTATTTTTTAAATACTTTGTTAATTCTAATAGAATACCACCTTACCATCCCTACACATAGTACATCCTCATTCTCTGATAACCATGACTTATGATACCCAAACATGGCAACAGGCAGCATCTTTTCCCAGTCAAAAACACCCTCTTCAGCAAACAATAATTGTAGGCTATCAGTTCAGGCCATAAACCTGTTTGTTTAATTGAGTCACCAGGATGTCCATAAAGAGTCAATTAGCAGTTAACCCACCAGTTAGACAGGAAATGCCTTTGATGTAGTCTGGAGACCAGGCCACTTGACAGTGGCTGACAGTGCTAACTGCTAAGAACAAGAACTGCCAGTCTTCCTCTGTAGAAGTAAGGTGGCTCAAGTCAGACTGCCTCCTACACTAGTATAATCCCATGCCAGCAGCCTGGCTAAAAAGTCCAAAGGGGATGCTGAGCCTGTTATGTGGACATGTGCTAACCCTCTCAACAATTAGTAGTCTACAATCAGAAAATATAAATTGCAAACTTATAACATCAGCAGATTACTGATTGTAGAGGTGAACGAATACCTCAGTCAGCCATATACAGATCATCACAGTGACCCACTGCAGTTCTGAGTTTTCCAACTCTAGCTCAGTTGGTCCCTTACCATCTCAGCATTCCGGCCTCATCAGCCCCAGTTGAAAGGGTATTTAGCATAGCCGAGAAAGTATTCTGCCCTGAATGGTGCAGCCTGAAAGACTCAACCTGTGAACAACTCATGTTCATTCGGTGCAATGGCAAATAGATGATAAGATCATACGATGCCACTGAAATGAATGCCAATGAAGTGAATTTCATTGTTGATGAAATAGAGGTTTTTCTTAGTTTTCCTAATAAAAAATGAATCAACTGCCATTGCATATTCACTTGTGCTGAGTTATATAAATTATATTAATTAAATAATTTTAAAATACGTTATTATTTAATATTTATACTTAAAAAAATGTACTTTTACTCGTACTCGTGAGAATGTACTCGTACTTGTACTCATACTCAGCTTTTAGCAATGTACTCATACTCATACATCATCAAAGTACTCGTACTTGTACTCATGAAAATGTACTCGGCCCAGGTCTGCAGCGAAGCACTCTTGGTACAATTTCTGTCACTCGTCGCATGACCCAGTCAATGACAACATTGAAAAGGTCAGCTGACATAACACGGCCGTGTCTCACACCTATCTTAACCTCAAAGTAAAGATCACTGGTTCCAACATTGCAGGTGACGTTGGTGTGTAAAGCTTTGATGATGATGACGATGCGTTGTGGTATTCCATATGATCTGGGGGTGCTGTCAAAGGCTTTCTAAAAATCAATAAGAATTATGTATAGCTGTTATTGCCATTCTGAACACTACTCGATGATGTTCCTTAGCGTAAAATCTGGTCAGAGCATCCCCTTCCTCTGCGAAACCCAGCCTGTTCCTTCTGTATTGTTGCATCTACAGCCTCTGTGATCCACTGCATGATGATCTTGCACAGGATCTTCCTTGGTTCTGACAGCTGCAAGCTCCGGGTCTGCTTTGAACAGTTCAGCATTGAGGTTATCATACCCAGGTGCCTTTCCATTCTTTAATGTCCTGATGGCTGCAATGATTTCTGCTCTCTGGGGAGCATCTGTGTTTATCTCCAGGTCTGCTTCTGTTTCTTCTATAACAGCTTCCTCTTCTGGTGGTGGCCTGTTTAGTACTTCACTGAAGTGTTCTGTCCATTGAGTTTCTTGCTCCTTCTCTGTTGTGAGATTTCCTTGCTTGTCTTTACTTTGGGTATTGGAAGTGGTACGACATTTCCCGCTAATGATCTTGGTTATTTTGTACACGGTTCCTTGTTCACATCTCTCAGCCACTTGTTCAGCCCGTTTTGCCAGGTCTTCCTTGTAAGCTTGTCTGCTCGCACATGTCTTTTGACCTCCCAATGTTCTTCTCTGTATTGCTCTTGGTATCTTTCTTTTAACCTTTCTGATTTTTTTTCCAGTAGCTTCTTCTTTGTTGCTCTTCAGTTGTTGATGGCTTCCAATGTTGTTGATGTTATCCAGTCTGTTGTCTTCCTTTGCCTGGGTCCTAGGCTGATTTCACTGCTGTTGATATAGATGGAGGCTATCTGGCTCCAGGTTGTGTCAATGTTTTCTATGGAGCCGTTTTCTTCTTCAAGGTTGCTCAGAACCCAAAATCTGTTTTTTCACAGCAAGAATGAAGCTTTCTTCACTGCTGGGTCTCTAAGCGTCTCAATATGATATCTTTATTTATCCATTGTTCGGTGTCCTGTATTTTTCAGTTTTAGCTTGATTGAAGCTGTGACCAGATGATGGTCACTTCCGACATCAGCTCCATCAGTGGGTGTTGTCACTTCCAACTTTAGCATTCAGGTCTCCCATGACAATTGAAGGCTTTGACAGAAAGCGTCCTTGTCCTCATCCCCTCTGTCATTGGTTGGTGCATAGCACTGGAGGAGGGTGATGTTTCCATGTCTCGATCCCCTTCAGTCAAACTCTCATCAGACGACTGCAGACAGGTTTCCACTCCATCATCGACTTCCACTCCTTTCTTCATGAGAACTGCTACACGTTCGTGATGCTGGTTGTCGTCTTGTCCAGAGTACAGTACCGGCTGTTGTCAGTCTTCCCGATCTGGTCCACCTGCTCTTGCTCACTCTAAGGATGTGCAGGCTGTATCTTCGCATTTCTGTAGTTATCTGCGCCAGTTTTCCAGTTTCGTACGTGGTCCTCACATTCTAAAATCCAATCCTGGTCTTCATTCTTGCACTTAGCACTCACATAATCATGTCTGTGGCTTCCTTTTGGCCTTCACCACTGGCAGTCATACGAGTCGTTGACTCTGGAAGGCCGTCATGCACATGCAGTTGTGAAAGTTATCTTCGTCTCTGTTTCCGTAACATTAATTTTCTTTTACAAGACAGAGTTGTTAGCACTGTGCTAAACTCCCAACCTGGAGGATCAGGGTGCTTATTTTGTATGGCCCCCTCCCCCCATGATCTGTCCGGCTTGGTTGAACCTGCCAGGATCACAAGGCTCCCACCGGCATAGCTCTGGGGATCGACAGAACACGCAAGCCATCCCGCCCTGAAAAGGCACAAGCACCAGGGATGGTTGTTTACTTTTAACCATATGCTTATGTTATCTAATTCAGCATTAATATCATCAAAATTATTTGATTGTATATTGAAAGAACTCAATGAGCTTAATAAAGTTGAATTGTCAGCATATATAAGTAATTCAAAACATTTAGTTACATATATAATATCATTTATATATATCAAAAGTAGAATCTGACCTAATATAGAGCCCTGAGGCACTCCTGTAGTGATTAGTGTCAGATGATGTGCCTTCCATTTCAACATTCTGTGTCCTGTTGGTTAAATAGCTCTTTATGAGACCATTTGCACATCCTCTGACTCCAGTATGATAGTTTGTTTATTAAAATGTCATGGTCTAGTGTATCAAAGGCTTTTGATAAATCTAAGAATATGGCTATGAGAATTTCACCTTTATCCATTTCACTAGTGATTTTATTAATAATTATTAGTTCTAAGAGTGTCCCTTTCTAAATCCGTACTGACTGTTAAAAAGTAGATTTTTATTTTGAAGGAAAGTTATAGCTAGTTAAACATAATTTGTTCAATTACCTTTGATATAACAAGCAACAGTGATATGATAATTTGTAAATACACTATCATTTTATTTTTTGAATAATATGATTACCCTTGTTTCTTTTAGGTTGTCTGGAAATATTCCTGTTTCAATAGTTTGATTTATTATTATTGTAAGTGGCTCTGTTAAAACTTCTTTTACAAATTTCAATAATTTGGTAGATGTACCTTCTTTTCATAACTGGATTTTGCATGTAGGTTATCAATAATATTAACTACGTCATTTTTGTTCACTTTTTCAAAAATAAATTCTGAATTGTGTTTAGCAATTAAATGCTTTGTAAAAAAACATTAATTGGACTGTGTATTTTGTTGGCGAGATCTGGCCCAATGTTTGTAAAGAAGTTATTAAAATGATTTGCAATGATTGCTTTATCTGTGACTTGTTTTCCATTCACATTAAACACGTCTGGAAATGACGTTTTGTGTTTTGTCCTGTTTCAGATATAATTTATTGTTTACCAAGTTCGCTTTATGTTTGTTTTATGCTGATTGAAACATCTTCTGTAGTGCATTTTCTCTGCATATCTAATACTTCAGTCTTTTCAGTACAGCATCGTATTCGTGCAATTCGTTTTTTTTTAATACATATTCCCGTGATGCTTGTCTTAACCTCCAAAGTTTTTTGTATAAATTATCCCTGTGTTTTATAGATCGGACAATGCCTGTTGTTATCCATTTAGACATGTTACGTTAACGTTTGTTGAACTTTACACATTTACTTTGAAAATGGTTTTCTTTTGGTTTTTCAGGAATATCTCCCACAATGTTTAGGTTTATATTTGGATTGCTATTTGAAGTTGTGTTCATTTTTTCTAGCATGTAACTATTTTCCAAATCGTTAAAAAAATTGGCATACGCGTTAAACGAATGTCTTGTAACATTGGCATATTTTTGCTTTGGGTCATCATGATCACATATTGTATTCAAACACATGATGTTTTGATCAAAATACCAGATGTAGTATTTAGTGTGGCTTTGGATAGTTTACAGAAAAGGTTATCTATTAGTGTTGCATTTTATTAATTCGAAAATTGTGTCGGTAAGGTTATTTTGGGGTAAAAACTACGAGTAATAGTGCATTGAGAAAGTCCCCAAACTTGCCCATTGTGTTGACTCTTAATAAATTGATGTTGAAATCTACAGCAATTATGAAATTTGTAATGAAATGTGGTAACCACGAACTTGAAAGGTGTTTGCACGTAGGGACGCATGTCACTGCAATAAATGCCAATTACAGGCAAATATGGCTATTTAGATGTTGTGTTTACAATTTTAACTTCATTTTCAGCACCCATTATGACTTTCATTTGTGTTACCAGAAACCTACCGCTTTGCCATAATTTAATAAATTATACCTTCTCTTTTGTTTGTTTGTTTTTATCTCATATTGTTATTATCCTGTAGGCGCAACCTCATAAGTTCTCAAAACAAAAAATAGTATTGTGTTTAGTATTTGTTCAAACCACCTCTAGGTGGTGTGAGAATTCAAACAATACATATTGCCAATGACCATAATTGTTTATACGGGAGCATAATCACGATACTCCATGTTTGCAACACTCAGGTAAATATGTAACATGCCTCAGATGATTGGCGCCAAATCCGATGAATCATCTTAATGTGCAAAACCCCACATCAGTTCACAGATTTACAAAGAACCTTATAGTTTAAATGATGTTGTAATGTTGCTGCTGAACACAGACTGTCGATTGAAATGTCACAGGCAAACCAGTAAACTGACTGTGAAATAAGTAAAAAATATCACTCATTTGATCCATCCAGTCTGATGAACCTCTACACTGGTTGTTTCAGGGTGAATTACGTTTGAACCCAATCACCAATGAGATGGAGTTCTTCTACCCGACATGGAAGCGTACCGTCTTCCGCTGTCTCGTTACATTTCCCATGATGACTCTCTCCCTCTGTACCGTATTCCTTGTCACGTGGCTCAACCTCGAGTTCCAGGCGAGCTTTAAACCTCCCCGTAAACCCAACAGTTTCAGCACTGATAACATGTGGCCAGTCATCAATAGCTACATGCCTAAGGTCCTGCTGGCGATCTGTGTCATTGTCTGCGGCGAAATCTACAAGAAGCTCGCGTATTGGCTCAATAATAAAGGTAGGCTTTGCCTTACCGCCACTGGGTGTGATAGGGTAATAAATAAAACACTGCCAAGTGGACGTGTAAAGAACAAAGCAAAAGCAATCTGCCTATGTGAATAATAACATTAAAAGTAAACTAATAATATTATGCACTTTGTTCCAAACAGTATTCCATTTGTATGGCACAAAAGGAACATGGGTTGAACATTTCAATTATTTTTGCATGCTAAGTTTTTGCCAATGTTTCAAGAAGATGTAGCTAAATATTAGGTAGTGCCATGACGTTTTTCTGCTACTATGTATAGAGCTGATACCCCCCCGGTAATCTGTTATTCGGTTATTGCGTGCCTTTGACAAACACAAACATAATACAAAACGCAAACATTCAAGAATGTATCCAATGTCCTTGATAGTCTTGAGTATCAGTGCTGTTGAATGTATGCAATGCCCTTGATAGTCTTGAGTACCAGTGCTGTTAAATGTATCCAATGCCCTTGATAGTATTGAGTATCAGTGCTGTTGAATGTATCCAATGCCCTTGATAGTCTTGAGTATCAGTGCTGTTGAATGTATCCAATGCCCTTGATAGTCTTGAGTATCAGTGCTGTTGAATGTATCCAATGCCCTTGATAGTCTTGAGTATCAGTGCTGTTGAATGTATCCAATGCCCTTGATAGTCTTGAGTATCAGTGCTGTTGAATGTATCCAATGCCCTTGATAGTCCTTGAGTATCAGTGCTGTTGAATGTATCCAATGCCCTTGATAGCCTTGAGTATCAGTGCTGTTGAATGTATCCAATGCCCTTGATAGCCTTGAGTATCAGTGCTGTTGAATGTATCCAATGCCCTTGATAGTCTTGAGTATCAGTGCTGTTGAATGTATCCAATGCCCTTGATAGTCTTGAGTATCAGTGCTGTTGAATGTATCCAATGCCCTTGATAGTCTTGAGTATCAGTGCTGTTAAATGTATCCAATGCCCTTGATAGTCTTGAGTATCAGTGCTGTTGAATGTATCCAATGCCCTTGATAGTCTTCAGTATCAGTGCTGTTGAATGTATCCAATGCCCTTGATAGTCTTGAGTATCAGTGCTGTTGAATGTATCCAATGCCCTTGATAGTCTTGAGTATCAGTGCTGTTGAATGTATCCAATGCCCTTGATAGTCTTGAGTATCAGTGCTGTTGAATGTATCCAATGCCCTTGATAGTCTTGAGTATCAGTGCTGTTGAATGTATCCAATGCCCTTGATAGTCTTGAGTATCAATGTGCTTGTTGAATGTATAATGCCAATGCCCTTGATAGTCTTCAGTGTCAGTGCTGTTGAATGTATCCAATGCCCTTGATAGTCTTCAGTATCAGTGCTGTTGAATGTATCCAATGCCCTTGATAGTCTTGAGTATCAGTCCTGTTGAATGTATCCAATGCCCTTGATAGTCTTGAGTGTCAGTGCTGTTGAATGTATCCAATGCCCTTGATAGTCTTGAGTATCAGTGCTGTTGATTTTTGTTGTTGTTGTTCTCAGAAAACTACCGTGATGATGACTCATACGAGAGAAATATGACTGTCAAGATTGTGCTGGTACGTAGGTAAGATAGGACTGACCATTATGTAGTAGATAAGATAGTGCAGGTGTGTAGATAAGATAATGCTAGTACATAGATAAGATAGTGGTGGTAAATAAATATATATACATAGATATATATATATATATACATATATATATATATATGTATATATATATAAGATAATATTCGTATGTAGGTAAGATACAATGAAGGTATATATATATTATTATATGAAAAAGAAAAAGATAATACTGATATTATATGCAAGATTGTTCCGGTACATAGATAAAGTAGTGCTGGTATATTGTGAGATAGTGCTTGTATGCAAATAAGCTAGACAGTGCTGGTAGGTAGATAAGACACTGATGCAACCTATACAGGATTGTGCAATTAGATAGAAATGATATAGAGCAGATATATGTATCAGCTACTTGAGGATATAGATAAGAGATTGCTGAGCATTATAGTCTTGTACACACCATGGTAGATAGTAATGGCACACAGATAAAACAGATGTGGAGCCTAGATAGTGATCATGTATAGATAAGATAGGCATGGAGCATAGCTATAGATATTGATGACATATAGATATGGTAGTGCTAATGTGGAGATAAGAAAGTTATGGGACATAGATAAGATAGTGCTGGTACACCAATAGTGCAGGAGGAAAGGTATTTACTGCATTTTGTTGGTCTGTGCCATTGAGATTATATGTGACCCATCTTAGCAAAATGAGTCGCATGTCGGCGTGTTTCAATACTTAGTTATTGGCATCGTTTGAAAGCGCAGAGTCTCAGCTTTCATATAATGTATCATACAGGAAGATGTCTTAATAATAACTGAAGTTACGGCTCGCCAAACATGTGTGGGGTTGAAATCTTCAATCCCAGAAAACGGCCTTCAAAGTTTAAACAACATATTTGTTGTGTTTCAAGTAATGTACCTTAGTTACCATGGACAAATCTTGCTGAAATTTGGACCACTTCGAGATAATGGCAATCTGAAGACATTCTGTTAATATGAAAACAATATCTTTGTTAGAAATAAAATAGCAGTACAATTAATTGTTTGTGTAATTAACACTATTGTTAGAAAAGCTAAAACTCTGCTGCACTATTATACATTATGCCTAAGTTAACATTGTCATATATGGATGATATTTGGAACACTTGACCATAATGGCATCCTCATGACACTACATTAATATACAAATAAAACCTTTGTCAGAAATAAGTTAGCAACAAATGAATTGCTTGTGTAATTACTGGCATTGTTAAGAAAAGAGAAAACCGGCAGCTCTTACACCATTAGACATTAACTTTCTTAGACGTATCTGTCATTAGTGAGTCAGTAAGAATGTTATTGTTTTTATTATTATTTTATATTAACATTTTTATTTTTTTTAAACTTATTAAGATTTATGAAAACATAAATACGATGAAATTTTTTCGTAATCTTCATAGTAAAATACAACAGATAGTCATATTTAACAAGAATTTTAATACCAAAGAACAATGTAACTACATAACGACAACAGATCAGCGACATTGTCCAATAAGTCAAGTGTAGCTTCCAGACCATGCACATCCTCGCTTGCGTGGTATCGGCACGGCGCGCACGGCCTCGGGTGAAGGGAACGGGTTCGCTAGACCCTGCATGCTCAAGCGTACCCGCAGCAGTTTCTTAACCAGGCGGTCCAGTAATAGAGGCAACCTCCTCGGCTGGGCTTGGACAGAGCAAATCTTCGAAGCCACGCCGAACGCCATTGTTGCTTCGTTATAAACAACTACCTGGGTCACAAGTGACAGCGCTGACGTGGTGAAAATACGCAGTACGCCTGCGTGCATAGAGAATTATTCAAATTACCTCTTCACTGAACCAGTGCATGAAACCGCTTGCGTCACGTGGTTGCATTGCTACCACGTGATCCGAACTTGTTTACACATCTGTCATTAGAGGGGGTTCCTTGCCTTCTGTAGGTCACAGTTCGCAATTATTAGCATATATGTGCCCATACTTGGAAAGACGACGTGTCAAGGTTCGCGGGGATATCCGATTTGTTAGGGATCATCCGAAAAATGACGGCAAAGAATGCGCGCAATTAGTGGCATTTTCGACTTTGTTTTACGGAAAGCAAGCAGGGCACTTCGCACAACTCCTCAGAAATGACATTAAAATACATAAAACAGAATTAATTAGACAGTAGCAGTAGTGGCCATCTATAAAATGAATATTAAAGAATCATTTTAAGGGGAAATCTCAAAGTCTGTAAATTTGCTATATTTTTACATAAACGCCATTTACGGAAAATCAGTTTTACTGACATCCGACTCATTTCGTTAAGATGGGTCACATATACCCAAGTTCACACAGAAATACTTCCATTATAAACACTGTTATATGTAAAATACAAAGATATTCTGAGCAAGAAGTGGAATAATTAACCTTATTTGTTTCTGATTTTCAGTTTGAGTTTGTCAACTCATTTCTAGCTCTCTTCTATTTTGCATTTTATCTTCATGATATGGAGCAACTGCAGCAGGTGATTGAAACTTTATTATAGTGTTTATTTTATGTACACAACAAGAAGCAACTACAGGTGATTGAAACTTTATTATAGTGTGTATTTTTATGTACACAACATGAAGCAACTACAGGTGATTGAAACTTTATTATAGTGTATATTTTTATGTACACAACATTATAGTGTTTATTTTTAAGTACACAACATGAAGCAACTACAGGTGATTGAAACTTTATTATAGCGTTTATTTTTATGTACACAACAAGAAGCAACTACAGGTGATTGAAACTTTATTATAGTGTTTATTTTTATGTACACAACATGAAGCAACTACAGGTGATTGAAACTTTATTATAGTGTATATTTTTATGTACACAACATTATAGTGTTTATTTTTAAGTACACAACATGAAGCAACTACAGGTGATTGAAACTTTATTATAGCGTTTATTTTTATGTACACAACAAGAAGCAACTACAGGTGATTGAAACTTTATTATAGTGTTTATTTTTATGTACACAATATGAAGCAACTACAGGTGATTGAAACTTTATTATAATGTTTATTTTTATGTACACAACATGAAGTAATTACAGGTGATTTAAACTTTATTGTAGTGTTTATTTTTATGTACACAACATGAAGCAACTACAGGTGATTGAAACTTTATTGTTATTTTTATGTAGTACAGGTATTGAATGTACACAACATTATAGTGTTTATTTTTAAGTACACAACATGAAGCAACTACAGGTGATTGAAACTTTATTATAGCGTTTATTTTTATGTACACAACAAGAAGCAACTACAGGTGATTGAAACTTTATTATAGTGTTTATTTTTATGTACACAATATGAAGCAACTACAGGTGATTGAAACTTTATTATAATGTTTATTTTTATGTACACAACATGAAGTAATTACAGGTGATTTAAACTTTATTGTAGTGTTTATTTTTATGTACACAACATGAAGCAACTACAGGTGATTGAAAAAACTTTATTGTAGTGTTTATTTTTATGTAGACAACACAAAGCAACTACAGGTGATTGAAACTTTATTATAGTGTTTATTTTTATATACACAATATGGAGCAACTACAGGTTATTGAAACTTTATTATAATGTTTATTTTTATGTACACAACATGAATCAACTACAGGTGATTTAAACTGTACTATAGTGTTAAAAGGAGGTTGTTCATTCGTTTTTATTATTATAAAATCATCTTAATGCAGCATAAACTCTGGATTTTAGTGTACAAATTAAGTAATTATTATGAATTATTATTCTCCCATAATGACAGTATGACACCAAAAAATTGACAACATTTGTTATTTTTGTGTACCTTAAGTTTTTGGACACCTGAAATAATATTATTTTTATTCCTATGCAATGGAACACTGATATATGATGTAATGCTTTTGAAATCAGACCGGAGACAACGCCTTTGAAAGTGGTGCACTGCCAAGTAAGTAAAGTGTTTCCTCCCAAAGCATTTAAATTTAAACAACAGAGATATTAAAAACCTTAAGGTACTTGTACTAAAAAAGAATACATTTTCTACATTGCTAAGTTGTACAAATAGAGTTATTACTTAATACTGAAATTTCACATCTGTCGTTATATGTTTGTGTATGTAATGCTTTTTTCAAATCTACAACAAACTACAGGTGATAAATATGCAATATATGTATACTCCTCTCTCTCTCTCCTTCTCTCTCGCTCTCTCTCTCTTGTTCTCTCTCTTTCTCGCTCTCTCTATATATATATATATCTCTCTCACTCTCGCTCTCTCGCTCTCTCTCTCTCGTTCTCTCTCTCTCGCGCTCTCTCTCGCTCTCTATCTCTCTCTCTTTCGCTCTCTCTCTCTCGCTCTCTATCTCTCTCTTTTGCTCTCTATCTCTCTCTTTCGCTCTCTATCTCTCTCTCTCGCTCTCTCTCTCGCTCTCTATCTCTCTCTCGCTCTCTCTTTCGCTCTCTCTCTTGCTCTCTCTCTATACATATATATGTATACACACTCCTAACAATAGCAGTTGCACTGTATATCCTATCTCATAATGGAGGAGTCTGCTTATGCTGCCTTTAGGAATAATATACATGTATATCTGTTCACAGCAACTTGCTATGCTGCTAATCACCCGTCAGCTAATATCCAACGTGCAGCAGGCGATCGTTCCTTTCATCATGGGGCGGGTCTACATGTTTGCTCTCATTGTGAAGGCATCAGTCAGCATGACCATGTCCGAACGAGTCCATTACCTTGTCAGAGCTTTCTCACACATCTGTTCAGTGAGAATGGATGAACTACATAACAGTTTAGAGATAGACCTTGATTTCGACGACGAAGACACCAGTTGGACAGTTAGTCCTCGGTATCATGGAAAGAACGCTTCAGTCCAGGTGGCAAACTCACCAGAAAATTTGAACAAATCTGTGTTGAATCCATTAACAACCTGCGCCTCGGTGCAATCTACAATTCCTGGTGAAGACGTTACGCTGGAGAGAAGGCTACATCGATTTTCATCTGATATTGCTTTGACACAAGTGGAAATGGAGAGTAGCATGCAGTGGGTATGTCACTGATTTTGATAAGGCGTCCCAGAATAATATTTGTGTTTTCAGTTATATCCAGACGTGTGCATTTTTTTATTTCACATTAGTCGTTTTATCTGGTGATATTTCATGGATTTTGGCCAGTGGCACTGACAGAATTGTTCACTGTATCCGATAATTTGTTATACACCCAGAACTTTACCGGAAATTCAATACAAAGAAATCAGGACCAATTTATTTATTCATTATAAGCGAATTCATTATATTCAAGGTTTACTGTATTTTGAAAGTGCTAAAGATCATTTGAGGACCACCTGAAGATAATCAGTTTTGTATGTATTTTGTAGTGCAAAGGACCATTTAGGGACCATCTGAATATGTTCGTTCAGTTTTGTATTTATTTTACAGTGCGAAGGACCTGAAGACATTCATCAGGTTTTGTATGAATTTTGCAGTGTGAAAGACAATTTGTGGACCACTTGAAGATCTTCACCCAGTTTTGTATGTAATTTGCAGTGCGAAGGACCATTTGACAACCACCTGAAGGTAGTCATTCAGTTTTGTATGTATTTCGCAGTGCTGAGGACCATCCGAAGATAGTCATTCAATTTGTTATATATTTTGCAGTGCGAAGGACCATTTGAGGACCACCTGAAGATGTTCATTCAGTTTGGCTATGTGACAGTCTTCTCCTCAGCCTACCCCACAGCAGCCATGTGGGCCCTCCTTGACAACATCATAGACATGAGGGTCAGCAGTACCAAGTATTGTCTCGCCAATCAGCGTCCTTTTGGCCAGCGGGTCGCATCCATTGGAGCATGGCAGGTTGGTGGGTCTCATAACTCTAAAGCTGGGGTCATGCAAGACAATATTGTGGCGAGGCCAGGTCCTGATTAGTGTCATCTGTTGCACCATGCTGTAGTCCGTGTAGGGGTGTGCAATGACGCCCCTACATAAGCCCCTACACGTGCGTGTAGTGCGGCTACGCATCTGAGACTTTGATGGAATGACACACCAGTATTTCTGAGTCTTCTATGTGGCAGAGCCACTGTTAATTCGCATACTATACAGTCACCAGCAGGATGCAATACTTGTAAATTAAATCCCATTGCAAGTTTGAGATTTCACAATGTTTAAACAGCAATAACTCAAAAAAATTCCTGTGTGCATCCAACGACAACGACTTTACGGTGATTGCAATTTTAGCTTTGGCCTGAAACACCAACCCACATAGATGTGCGTCATGCTAAATCCTGGCAGTGCTAACTGCTAGGTATCGCAAAAAAAACTGCAGAAAATGTACAGAAAAGCACGATGAAAAGGGGCTGTGACAATTTTTTTTTAATTACTTGAACATCAAGATGCTATCTTTAGATTATATTTTATTTAGAATGGGAGTAAACAAGTTTGCTTAGTCTTTAAAATTATACCTCCTTTGTTGAAATACCTTCAGTAGGTTTTATTTATTGCTAAAATTGAAGCAAACTTTAAATTTAAACAACATTTTGGCAAACAATGTCATTTTTACTCATACTGTTTTCTAATATATGGTTTCTTAAATGTGTGTATTTTTATTAGTTTTAGATTGTTTGTCAAGGAAAATAAACTGCACTTTTGAAAGATGAGATTGTAAGGTGGGCATTTCTACCGGAATCACAATTTTTTAAGAATATGACCTTGACTGCTATATATAGACCTGTGCAACTTAAAACATGGTTTGCTTTGGTGGGTCTCACATATTCTTTAATTTTCAGGTGTTTCTTTCTAACCTTTCTTATATAGCTGCACTGGGTATCATGTCAGTTGATTTCTTTATTTTTTCTTCATAGAACATCAGTAGGTGTCAGTATGAACATGTGTACTATTAAAAAAACCAAGGCACTCACCATATGTCACCAATCAGTCTAGAAACTAGTATTTTTAGTGTGTCTGTGGAAAGTCCCTTTTCAGATTCTTGGTAACTGACGATGTTTCCAGTGACGATCATGTGTGCGTCAGCCCAGTTCAAACATAAATTAATTCACCATGAATGCAGATCATAATAGTCTGATTATTCTCATGCCACTATGCTGTTGTATTATAATTACCTAAATGCATCACCCTGTCAAATCACCAAATACTGGTAGTAGTTTTGTTTATTCTCCGATAAAGCCCGATCTCAGCCGCCATTTGCAATGACACGTGACTGACCCCAGCAGGTGTCAATCAATCTTGTCTACCACAACAAGTTCAACATATGGCCCTTCGTAACACAATATCATGAAACAACTTGGCGGGAAAACCTTGGGGGGAAATCTCAGTAATAGAAGTGTCTGTCAAATTGTGTTGAAATAAGCCACATGCCAGTAAAAAAAGTCACATTTCTAAGCAAAAAACAAGCATCTGATGACACTTGTAGTATTGGTAACAACCAGGAAGTATTACTTAATGTAACTTTTTATAAAAACTACAATACTTACAAAGCCATAACTTGGCATATGAACTCGACTTGTGTTTACCCAAAATTGCACAGGATGGTTTTATGTTTGGTGAAGGCGTCGTGCCAAAAATGCAGTACAGATTTTTGCTGTCTTTCAACATTGTAGCAAAATGTTTATGAAGCTGTATCAAACTTAATATGCATTTGTTTACAAAAAAACCTGTGTGAATGTCAATAACATGTTTCTACTTACAACCATACAAATTTTTCTTTTGGGGAGTTTCTCAAAATGAAATAAAATGCCATTTTAAGGTGATTTTTGACATATTTTTTAATGTCTTTAAACATTTAAATATCTCTAAATGACATAAAAATCATTTATTTTTGGTCTGGAATATTGTTTAGTATCTGAGGCAAACTCTGAGAAAAAATGATTAGCTTATTTTCAAAACTTATATTAGAAATGATTAATTCAAAAGAAGCATATAATAGCCAATGCAGCCACCTCAATCCCCCCGTATTCCTTCTATTTTCTTATGACACATTACGTATTCCTTGAACCCAGTTGTTTTCTGCCACCTGTAGTTTCTCCTCGTGTCTCTGTCAGCGCCAGTGTTCCCAGTCCGTATACGCCTGCTGGTACCATGCAGACATCCAACACTTAATTACCCTTCTTAACTCATCATCACTGCTATGACGACATCGCTTGAAATAGAACTGATCTTATTTTGAAGTGGTATTGCGTGCAATGTGAAACAGCTGGTCTTAATGATGTAGCCCCAATCCTGTGTCGACCCTGGAAAAGCCCGTTCTTAATATATCAATTAGGAAAATAGATATACATAATGAATATCTGCTGTTTTTAATTCGTGTGGCTCTCACATAACAACCAGTTTTGGTCTTAATAGTGTCTGAGTCTCTCATCCCACATAAATTAGTTTTTTTGTTGCTAAATGTATTATTTTGTTGATTATTTATTACTTATTATTGTGTTAATTTATATTGCTTTTCAAAGTCATTTATTTATCCTTGAATGGATTGATGATCAGGTTTCTCAGTTATTAATAGTAGACAACATTACCTCTCATGAAACTTAGTATGTGATCTCAATATTTCGACAGCATTCCGCGGTCTTCTTCAGCATGGTCATGTGACTTACCAGCAATTTCAGTCTGCTGAAGAAGACCATGGGATGCAGTCAAAATATTCAGATCGCATACCAATTTCTTGAGAGGTAATTATGTATATAATTTATTTATGTTTTTGTTGTTGGGATAAACGATGTGGCACTGTGGCACAGTGGCGCTGTGGCACTGTGGCACTGTGGCTAGACCATCGGACTCTCAATCGAGAGAACCCGGATTCAAATCCTGTGCTGCCATGTTGAACCTTGGACAAGTTTGTTCACTCTACATTGCTCCAGTTCACTCAGCAATAGACAGTGGTGGATATTTGTATACGAATTGTCTTCGCACATGAATTGCAGCATGGCTCAATGCTTCTACGGGAAGTCGAGATGGTGTTCGATTGAACAAGTCTGCCAGGGAGTAAAGTATAACGCGCTTTGAGCAGTCCTCCTTACCTTTACCTTTTACAAATAAAACTATCCTGTTATTGTATCACAAGATATGACCGTGTAGATGTGCATCTTTCAGAGCGCGCTTGAGATGGTCAGCATTACAAGCATTATCACAAACTGCATCCTCATCGGCATGTCAGACCTCGGAGGACGATTCTTCCCGAGACTTCTTGTGTACGAGAGGATCCTAGCCATGATCTTCTTTGAGGTATGCCAAATGCACCACTTGTTAACACTTGAAGGGTTTCAGAGTAAAATGCAATAAACGCCAGTTAGACAGTATGCTTTAAAAATGCGATAACCAACCAGTGGGAATTTCAAAAAAATAAAGGCTTTATGCTTTCGTTATTGAACCTGGTCACGTGGTGTGAGACCTGACCAGTGCTCGCTTCATGTTCCAACAATCCTTCAATTATTGGCAGAACGCATACATTACGCCACTAAGGTCAGTAGGTAACACTGAAGCTCCGAGCAATTAGACACCACCAATGCAAAAAGTAGAACGATTTATTAAGGATACTACGCGCACACAACAAACAGCAAATCAAACATGGCCGATGATTCAACACGAGGCGCCAGGGCCTGACACACAGTCCGTCAGGCAGCGCATCTATCTATAGTCATAATCATACTGGCGTTACTCTTTCAAGAAGTATGGCCTAAGCCTTCATAATAGCAGGTGCATTCAGGATACAGGGCCCATTGAAGATGTGAACTTTCTGCAGTGGGAAGGATGCTGAGTTCTATGATGATGCTTGGTCTGGTCAGTTGACCGTGACCATAAGAATTATGGACTAAGCCTTCATAATAGCACGTGGACTCAGTATACAGGGCCCATTGAAGATGTGAACTTTCTGCAGTGGGAAGAATGCTGAGTTCTATGATGATGCGTGGTCTGGCCAGTTGACTGTGACCACTGTCTTTCTCTGGGCATGATGGACAGCAGTGTTCAGTGTCCGAATTTAACATTCTTGTGTCACTAGCCTGTAATTGCATAATCCACCGACCAACGCAACACAACACAGCGACCAGCTAGACAATATCAACAGCTGGGTAGCAACAGACAGCGACACTCCCTCATCACAGTCTGTCAAACATGGGTCAAAATAGGGGGTTGAACTGAGGCAGGAAGTTGCTGACCTCAGAAGAATAGTGGGAATGAAAGACAAGCAGATCGCCGATTTGCAAGATCGTCTTGTAGGCCTTGAAGCTCTCGAGCAATATTCCAGACAGAACTCTCGAGGGCGAGGACATGCTCAAGGCGACACTAAGTGTGAGGAATTCAGCGCGTTTACCACCACTGACTGTGGAGGAAGTAGACCGCATACATCGTGTTGGCCCCAAACTCCCGGATAAGACTCGTCCAATCCTCATCTCATTCCAAGAACTAGAACAAGAAAGCTTTCATACCGTTTGAAATTAACAGGGAGTTAGATACAAACATCCTATTTAACTCTGATCCTGGTACAAATTATTATTGTGAATTCACTCAAAATATGAATAAGTGTAATCATCATATAGAAGATACCTTTAATAAGTCATGCTTACAACTTGGTGTAATAGATACCACATTCTCTGTTGTTCATGTCAATATCAGAAGTCTGCCTCGCTACCACCAACAATTTGAAAATTATTTTGCCAATTTCAGTCACTCGTTTTCAATTATTGGATTCTCTGCAATGTTGATACTTATAGCATTGCAGTGAATAACTACAGGAACAATAAAAAGGGTGGTCTCATGGCAGTCTGCATAAAAGATTAACTTCTTTACAAATGAAAAGAAGATTTAGACAAAAGTATTGAAGAAATAGAGTGTGTGTTTATCGCGTTGGATAAAGGTATACTTACATATAAAAGGAACGTTATTATAGGAGTTGTGTACAGGCCGCCAGACAAAGACATAAATGTATTCATGTTAATCTTGCATATCTTAAAAATTATCCATAAAGTGAATTGCCTATGTTATCTCTTGGGTGACTTCAATATCAATCTGC